>OX328126.1:92351763-92869263 GCA_946811695.1 Gonocerus acuteangulatus
GCCCCCTGGTGCTGGAGGGCGAGCAAAGACTCCAAGGCTTGGGGCCAGAACTTGGCCCAGAGACCGTCCGAGTGTCGCCCCAGGGTTTAGTAATTATGTTCATTATCAAATCTTGTATATTCCTTAATCACAGTATTTTCCGAACTTCTTATTTCACTCCTTTTTTCACGCAGACATTGTAAACAGGCCTAATTTGTTACTCTATGAACTGGCATATTTCAACGTATTTGTCTTAAGATGTATTTGTTTAATTAATACTGGAAATGTATCTGTATAATTGTTTTGAGCGAGTCGCCTTCGTTGCGAATGCTCATAAATAAATGAATTAAAAAAAAAAAATCAAGTCAAGCTGACTTGAAATGAAAATAATATTATGAAATATTATATAGGTATAAATTCCAGCAATGAAACTGCGCCCGGCATGGATCAAATTAGCATAACTATGATTAAAAATTTATCTATGCAAAGTAAAATGATTATGTAAAGTGTTTTTAACCAGATTTATTCCCAATGTGAATTTCCAAACGAATGGAGGCTTGCCATTATTGTTCCAATTTTAAAAAAACTAATAAACCATCTTCACTCTGCAAACGTTTGGAGAAACTTGTGGTTAAAAGACTTCAATGGTTCTTAGAAACATATAGTTTACTCCATCCTTGGCAGAGTGGATTTAGGGAGAAGAGGAGTACTACAGATAGCTTAGTGGGCCTGGAAAATGCCGTTCATAACGCTTTCAATGCTAAGATGAAACTACTAACTGTTTTTGTTGACGTGGAAAGCGCATTTGATCGCACGGCAAGCGCATTTGATTGAAGGCATATTTTAAATTCTCTTGTAGGGTACGGTGTAAATGGGTGTATGTAGATGTCTATAAAGAATTTTTTAGAGGACCGATCTTTCTATGTTAGATGCGGGTCTGTTTTCTCTGATATATTTGTTCAGGAGAATGGTGTCCTTCAGGGAAGAGTGTTGAGTGCAACACTATTCTGCGTCGCCATTAATGAGATACTTAATAGTGTGTAGGCTCCGGTTTTGGGAATGTTGTATGCCGACGACTTAACAATATACTGTGCCCCATAAAAGTGTCGCTTACTGTTTTCAAGAAGTTCAACGAGCCCTTTTGAATTTTTTACCTGGCTAAATCAGAGTGGTTTCAAAATTTCTACATCAAAATCAGTGGGTCTACTTTTTAGTTGACGTGGAACAATGCAGTTGCCTCCTCTCGATATAGATGGGGTGGAAATCCATATTCAACCTGAAGCTCGATTCTTAGGTCTAATCTTTAACTATACACTTTCATAGGCACTGTTCAGGGATCACACATCCAGCTGAACAATAAATCACTATTTAAATCATATGGTGAAAAAACAAATGGGTGAGAAGAAAAGAAGAAAGTGCAGTTCATAAAAATTAAAGACAATCTTTTAAGAAAAGACTATTTTATTCCTTCCTACGCTCTTTCAGTTCCATTATGAGTGAGTAGGGGAAGAAAACTATCCTGGTGAGGGAGGAGGGAGAGAGGGCCGGCCAGCAACAAACCACAATTTCCAAACCCGATGATGTGAGTCCAACCAACTCAGATCCACCCTCACAATTAAGCTCAACCCATATGAATTTTCATTAATATATTTCAATGTTTCACTCAAATACAGTCCACTTTCATTTATTTAGAACCACCCTAATAAATTTTCAGGTTTAGAGTATAATTCAATTTAGTTTATAGATTGAACTACCTAGCCTATACATTTTGGTCCACCGGTCCAGGATACTTTCAATTTAACTATCCATTTTTTTGTTATTTCACATTAATATTGGCCCCCACATTTTTTATCACATCTATAGTTATTGTTTCATGAATATTATAGCATAAATCATTAACTTATTGCCATGTAACATCAGTGTTATGAGAATTTATTGTTTCTTTCATTATTTTTTGACAACTTAGAAATTATTTTCATACCATTAAGCTTAAATTTTGAGGCTTGGTGCATTAGAATTATAAATATTTAGAACAATTTTATTCAATATTAGTCTATTCATTAGTTTTATTATTCTGAGATGATGAAGTTCATTTATCCTTTATAGAAGCACTGAATCAGTATAAAATGCTAAAGTAAGGTTTAGAACTAAAGTATAACTTGCAATTAATTTATTTGTTTTGCTTAATCATCTTTATGTTCAAACCTTCCCTTTGTGTATCAATTGATTTAAAAGAATCAGGATATCATTAGCAGACAATGTTTTCACAGGTAAATTTTATTAGCAAAATACATTTTGTTTGATTTAATCACATAATATATTATTTGTAACATCACTATTAATTGTATGAGCATTTGATACACTTAATGTCTCTTAAGCTCACAATTATTAAGTTCAGTGCACCCACAAGATAAACAATATCATACACAATATCAGTGCGCCCACCAGATGAACAATATCATTCACAATATCAGTGCGCCCACAAGATAAACAATATCATACACAATATCAGTGCGCCCACAAGATAAACAATGTCTGCTTTTGTACAAGATGTCTACCAAAACAAGAAAAGAAGAAACTGACTTACAGACAACATTAGACTCACTTGAAAATTGGGGAAAACTTAGAGGATTTCGTTTCTCCCAAACCTAAACAAAATGTATCATATTTTCCAAGAAACGATTAAAACCTAACCCATCGATCAAATTAGCCGGAAGAGACGTAACAAAGACTGACATGATACAATTTCTGGGCATGAATTTTGACGCGAAACTAGCGTGGGCACCCCATATAAAAGCGGTTCTCAATAAATGCAAAAATCACTGAATCTATTGAGGATCTTAGCCAACACGAAGTGGGGTGCTGACAGATGTTCTATGCTGACATTTTATAGAGCTTACACGAGATCAATCCTTAATTACGGATGTACAGCATATTTATCGGCCAGTCCAACTGCCCTCAAACAATTGGACATAATACACAACACCGGTATACGACTAGCAACAGGTGCATTTAGATCAAGCCCATGCAAAAGCCTATATGTTGAAGGTAATGAACCTCCACTAGAGTATAGACGTCAACCCCTCTCCTTAAAGCAATTCATAAACCTCAAAGCCCTGAATAAGCCTTGTATAAAATCTATAATTGAAAATAACACAAGGCCTTATCGAGTCAAGCAAGAGCCTTTGAATAAAAGAATTTTGAACTATTCACTTAGCTCAACTATTCTTCAAATACCACTGTTTTGTAATGAACTCCCACACCCGCCTTGGAGAATTAAATTTTTTTGTATAATTACAAAATTTTCAAAATATAAGAAACACAATCCCACATCAACTCATTTTTACAAATATCATTTTCACAAAATAGTATCTGAGAATCCTGAAGCCCTCTACATTTTCACTGACGGATCCAAAACACTACACGGGAGAGCATCTGCAGCACTCATTGACAACACAACATACCACTCAACATTACCAAATGACACTAGCACATTGACAGCAGAACTTAACGGAATTCTTTTGGCCCTTTCAAATATTAGACATACTAACAGACACTGCATTATTTTTACAGATTCTCTCAGCTCACTTCATTCCCTATCTGACATGTACAGTACACATCCATTGATTTCACAAATACTATCACAACTTTACGATCTACAAGACAGAAACATTCATGTAACTTTTGTATGGATACCTGGACATGACAACATACCAAGAAGTACGGACGTAGACAATGAAGCAAAATTCGCTACAAGACATTAATCAGATGACTAGACATGACATAAACAATTTAATAAAAATACACATAATGAATAAGTGGCAAACTGACTGGACATACACACAAGACAACAAGTTACGAGAGATTAAGCCGACAATAGGAGCCTGGAGTTCCAGTATTAGGAACTCTAGGCGAGAAGAAGTCGTGCTTACTAGACTACGAATTGGACATTCACACTTGACACATTCATATTTAATGACAAGACAGGACAAACCGATTTGTGCACTTTGCAACGTTCCTTTAACAATCAAACACATACTTACAGACTGCAGGGAAAGACAAGACATTGACTTACCTACAGACTTACACGAATTGCTTAAACAGGACAGTACACACATTGATAATATTCTTAAATATTTAAAAAATAAAAATAAGTTCCAACGTTTTTAGAAATCCTCCCTATAAATTATTTATTTATATTTTTTTTTAATTTTTTTTTTAATAATTTATTTACCTTTATAATTATTATTTTATTTTGTTTTCTTAAGCAATGATAAATCTTTTCAGCTACTACAGTATCTTTTTGTATTTTCTTTTTTCTTTTAGCTTTGTATTTCAACATTTAGCTTTGTTCGCACATTGAATTTAAGAGTAAATAGCCTTTGTTGTGTACTCTCAATAAATAAATAAATAAAAAATAAACAATTGACATTTCATTAATATTTTCACTGTTTACTTAACCTTCTAGCTTGGTAGAGGTTATTTGGTGTTAGAATTTCTTGAGAGTACTAGGCAATACGAAATGAGGAGCTGATCGGAAGAGTATGATAATGCTTTATAGAAGTTTGATTAGATCGAAATTGGACTATGGATGTGTGGCTTATGGATCTTCCAGTCCCAGAACCTTAGAAATAGTAGTATCCATAATTCTTGTTTGAGAATAGCAACGGGTGCATTCCGGACGAGTCCCATAAATATTATTATGGAAGATGCTGGTGAGCCCCCTTTGCAGTATCGAAGAGATTATCGTCCTTATCTTACTTTGTAAAAGTTATCACATCTCATTATCATCCTTTAAATGAGAACTTCAGGTACATGTACTCTAATCAAAACAACAATTTCATTAACAGCAACCAATTTATCCACAGATCCATAAGATTACTATCAAATTTAGATTTCGATCTAAGCTCCTAAAATCGACCTTGTGATATATATCAAGAGAGACACCGCTCCTAAGATATTTCAAGCTGAATTCAATAGAATCAGGTTGAAGTATCCAGGAGCAACGGAGGTTTTCACAGATGGCTCTAAAACTACTGACGGCGTAGGATGTGCGATAGTTTGTAATGCCAGAACACAAATGTTGTCTCTCCAGAATTTAAGTTCGATAAACACAGCGGAATTACTTGCAATAAGCAAGGCGGTTAATATTTCATCCGTAAAACTTGTAACTTGGTGATATTCACTGATTCTTTATCTTCTCTCCTTTCATTACAATACTTTCATTCCCGAAATGTGATCATTTCAGACATCATTAAGGGAATAGATTTGCATTACAAAAGAAACCATCATGTCACTCTCTGCTGGATTCCTAGCCATAATGGTATAAGTGGTAGTGATAAAGCGGATGTAGCAGCCAAGCAAGCTATTAAAGACGGCATTCCTTACTCGTACATCCTGCCGTCAGACGCTGTAGCTCATCTAAAATACCATATTTTCTCAAAGTGGCTATATAAATGGTTCCAAAATAGAGAAAATAAGTTGAGGGAGATTAAATCCACAACCTCGGCATGGAAAACCTCATCTCAAGACACTAGGCGAGATGACGTGGTTCTGTCGAGGATTAGAATTGGACACACTAATCTCACCCATGCATATTTATTTAAAAGAGAATTAAGGCCTGAATGTAGTGCTTGTGGCGAATATCTTACTAATAAACACATTTTTACTGAATGCAGAGCCTACGAATCCGCTCGGATCCAAATGGACATTCATGGTCCTCTCTGTGATATACTTGGAGACGACCATGAATCAAGCCAGAGAGCGTTGAGTTTTTTGAGAGCCACTGAGCTATTTAATAAAATATAATAAGCAATTATGTACAAAAATAATTAATAATTAAAATATTAAAATATAAAACATTTCAATTAACATTAATTTTTATTTAACCTGAACTTTAGTTTCAATATTAGTGTATTTTATTTTCAATAACTTTTTTTTTTTTTTTTTTTATTATTTTTTCTTCTAATACATTAACATTTACTTCAGTCAATTTCAATAGGCAACAATGACCCGTTTGGTAGAATTGGCTTATAAAAAACAAAATAAAAACAATAGCCTGCGCTAAAACTGGCAGCAGAGAAGGGGTACCGCAAGGACTCCAGACTATATAAACGTCTCCATATGCAGAACTCGAGAATTTAGTGTTACTCCTGCGGGACACAAGGTCAGTACGATAGCCCATGTATAAGTTAGATGAGTACCATTTAAATTTTATCGTCCATTATTATTAACTGAGAATTTTAGGACGGGTTATCTATAGGTTACCACCCTTTTCTAGCCAGGATAGAGCTGATGCCTTTACTTTTTTTCTAAAGAAAATCAACAAATAACAGAAAAATGTTCATTAGACGTGGTAGAACTGACACTACAAGACTTACATATGAACATAAAAACATACTTACAACTTGAATGGGAAAACATTTGGGCTAAAACACAAAACAACAAATTAAGGGAAATTAAGAAAAGTCCGTCTCGCAGGACTGCATCATCTTAGCGCGGTTCCGTTCATATCCCTAGTCTAATTTGGAAAGATTAAAATAGAAGCAGTTATTATTTTGGTTCCACCAGTCTTTTTTTTTAAATTAATTATTATAATGGCGTGTCAACCCTTAAGGTCACTAACGCCATTCTTGTGAGTAGTAAAGTCTTGAAAGGTCATGATTTACAATCTTACCTGGAAGGGTCGGCTACAGTAGAAACAGACCCGCTAGTGACAAGGTCTTGGAATCTTGGAAATCTATATTTCTAACAATAAATTGTTTTTGTTATTTTACTTAACCAGTTTTATTGTCAAATACATTATCCAACTATAAGCAATTAAAAAATAACAAGAAATAAAACAGACAAAAAGAACCATAAACGAAATCACAAAAGAAGAAGAATAAACGAAATCAATTAATTTAAAGTTTTAAGCACTTTTTTCTCCGATTGACATCGCCAAATTAAAACTTTCTTCAGAACCTTTTTTGTAGAGCATTTAGTAAGCTTCCGAATGGTAATCTTCCGCTTCACAAGATTGTCAACGGTTTTCGAGATACTAACGAAATTATACAAAGTTATAAAAACTTTTTTTGTCTGTTAATAAAATATTTTATTCTAGCCCTTCCTTTACTGTAAACGTAACAAAAATTTCAACATATTAGTGTTGATGAAACTAGAACATCCAGAAAATGTTTCAACTGTATCCCATAATTCTAAGTACCAAAATCAAAGACAAAGAACCCTCCCTAGGAAGTACGCTAGGCAGTTGAAAAGCTATATATCTTGGAAATCCATATCTCTAACATTAAATTGTTTTTCTTATTTCGCCTAATCCGTTTTATTGTAAAATACATTATCCAACTATAACCAATTAAAAAATAACAAGGAATAAAAACAGACAAAAAGAACAGTTCGAATAAGCGAAATCAATTACTTTAAAGTTTTAAGCACTTATTTCTCCGATTGAAATCGCCTAATCAAAACTTTCATTAGAACCTTTTTTGTAGAGCATTTAGTAAGCTTTCTAATGGTGTTCTTCCGTTTCCCAAAATGCTCAACCTATCTCGAGATATTAAGGAAAGTATACAAAGTTACCAAAACATTTTATGTCTATTGATAAAATATTTTATTCTAACCCTTCCTTAACTCCAAACGTAACCAAAATTTCAACATATTAGTTTTAATGATAGTAAAACATGCAGAAAATGTTTCAACTGAATCCCATGATTCTAAGTACCCAAACCAAAAACGGTATTCAAAAACTATTTTTCCAATTTTCTCGAAAACGGTTCCGTTCATATCCCTAGTCTAATTTTGAAAGATTAAAATAGAAGCAGTTATTATTTTGGTTCCACCAGTCTTTTTTTTTAATTAATTGTTATAATGGCGTGTCAACCCTTAAGGTCACTAACGCCATTCCTGTGAGTAGTAAAGTCTTGAAAGGTCATGATTTACAATCTTACCTGGAAGGGTCAACTACACTAGAAACGGACCCGCTACTGACAAGGTCTATGAATCTTGGAAATCTATATTTCTAACAATAAATTGTTTTTGTTATTTTACTTAACCAGTTTTATTGTCAAATACATTATACATAAAATATTTTATTCTAACCCTTCCTTAACTCCAAACGTAACAAAAATTTCAACATATTAGTTTTAATGAAAGTAGAACATGCAGAAAATGTTTCAACTGAATCCCATGATTCTAAGTACCCAAACCAAAAACGGTATTTAAAAACTATTTTTTTAAGCACTCATTTCTCCGATGAATCGATAATTGCTTAAGAATTATTAGCATTTAGTAAGCTTTCGAATGGTAAGGATCCGCTTATGAAGATTTCAAACCGTTTTCGAGATATAAGGAAAATAATTTAAAAAAAATAAAAAAATAAAATTAAGGAAAATATACAAAGTACCCAAAACTTTTTAAGGGTGTCCAGAGAGCGATCAAACACACACACACACACACATATATATATATATATATATATATATATATATATATGTATATATATTTATATATATATACCAATTTGAAACACCGTTATTTTCGGTCTCTCAGGGGTTCTTAAACGCAAACTTTTTTGTCGGGACTTCTGGATTGCGTCATGAGGCCTCCATTTGGAGGGCGGGGTCCTCCATATGGAGAGAGGGAGGAACCGCGCTAAAATTATCTCTTTACGTCTAACTTGCCTGAAATTTAATGTGCTTAGCCTGATTGCCACAGAACTGAACAAGGTTTGACTATTAAAACAATCAAACCTTACTCAATTCCTTCTCCCCAACCGGAGACCTGAATGTCAGGTTCGCCTCGAGAGCCACCAATCAGTTGCCCGTATTCTGCCACGAGGAGGCGCACACAGTGCCCAAGTTCACTTAGAATACATAAAAACAAATACGTATGGATATTCTTAATTAGTTAAATTATGTACACATATATACACATATATATTGAGTAGATACCACTCCCTAATAACGCCTATATAGAATAATATGCCTAATAAAGCCAAGCTAGTGAATACAGAAGGATCAAGAACAAGTTCTCAAAATTGAGTAGATACCACTCCCTAATAAAGCCTATATAGAATAATATGCCTAATAAAGCCAATCTAGTGGATACAGAAGGATCAAGAACAAGTTCTTAAAATTGAGTAGATACCACTCCCTAATAACGCCTATATAGAATAATATGCCTAATTAAGCCAATCTAGTGAATACAGAAGGATCAAGAACAAGTTCTCAAAATTGAGTAGATACCACTGCCTAATAAAGCCTATATAGAAGAATATAACTTATAAAGCCAATCTAGTGGATACAGAAGGATCAAGAACAAGTTCTCAAAATTGAGTACATACCACTCCCTAATAAAGCCTATATAGAATAATATGCCTAATAAAGCCAATCTAGTGGATTCAGAAGGATCAAGAACAAGTTCTCAAAATTGAGTAGATACCACTGCCTAATGAAGCCTATATAGAATAATATGCCTAATAAAGTCAATAGAGTAAATACAAATTGAACAAGAACAAGTCTTGAGGAAATCTTTTTTTCTTCAATTTAAATACTTTTATCAATATTTAGTCAATAAACCTGTGTTTTTTAATCGCTAATTTATGAATCGGTTCATAACTAAACAGTCGTTATAATTGGTTAGTATATATCCAGTGTTTAAAAATATTGATTGCTTATTGATGAATCGGTTTACAACCAAATAGTCTTTATGAATAATTAATATATATCTTATACGGAATCACCTGCAACTCTTGATCGCTAATTTATGGATCGGCTCATAACTAAATAGTCGTTAATAATAGTCGTACAAAGATAACTGTTGATTGCTAATTGATGTATATGTTGACAACTAATTAATCTTTATCAATATTTACAATATAATCTATGTTATGTTGTGTCTTAATCTAGGTCAGTTTAAGAAATTTTAGTGAACGAAATCTTAAAGATGCTCTACCTACTCTTGCAAGGCTTTGTATTTGTGTCGGCAGATACCTGTGTTATATTACCCTACAAGGGTTACTTCTCTTGAGGATTAACTCCTAGCAGGTAAATTTCTAGTAAACCCTCTGTTTGTTTGGGACTGAACCGACTGTCTATTCGTTCATAGTATCTAACCGTTGTAAAGTTTATTTTCTACATTTAGGAATTAATATACATATGTAGACTAAATCATAGCAATTGTCTACCTTCGCCGTCGGTGATCTTAACAATGTAGACTCGCTAATGTTACCTGACCTTAGATAAATCGTAATTACAATTTGCTGCGACAACACGACATTTTATCAGAATTCCCTGCCTAATAAAGCCTATGAAGAATATTATGTCTAATAAAGCCTATCTAGTTGATAAAGAAGGACAAAGAACAAGTCTTTAAGATTGAGTAGAATCCCCTGCCTAATAAAGCCTACATAGAATAATACGGGTAATAAAGCTTATTTAGTGGATACAGACGGACCAAGATTAAGAATCTATAATTAAGTAGAATCCTCTGCCTAATAAATCCTATGTAGGACAATATGACTAATAAAGCCTAGCTTGTCGATACAGAAGGACCAAGAAAAAGTATTTAAGATCGACTAGAATCCCCTTCCTAATAACGCCTATGTAGAATAATATGCCTAATAAAGCCAATCTAATGGATACAGAAGGATCAAGAACAAGTTCTCAAAATTGAGTAGATACCACTCCCTAATAAAGCCTATATAGAATAATATGCCTAATAAAGCCAATCTAGTTGATAAAGAAGGACCAAGAACAAGTATTCACGATCGACTAGATTCCCCTGCCTAATAAAGCCTATATAGAATAATACGGCTAATAAAGCCTATCTAATTGATACAGAAGGACAAGGGACAAGTCTTCAAGATTGAGTAGAATCCCCTGCCTAATAAAGTCTATATAGAATAATACGGCTAATAAAGCCTATCTAGTCGATAGAGAAGGATCAAGAACAAGTCTTCAAGATTGAGTAAAATCCCCCGCCTAATAAAGCCTATATAGAATAATACGGCTAATAAAGCCTATCTAATGGATACAGAAGGACCAAGAACAAGTATTCAAGATTAAATGGAATCCCCTGCGTAATAAAAGATTGAGTAGAATCTCAAGCGTAATAAAACCTATATAGAATAACCTAATAAAGCCTATGTAGTGGATACAGAAGGATCAAAACCCAGTATTCAAGATTAAATGGAATTCCCTGAGTAATAAAACCTATATAGAATAATGTGCCTAATAAAGCCTTTCTATTGGATACATAAGGACCAAGAACAAGTTTTCAAGATTGAGTAGAATCCCCTGCCTAATAAAGCCTATATAGAATAATATGCCTAATAAAGCCTATCTAGTAGATACAGAAGGATGAAATACAAGTATTCAAGATTAAATGGAATCCCCTTCGTAATAAAACCGATATAGAATAATATGCCTAATAAAGCCTATCTAGTCGATACTGAAGGACCAAGAACAAGTCTTCAAGATCGACTAGATTCCCCTGCCTAATAAAGCGTAAAAAGAATAATACGGCTAATATAGCCTATCTAGTAGATGCAGAAGGATCAATAACGAGTCTTCAAGTAGAATTATTATAGAATCATAGTAGAATCCCCTGCCTAATAATACCTATATAGAAAAATATGCCTAATAAAGCCTTTCTATTGGATACATAAGGACCAAGAACAAGTTTTCAAGATTGAGTACAATCCCCTGCCTAATAAAGCCTATATAGAATAATATGCCTAATAAAGCCTATCTAGTAGATACAGAAGGATGAAATACAAGTATTCAAGATTAAATGGAATCCCCTGCGTAATAAAACCTATATAGAATAATATGCCTAATAAAGGCTATCTATTGGATACATAAGGACCAAGAACAAATCTTCAAGATTGAATAGAATCCCCTGCCTAATAAAGCCATAATAGAATAATATGCCTAATAAAGCCTATCTAGTCGATATATAAGGACCAAGAACAAGTCTTCGAGATGTAGCAGAATCCCCTGCCTATGTAGAATAATATGCCTAATATAGCCTATCTAGTAGATAAGGAGGACCAAGAACAAGTATTCAAGATTGAGTAGAATCTCATGCGTAATAAAACCTGTATAGAATAATATGCTTAATAAAGCGTATCAAGTAGATAAGGAGGAACAAAAACAAGTCTTCAAGATTAAGTAGAATGCCATGCCTAATAAAGCCCTTATAGAATAATATGCCTAAAAAAGCCCATCTAGTGGATACATCAAGACCAAGAAGAGGCCTTCAAGTTTGAGTAGAATCCTCTGCCTATGAATACCTATATAGAATTATATGCCTAATGAAGCCTAACTAGTGGATACAGAAGGACCAAAAACAAGTATCCAAGATTGAGTAGAATCCTCTGTCTAATAAAACTTATATAGAATAACATGCCTAATAAAGCCTGTCTGGTAGATACAGAAGGATGAAATACAAGTATTCAAGATTAAGTAGAATCCCCTGCCTAATAAAGCCTATCTAGGGGATACAGAAATACCAAAAAAAGTCTTCGAGATTAGTAGAATCCTCTGTCTAATAAAACCTATGTAGAAGAATATGCAAATAAAGCCTATCTAGTCGATACTGAAGGATCAAAGACAAGTCTTCAAGATTAAGTAGAATCCCCTGCCTAATAAAGCCTATCTAGGGGATACAGAAATACCAAAAAAAGTCTTCGAGATTAGTAGAATCCTCTGTCTAATAAAACCTATGTAGAAGAATATGCAAATAAAGCCTATCTAGTCGATACTGAAGGATCAAAGACAAGTCTTCAAGATTGAATAGAATCGCCTGTCTTATAAAAATCTATATAGAATAATATGCCTAATAAAGCCTATCTAGTGGATATGTAAGGACGAAGAACAAGTATTCAAAATTGAGTAGTATCTCCTACCTTATAAAGCCTATATAGAATAATATGCCTAATAAAGCCTATCTAGTCGAAGGATGAAAGACAAGTGTTCAAGATTGAATAGAATCCCCTGCCTAATAAAACCTATGTAGAATAATATGCCTAATTAAGCCTATATAGTGGGTATGTAAGGACTAAGGACAAGTATTCAAGATTGAGTAGAATCCCCTGCCTAATAAAACCTATAAAGAATGATATGCCTAATGAAGCCTATCTAGTGTATACAGAAGGACCAAGAACAAGCCTTCAAGATTGAGTCGAATCCCCTGCCTACTAATGCCTATGTAGAATAATATGCCTAATAAAGCTGATAATTTTTTTGTGGTTTCTAAAATGTTTTTATTGTTAGAATACTGCTGTGTTTGGGGACCTTTATACTTAAGGCAATTTGTAAATTGTAGAGGGGACAATTAAATTCATAGAAATTATTTACGTTTGTTGCATTTAAATTTTGTTGTGAAAAAACGAAACATTACTATTATGCCACAAAATGACTTACAAGAATATTGGAATTTCAAAACCAATCAACTGAAAATAATAATTTTTAATAATGGGGTAGCAAAGCATTTAAAAAGAAGTTGGAATGTAAATGCTATGTAGAAGTACAATTGTAAGTTTAAATTATAATAATAATTATAATGTTAGAAAGGAGTAATATTATTGACTTATTTGATACAAATAAATAAATTAAAAGTGATATAGAACGACTTGGCTAAAATGTTAAGAGGCAGATAAAAAATAATAAAAAAATAACTTACCTTAAATTAAGATGGATGTACTAGAATGTCACTTGTTCACACTGAGTAAAAGAATATAAACAGATCTAAGGTGTTACTCGGGAGCTGATGAAAGAAAGAATGAAAAGGTTTCGTATTGCAATTCTCTCTATGCAGGGTCTACTTCCAGGTAAAGTCATATACTTTTACTGCCCTTTACCGTTATTCAGAAAGCTCTTTGTGTTTACATACAAAGGACTCGGTACAGACCACCCGTATTAGCTCAAAAGTTTCTATATAAAGCTTGATAAACTTTCTGAATTAAATGAAGGAATTTAAGATTGCTTAAATTAGGTTCTTGATCTAGTCAAAAAATTCAAGGAGAATTAGATCATGAATAGAAAATCTCGGCCAATTAGAGGGAAAATAACAATACCAAGGATGTTCAAACTTCGTTTTCAAAGATTGTTAGTTGTAACACAAAAAAGAATCACTCATGATGATTCTAATAACTTAACGGTGAAGGGCGATTACACAAATATTCCTGTTGAGACTTTAAAGCCATATGAACCCACAGGAATTATAGATAGGCCTAAAAACATAAAATCATTGAAAAACGGATTTCTTATTATTGATTCAAACAAAAACGACAAAGAGGTTACATCAGCAGAGTTTTCAAATATATGCAAACACCTGTTGATCAATAAAATTAAAATAAAAAATAAAGTTCTCTGTAAAAGGTTTTCTGAATTCTATTAAATACATATTTTCCAATTTCCATTAATACTTACAATTTTAACTATTGGAATTTTTATCCAAAGATTCATATAATTACTCAACAATAGGTTCTAATTTAAAAACAGCTATTTTCGATATCTACCTGTTCTAAAACGTTAAATCATTTATTAGGCACTTCGGATTACGTCATTGGGTCGACGTCAGAAGCGTGTTTCCTATCTGTGAAGTGAAGCAGGAAACAAGCTAAAAACAGCAACCAATTAAAATGTGAGGTAAATAGAGGAAAAACGCCGTTCGTGGTGGTAGACAATCTTACAAGGCATTTCGCTCAGAAATACCCGAAATATTGTTTCTAATTTTACGTATCCTATTTTATTGCCAAATAGATTTATATTCTATAATCAATAAAAAAAAAAAAAAAAAAAACTACTAGCATTAAAGAACTAAGGGTAATACATGAAAATAGGGAATACCAAGAATAATTCTAAAATACGAAATCAAAACCAGTACTGTAATCTAGATATTCATACGGCATCTTCGAATTCTAACAAACAAAATAATGCTTTTAATTATACATATCCTGTTTACTGAAAAATACATTAGACTACTATAAGCAAGTACAAAAATAACGAGCAGTGAAAAAAAAAACTTCGGGAAACACACAAACAGATCCGTTTAAATAAAGGAAACTAACTAAGTTTTAAGCACTTATTTCTCCTAATGTGACGACCCCATCAAAAATTTCTGTAAAACATTTTTTGTAGAGAATTTAGTAAGCTTTCGAACTGTTACATTTCAATTGCCACGATCTCCTAACCCTTTTCGAGATATTAAGGAAAAAATACGAAGGGGGCCTAATAGATATTCATAAGGGATCTGAGAACCCCAAGATTCCGCAAAAATAAAATATTCTAATTATACGTATCCTGTTTCATTGGCAAATACATTTGACTACTATAAACAATTGCAAACAATAGGGAATATGCCAAAGAACTCGGATTAGGAGCCTCGACAGTTTCAAGACATTTGAAGGAAATCGGCAAATCCAAAACTGACATTTCATACCGTACAGCCTGATATATTTCTAACAATGAATTGTTTTTCTTATTTTAATTAATCTATTTTATTGTCAAATACATTATCCAACTATAAGCAATGTAAAAATAGGAATAAAAACAGACAAAAAGAACTGTTCGAATAAACGAAATCAATTACTTCAAATTTTAAGCACTTATTTCTCCGATTGACATCGCTTATTCAAAACTTTCTTTAGAACCTTTCTTGTAGACCATTTAGTAAGCTTTCGAATGGTAACCTTTCGCTTCCCAAGATTTTCAACCGTTTTCGAGATATTAAGAAATTATACGAAGTTCCCAAAACTTTTCATTATTTCTGACAACCGAAAGTTGGTCTCATTTTACCTATCCTGTTTTACACACACATACATTTTCCTTACAAATACAACATCAGAAATTAAAAAAATAAAAAGCAATAAAAAACCAAGGGAAAGAGACAAAAATTACAAAAAGAACGACAAAAACCCGTTCATAAGAACAAAACAGACGTATTTGAAGTTTTAAGCATTTATTTCTCCGATTGACATAACCTAATCAAAAATAGTTTTAGAATCATTTTTGTAGAGAATTTAGTAAGCTTTCAAATAGTTTCAATCCACTTACCACGATTTCCCAACCGTGTTCGAGATATTAATGAAAGTATACGAAGTTTCCAAAACTTTTCATATCTGTTCATAAAATATTTTATTCTAACCCTTCCTTAACTCCAAACGTAACATAACTTTCAACATATTAGTTTTAATGAAAGTAGAACATGCAGATAATGTTTCAACTGAATCCCGTTATTCTAAGTACCCAAACCAAAAACGGTATTCAAAAACTATTTTTCCAATTTTCTCGACAACGGTTAAAGCTATCGCCTTGAAAATGGTTTCATTCGTTTTTCTAACCCAAGAAGCCTATAAAACGAGTACTTACAAGCTTATGAACTCAAAAATGTAAGCGTTACGATTTTTTCTGCGCGAATTTCGCCGAAAACGCCATCTTCCAGTGGGCGGATTTTGCTGGTTAACGAACTTGACCTTTCAAATTGGACGACAGATTTTTGTACCAAATTTCATCAAAATCGGACCATTCGTCTTCTATTTAGAGAGCGAACAGACAAATATATATATATATATATATATATATATATATATATATATATATATATATAAATAAATATATACATATATATATATATATACAAATTTGAACCACCGTTATTTTCGGTTTCTAGGGGTTCTGAAACGCAAAATTTTCTAGTCGGCACTTCCGGATTGTTTCATTGTATCAACCTTATAAGCGGGGTTCCTCCCTATGGGGGAGGGAGGAACCGCGCTAAAACTGTATGTGTTTGGCTATCAAGCAACAGATCAACCCGAAGAGAAGAAGTAGTCATTACAAGATTACGTATCGGACATTCGTTGCTGACACGTCACTATTTAATCACTAGACAATACAGACCAGTTTGCGCCTTATGCAACGCAAACTTGACTATAAAACACATACTGACTGATTGCAAAGAACGAGACAGACTAAATCTACCGCATGACATGAACAAGGTTAAGACAGACAACAGCCCACACTTAAACACAATTCTCACTTACCTTAAAGACTCAAATATTTACAATTTCATTTAGCACAACAGAATTTATTAAAACATGTACGACTTAACGTGAAGTGTAGTAATGGACACAGTTCTTACACTTTAAGGAGGAGAGTAGTTGATGCGTAAAAAATTGTTAAAGTTTCACACAAGAGTTATCTGAATTTCCCCAAAACTATTAACGTTCAGAATTTCCTCTATTACGATTACGAGAGTGGTTTCAACCGCCAACATTAAAAAAGTCCGACTCGCAGGAACTGCAGCATCTTAGCGCGGTTCCGTTCTTATCCCTAGACTCATTTAGAATTAAAATAGAAGCTGTTATTATTTTGGGTCCAAATTTCTAGAAAGGTCTTGATTTACGATCTTACCCGGATGGGTCGGCCAACCCTCCCTAGGAAGGACCCCGCTACGCAGTTGAAAAGCTATATCTTGGAAATACATATCTCTAACATTTTATATATATATATATATATCTTTATTCGAAAATTACACAATACATCCAGTATTTTTTATAATTATTTTGTTCTTGCTTACATGTCTTGAAAGACCGATAGGGAAAAAGGCCCATTGGCCAAAACCTATTATCATGAACTTTTAAAACATGTTACATTTACTCTTAAAGTAGCTATTTACAATCTCTCTAACATTAAATTGTTTTTCTTATTTTTCTTAACCTGATTTATTATCAAATACATTATCCAACTATAACCAATTAAAAAATAACAAGGAATAAAAACAGACAAATAGAACAGTTCGTATAAGCGAAATCACGCTTTGTCACGAAACTTGGTATATAGCTTTGACATGGCAAACGATTGAACGAGTTCGTGGGGTTTACCCCAGACACAAAACACTAATTTGGCCATGCCAGGCGTAGTTTTTCTTTATATTTAAAAAAAAAACAAAAAAAAACACGGAATTCTTTGTGTTCGTCTAAAGAGGCAAATTTGTTGTAATAATGAACAAAGTCCGTTCATTATGGGGGGGGGGGGGGTGCTACTCAGGAGCAAAATTACTAATTTGCTCATACTGGTCGTAGTTTATGTTGTATTGTAACGAAACTCGGAATACCTATCGTTTTAATTGGTGGTTGTTTATTTTTATTGCATTTAACAGTAAAATGGTTTCTTACAAAGTAAGAAAATATGCAACAGTGTTATGGTGTTTCCAAGTGCAAAAGTTGAGAAGGTGGCGGAGTCGGTTTTCATACTATACGTTTCCCATTGTGGCGCCTTCATACTATACGTTTCCCATTGTGGCGCCTTCATACTATACGTTTCCCATTGTGGCGCCTTAAATCTACATTCTCTTTGATAATTTATTCTATATTATTCACCAAAGACCAAAACTTACCAATAATTACTTTTACTCCTGTACTAAAAACACTAGAGATATGAACAGGAGGCCGTGAGGGTTAAGGCGTGAGCACTTATCACTCCTAGGGGAGGTGGCTTTTCTTTAGAAAAAAGAAAAGGCATCAGCCCTATCCTGGCTAGAAAAGGGTGGTAACCTGTAGATAACCCGTCCCAAAATTCGTAGGTAATAATAATGGACAGTTATAGCAGCATCTCGACACCCATCACAATGCTGAGACAGGCAGGAAAGGATTAGCTATATAAAGCCACCTCCCCAGCCTGTCACAGCTTATTCAGTCATCACCTGTCAGTCTGTCACATGTTTATCTAAATTTTTGATTTATGTAACTTTACACTTGTGCTGTATTTTACCAATAAAGTTTTTTTTAGTCATTCCGTGTACCGAGTATCTAATTGGCGCCCGAACCGAGTTGGCACTTGTGAGTACGGACTATAAGCTCGGGAATTTTATGCGAGATTTGGAAACATAAGAAACGGATCTCTGATTTTCCCTTTGCCGTCCGGAAGTAGAAGTCTTCAGGAGGATCCGAAGGAATAGCAGGAACTGCAACAGGATCTGGAAGCCCTTCAACACGAGCGATATTTTGATATCACCAGCCACAACCCTGTGAACTTCCAGATACAGCACGGAACTTAGAAGAACTGAGGTAGAGATACTTCACACTTGTATTTTTACATTCTAAGACTAACATTAATTTTAAATTTTTCTTTCTATTCAATTTGTTCTCAATTATTTTTAGTTGTTTAATATATATTTTCACAATTTCGCTTTATGACAACTCTTAGCGACAGACTATTATTACACCGAAATATTGACCCTAACAGCACGATAGAAATGACAGAAACACAACCCACAATGACCTATTGCATGACTAAAGAAGACTACGGACATATCCCTAACTTTGACGGACATCCAGAGGACTTAATATTTTTTACGAACGCTGTACAGGAAACATTCGATACGGTTTGTACTCCAAATAATACCTTTTGCGTTCAAAATCATGCCCGCCTACTTAGTATTGTTAAGTCCAAACTATTAGGACAGGCAAGAGACTGTCTCCTTTCCCATACATTTGTTGACATACCGAAATTAATTCTTTACTTAAAACAAAGTTTCAAGGACTCACGTACCATCGAACAGCTTTCGACACAAATTTTTAATATGAGACCATTCCCAAAGGAACACCCACTTAAATACATTAATCGAATTTCCAAAATTCGTTCCTTAATTTTAGCTAGGGTCCATATGGAAGACTCCATAAAGGACAAAAATAGTTACATTCGCGTAAAGGATTCCGAAATTAATTATTTCATCAAAAACCAACTCCCACCAGCACTCTGCGACTTTTTGAGCCACTTACGACTCGACACTTTAGACGACTTGCGTAACGCCATACATAACGAGGCTTCACACATCCTCGAGCGGTTATACAGGACTGACAGACCTGAATACCACCACAGGCCTCCTTATAAACCCAATAAACGACATTTCTCACCCCCTGACAGACCCTTTTATCAATCCAATTCCTATCGTCATCGAGACTATTATCCACCTCCTCCCAGAGAACCCTATAGTTACGAACATGTCGATAATCACCACGATTTTCGACCTCCCAGAACGGACATACCTCCTAAACCATCCCATTACGCACATAATACTCCCATACACAACAAACCATGGGACTTACATAGACAAGAACAATATTTTCAAGGACGGTCACCACACCCGAAACACGATTCCCAAAACACAGTATCCATGCGAACGGTACGAACAGGACAAGTTAACCATGTAGAACATGCAGACATACGTAACCTACAAACTAAATACACTTCTCTAGAAGCGACTGTCCAGAATATGGCTGAAAAACTTGATCATTTTTTAGACTTAGGTCGGCCCAACGCCAAACCACCCCCGAACATACACTAGCCCTAACTGAGAGTTTACCCTCCTTCACAGACCACAAGGACAAGACTTGGCTTATTGATACAGGCTCCACTCAAAATTATATACATCCAAGTGCTTTACCTGATGGCACTCAAATACAATCAGAAGATTTTATTGTCAAAACACCAGTAGGCAGCGAAAAGGGAAGCCAAAGTGCTATGATTAACCTTGCGCCATTTCTGGGTCTCGACAATAATCTCTGTGTGAAATTTTTAATATTTCCCTTTAGTTATAAGTATGATTTTTTGTTGGGTTATAATACCCTCAATGACACAAAAAGCGTTTTAGATTTAAATAATGGCATTATTAAGCTATTTGACGGTCAAGTAATAATTAAAAATAATAAAATATGTACCATTTATGATATTAACCATATGGATAAAAACGAAGTAAAAGAAGCGCTACGGACAAATCACTTAGCCGAAAAAACGAAGCAAAGATTAATTTCCTTGATTTCAAAATACCCTAAAGTTTTAAAAAAGGAAACCGAACCGTTACCACCGACTACCTTGTTGAAACATAAAATTATTACCAAAACGGAAAAACCAATTTATGCGCGAAATTATAGATTCCCGGCACATTTTAAAGATGATGTGGACAGAGAGATAGAAAAACTTTTAAAAACCGGCATTATAAGGGAGAGTAATTCACCGTACAATGCTCCTCTTTGGGTTGTCCCGAAGAAATTGGATGCCAGTGGGAAGAGGAAAATTCGGCTTGTTATAGATTATCGGAAATTAAATGCTGAAACAATTCCGGATAAATATCCCCTTCCATATATTGACGATGTTTTAAACAAACTTAGTGGATCTAAATTTTTTTCAACTATCGATCTGGCTAGCGGATTCCACCAAATACCTCTAGACGAAGACTCGATACCAAAAACTGCCTTCAGCACTGACAAACTACACCTGGAATTTGTTCGTATGCCCTTCGGCATCTGTAATGGTCCCCCTACTTTCCAAAAAGTAGCTAATGCAGCTATAGCTAATTTGCCAAATTGTGCGGTTTACATTGATGATATTATAATATTTTCAAAAACAGAAGACGAACATTTTACACATATAGAAAACGTGTTGCAACGACTCTCTCAATATAACTTAACGATACAGCTCGACAAAACTGAATTTTTTCAAACTGAATTGGCCTTTTTAGGACACATCGTATCTCAGGACGGACTTAGACCTAATCCCGATAAAATCCAGGCAATTGTAGACTTTCCCGTTCCAAAAACTGAAAAAGAGATAAGACAATTCTTGGGACTTTCGGGTTATTATAGGAAATTTATCAAAGGTTACGCTGATATTTCTAAACCACTCACTCAGGCTTTAAAAGCTTCCGAACCTGTTCATCTTCATTTACTTCAAACCAGTGTTCAAAAAATAAAAGACCTTATAACCAACGCGCCAATCTTAGGATATCCCAACTTTAACTTACCATTTATATTGACTACTGATGCAAGCAACTTCGCTCTTGGCTCCGTTTTATCCCAAATATCGGAAGGGAGGGAACATCCCATTGCGTTTGCTTCACGCACGTTGTCTCCAACCGAACAAAAATATTCCACAATTGAAAAAGAGCTATTAGCAGTTGTTTGGGCTTGCTCTCATTTTAAACCCTATCTATATGGAAAACGTTTTACTCTTCAAACGGATCATAAGCCCCTTGCGTGGATTTTTACAATGAAAAATGCAAATAATCGCCTTATGAAATGGATATTTCAATTGTCCGAATTTGAATTTGATATTAAACACATCCAAGGAAAAAGTAACGTAGTAGCTGACGCATTATCACGGAAGCATGGACACACATGCATGGCAATCGACACAGACATAGAGGACATACTTAACGAACCTTCCACGTCACAGGTAATTATTGACCCGGATTACGAGGCATTACTTGATCAATTAGAGGACGTTCGTGAAAATCGACAAAACGAAAGTGACTTAGAGACCATACATTCCCAGGAATCTTCAAACCAACAGGTCTGGATTATTGATGACCCCCATAAACCTGTAAATGTAGAAAAACACCAAATTCTAATCGAACGTGGTGGAAAGAAAATTGAATTGACGAAGCCTTTTAATAAAAATCGATACTATATTGAGACGGCTTATCCTTTTAAATCGGACTTAGACGAAATTTTATTGGAAATTTTAAAACCTAATACCACTTACGGAATATATTGCGAACCCAGGGTGGAAACAGTTAGAGCTGAATTTGATGGTATTTTTAATAAAATCTCGGCTTTAGTTCAAGCAAAGTACCCTTCCATAAAAATTAAGCGATATAAGACTAAATGCATTGACATACTTTCTGACGAAGAACAACGCGACCTTATCTCTGACTATCACATTAGTAAATCCCACCATAGAGGAGGAATGGAAACGTATAACAGACTTAAACGTAGCTATTATTTCCCTCGTATGAAAGATAAAATTATGGACTATGTCAATAAATGTGCCACCTGTCGTAAGACCAAGTATGAAAGAAAACCAATAAAGACCAAATATTGCGTTACTTACACACCTGACTCACCTTTCGAGGAACTTATGATGGACACACTCCACTACCAATCGAAGTATATAATAACAATACACGACACCTTTTCTAAAAGATTATTTACCCGCCTCGTACCTCAATGTAATGCTGTAAATGTACTACACACTATAGAACACTATCTGGAACAGTTCCCTAAGCCCAAGCTTATCCGAATGGATAATGGCAAAGAATACGATAACAATCTAATTATCAATTTCCTAGAATCTTTGAATATAGAAAGCCATTTTACAACACCAATGCACCCTAATTCCCTTGCCTTGGCTAATCGTACACACTCGACCCTAATCGAGATTCTTAGAGCAATTAAAGAAGACGACAGTACACTAAGTCTGGACAGACTAGTCAGACTAGCAACTATAACTTTTAACAATACGATAAACAAAAATCTAAAACTTTCTCCGAATGAGATAACTTTTGGTACTACAGACACTCTCGAAGCTACTACCCAAATTACTGAAAGACTTGTAGAACAATACCATAATCGATTAAAACTGATACACAAACATTTACATGACCAAATTACAAACGAAAAAGAACAACGGACTGCCAAACTCAACAAAAATAGGGAAGACCCGCCCGAAGAACACGAAACTCCCCTCTATACAAAAGCAAACACGCGAACAAAAAATCAAAATCCATATAAAGTCTCTATACTATGCAAAGATAAAAATAGAACGTATAAAGTCCACGCAGACAATGTGCAAAGACAAAGAAAAGATTATAGCAAACCCAGAAAAAAACCAAGTGTAAACAATTCTGTTGCAGATGATGATGCTGACATTGACACCTTGCCTACTACTGCACATGACTCTGATAACAGGATACAAGATAACTGACCTGACAACCTCTCCAGGTTTATCACTTCTCAGATTGCCTGACGCTTACTCGCTGACAAGATACTTTACGATAGCACATCACTTAAATTACACTAACCTACTTCTAGAGTTAGATGCAACCTCTGCACTCTTGCCTAGGTTCATGGACAGGCCGCTCTTTAATGTCACCTCAAAACTTATGACATTTACACGAAACAAATTAAACGCACTCACGTCACACCATTCTAAAACACGGGAAAAACGTGGTATTATTAATGGTTTAGGATCAGCAATCAAATGGTTAACAGGAAACCTTGACGCCAATGACAAGGAAAAATATGACCGTTTAATATCTCAGATTCGCGAAAATAACTTGCATATAGAACATAATCTCGAGACAGACATGTCCTCTACAAAACACTTAATTAATACATTCCGACATGACGTACAAACAATTAACATAAATAATAAACAACTGTCAAACACTTTAAATACTATTGATAAAACCCGACAAGATACAGCCATACTAGAATTATATGCAACATTGAATTATTTATATGTACGAATTAATGATTTAGAAAACACACTGGAATTCTGTAAAGAAGGAACATTGCATTCCTCTTTTGCTAACCAAATACATGGTTATTTATCTTCAATTCCAGGAATACTAACCTCCGAAACGGAGATATTATGGTTAACAAGCAAACTCCATTGTGCTATCCAACACAATGTAATACATTTTATTCTCTCAATACCTCTTCTTGACCAAACATATACTACATATTATTTACTTTCAACACCTGTTAAACACGAGTCTCACATAATATCAACACTATCTCCTTACTCCTTAATATTAAGACAAAATAATTCCAGTTATGTTGGTAATTGTACATATATTTTAGATAATTTTTATTGTTCACAAATTAAGAATATAAGTAATAATTGTATAGAAAATGTATTTTTAGGTAATGTAAATTCTTGTCTCACTTCTACTGTGAAATCATCTAGTTTTATTCAGTATATTGAAGAAGCTGACATATATCTTAGTTTTAATGTAACCACTGTTCATTTATCATCAGAAAAACACCCTATCTTTCTTCCAAGTACAGCTTTACTTAAGCTATATAATAATGAGTTTATGTATGAACATCACCCTCCTGTCACACAGGTTATAGACAGCATTGTTTTAAATATTAATACGGAACAATTAAATATTAAATATTACAACTTGTCTTTCGAAAATTTAGAAGAACCTTTACAAGATCATATAGAGTTAGAGGACCTGAGTTTTGTAAATAATATTCCTACAGATGTTGTACACATTATCTTATATGTTCTTATATCATACTTATTTTTAGTACACCTACTAACCCTAGCAGCTAAGTATTGTACAAGGTATCTCTACTCTCATAGACAGTTCACAGCAAAGCCTCATCTTGACATCCAGCTTCAGCCACGAGAACCTGCACCCATCTCTTCCAGCTACTTCAGCCCTTGGCAGCTCCCAAAATAATCTTCAGGGGACTTCAGATCTTCGGCAGGGAGGAGTTATAGCAGCATCTCGACACCCATCACAATGCTGAGACAGGCAGGAAAGGATTAGCTATATAAAGCCACCTCCCCAGCCTGTCACAGCTCATTCAGTCATCACCTGTCAGTCTGTCACATGTTTATCTAAATTTTTGATTTATGTAACTTTACACTTGTGCTGTATTTTACCAATAAAGTTTTTTTTAGTCATTCCGTGTACCGAGTATCTAATTGACGTTAAAATTTAAATAAAAAATAGAGATATGATCAGAACCACGCTAAGATAATGCAGTTCCTGCGAGTCGGACTTCAATATATGTATTTATATAAGTTTAGTAGGTGGGAGCGATGAAGATTTAAAGACATTAGTCAAATGTCCTTTCATGAGTGCAACCTCAGTGCTACATTAAAATGCTACAAATAGAAGTACTTTACATATTACTGTAACATATTTAATATTTATTTACTGTATTTTTATTTTTTGCATTTAATCTTTGTGTGTTGATTAATCCACGAATAAGAGTGTTGATTCGAAATGTGTAAAGCCTCGGGTACGATACGAGCGATGAGCGACTGAACAACTGAGCGACCGAGCGTTTAGCAGAAGAGCGGCTGGGCGGTAATTTCCTTTAGTCTCCGTCATAGCATACTCCAATATACGTTTTTTAATCGAAATAATAATTACAAAAATGAATATTTTAAATGTTTAGTTAATAAAAATATCTTACCTTGCATGTTTAATTTGTTCCCAACCTCTTATCGTAGTTTTTTGGTTATGATTGTATTTTTAAAATCACACCAAATGAACAGCATTCACTATTATCCAATTTACTCTTTTATTTGTATTTCATTTTAAAAATTATTTATAAGAAAGGTAGTTAGAAGGTTAAAAGCATTAGAAGGTTATAAACATTGGAAGGTTATAAATATTGGATGGTTATAAACATCTTTCCACCTAATTCAATAAAGAATGGAATCAAAAACCATAAATGTGAACCAACAAAGATTTTTTTTTTTTGATATTTTTTTTACGGCATATCTACAACATGGCCATTAGCGCCGGGCCATCTATAGGTTGCCACCCTTTTATAATGCCAACAGCACGTGGTCGGTCACCCATTCATGTAATGGCCACGCCCGACGTTGCTTAACTTCGGTGATTGATGGTCGGTGACAAAACAAAGATGTTCAAAATTTCATTAGCGCCAACTCGCTAAAATTAATAGAATTCTATTAATTTTCGCGAGTTGGATTGACTAGAATGCTAAAGGTTACTTTAGTACCAGCAACAACCAATAGAATTGCCCATAGGAATAGCCAATAGAAAAGCTAATGAGTTATGCGCGTGCGCTGATTCACTGTTATAATCACTACAGATACTTCACAAGTAGCTCAATGTGGTCTTCGCAAACAGACCCCATTTTCGATGTCCGGATTGCGTCATGAGGTCAACCTCATAAGCGGGTTTCCTTCCTACAGAGGGAGGGAAGAACCCCGCTCGGTAAAAATGCAGTTTCACGCCCTCCAAACCGATTTCTTTCAAATTTTGGACAATAGCGTATTTTGATACACTAAACACGAATACGATAAAAAAAACGTCGGATTTAACTAGGAAAGAAGTTATTAAGCACTTAAGTTCACTGTTATGCAGGTTATGAGAGCTAATGTAAGCAACTAAATTTGTGACGACTTTAAGGCATAAATGACGACTTTAAGGCATACATGCTATGCGTTTCCGCTCGCTACGCTCGCTCAAGAAGATAACAAAACCCCAATCAATCCAACTCGCTAAAATTAATAGAATATAATATTAACCACTAAAGTTAGGAAGGTTATAAAACTAGGCGTCATCAGCGTATTTGTAAACAAGCGCATGCGCAGATATGTAACATTGGGAAACAGAGAACTCTCATTTGAAATGTTCAGAAACCATTTATTCCAAAATATTGTTAATTTTAAGGGCATCCTCACCTGTCGCTTAAGGGCATACGTGCTATGCGTTTCCGCTCGCTACGCTCGCTCAAGAAGATAACAAAACCCCCGTCAATCCAACTCGCTATAATTAATAGCTCTCATAACCTGCATAAGAAATCGGTTTAGAGGACGTGAAACTGCATTTTTACCCCCCGCTAAAACCAGCAACTATAATTTTTGACTCTAAATAAAATCTTCAATCTTGCTTTGGTTTGCTTCAGATGCTGTCATCATTGTTTCTGCTTGGTGTTTGTATCCTTCTGCTCGGAATCTGCTTGTGGCTAACTTCCAGAAAATTCAGGCACTATCCAGGTCTAGGCATACCTGTCCTAGGGGATCTGTACGAGTCTGTCACTTCATATACATCATCGTATCCGGGTAAGGTTTATAAAGATTTCTTTGCCTGTTATTACTAGGGAACAGATGTTATTGTATTTACATATTTTTTTCTAATTCTTAAATCGTAATTGTTGATGTAATTCTGCCCGTTATAAGTGCTTTAAACAGGTTTTTATTTTATATATTATTACATAATTTGTCAAAAATCAATATTTCTACATATTCAGCCATGCATACATAAATGTTGATATTCTTTTTATTTGGTAACTAGCTGAATACCCGTGCTTCGTCACGGCAGATAAGTAGTTATTTTAGAGCACCGTTCCAGTCATACTAGAATAGAATAGAATAAATTATGACTCCAAAACCCCCGCCACAACACGGGGTGCACCTCGGCCAATTGTCCTATTGTGCGAGTCCTGTATGCCTACTTAGGCTTCTCTCAAACTTCTGATGAATCTCAGATAATGCCAGACTTCCGCCGACCTCCTGATCTCATCCTCTCCAAGGCTGCCAAAATGCATGAACCGCCTCCTTCCTAATGTAACACATTCAAATATGACGTGCTTAGGTGTCTCCTCCTTGTCCTTGCACCACCTACATACCGGAGAGGACTTCATTTTCATAACATACATATGTTTGTTCATCGTACCATGGCCTGAGATCGTTGCAACCGTCTCCCTCAGGTCTCTTCTGGACATATCCAGAAAGATGTCCTTTTTACTGAGTTTATTAAAATCTATGAAGGACTTTGTATGGGCTATTTTCTGTCCCTCCCATAATTTTCCAAAGTCCCTTTTGGCTTTCGCCGCTATTGCTTCCTTGGCACAGGCCATTGATAATCCCACAAAGGGCACTGGACCCACAGGCATCACTGCAGCTCCTGCCCCTGCCAGCTTGTCCGCCCTCTCATTACCCGGAATGCCTCTGTGTACCCAGTAAATGACAACCTTATTATCTGTTGCTAGTAGGTTGAGCCTTGACTGGCACTCGTCCACCACTCTTGAGGTAGTCTCCTGGCTCCTTAAGGCTTTGCATGCAGCCTGACTGTCCGTAAGGATATTAATCTTCTTCCTACGGACTCCCCTCTCGCTCAGCTGTATGCCGCCGCTAAAATGGCGTATATCTCCGCCTGGAACACAGTTGGGGTCTTTCCAAGTGAAATTTGTAGCCTTAAGCCACACTCACCCCCACTCCAGACCCCTGCTCCTGCTCCATGTATCGTCTTGGAGCCGTCCGTGTAAATATTAGTGCCATTGGGAGGCTTAAAGTTATCCTCTTTACCAGTACAGATGCCATGTATTTCTACTCCGTACCTCCTTGCAGTCCCTGACCTGCTCCTCATCATGTCTGACGGCATGCTTAGTTCGGGGATCATCCCTATCTTTGAGAAAATCTGGGAGTGTCCTATTTCCTGTTTAGGATTGCCTATGACCTCCTGTTTCATCATTCTGTATGCCGATTTCATTGCCTCCGCTTCAATGAATACATCAATTGGCAGCAAGTTAAGAATAGCCTCCATTGCTATCACAGGTGTTGACCTCATCGCTCCCGTGACCAATAAGCACCCCAATCTTTGTACCTTCCTCAATTTGGCGCTGAAGGACTTGGTGGCCATCTTATGCCACCATACCACGCACCCATACGTCATCACCGGTCTTATCATTGCTGTATAGATCCAGTGCGTTATACGAGGGCTGATGCCCCAGTTCTTTCCACACAGGTTCCTGCATACCCACAACAACCTTATGGCTCTATTTGTAACTAGAGTGATGTGTTCCTTCCAGTTTAGTCGCCGGTCTAGAACCACTCCCAAGTATTTTACCTTATCACTATAGGGTACCACCTCTCCTCTGAAGCTCGGATTTCTCAGCCCATCCAGCTTCCTTTTATTAGTGAATGGGACCAGTACCGTCTTCATAGGGTTGATACTCAGTCCCTTCTCATTGCACCAGTCTGATGTGATCTTTAGTGCGCTCTCCATTAAGTCTGCCATTACCGACTGCACCTTGCCTTTGATGATTATAGCTATATCATCTGCGTACCCAATTGCCTTAAATCCCGCATCATTGAGTTTCGCCAGTAGTGAGTCCACCACCATACTCCATATCAGTGGTGATAGCACTCCCCCTTGCGGGTACCCTGTGGTCGCCTTGACCTTGATGCTTCCGCTCCCTTTGGTAGCATGAATTATCCTGTTACTTAGCATGCCCTTAACCCATTCGGTGATACACCTTTCTGTCCCAAAGACCTCAAGAGCGCTAGAAACCACATCAACCGATGTGTTATCAAACGCCCCCTCAATATCTAGAAATGCTCCTAGGGCTATTTCTTTGGCCTGTAGGGATCCCTCAATCTCGCTTACTACCGTGTGTAACGCTGATTCGCATGATCTACCCTTCTGGTAGGCATGCTGGTGTTTCAGGTTACCAACCCGAGGATTATTCATCCCCAAATGCCTGCTTATGACCTTCTCCATTGTCTTCAACAGGAAGGAGGACAGGCATATTGGTCTGAAGGCTTTCGCCTCCTCATACGTAGGCTTCCCTGGTTTTGGTATAAACACCACCCTTACCTCGTTCCATCTGTCTGGGATATATCCCCAGGCTAAACTACTCCCGAATAGCCTGATCAATGGACTGATCAGAAGTTCCATCCCTTTCTGCAACAAGGCCGGGTATGTCCTATCACATCCAGGTGACTTGAAAGGATTAAAAGATCTAATAGCCCATCTTACCGCCTGAGGAGTTATTATCCTGTGGGCCTGCTTCCAATCGGGTTGTTTCCTTATCCAGCCAACCCTATTAGCCTGATCTTCATATCGTACACACCCTGGAAAGTGTGCCCTCAGCAACACCTCGAGTATTTGCTGAGTACTACAAGTATTCCCATCGGGCCCTTTCAAGGACCCTAATTCGCAATCCGTGCCACTCTTAGCCAGGGCCTTATGGACCCTCGCCCCCGTACTCCCCCCCCCCAGAACCAGCCACGGCCTCCCGACCGTCACCTTCCTCTCCCTCCGGAACTTGAGGCCCCTCCACCTCCATCTCATCCTTATCCTCCTCCTTCTTCTTCTTAACCCTCACATCTACCCTGTGAAAACCGTGGCATATCTTGCCACCTCTCTCCTGAATTGTCTGGAGATGTGAGTCTGGAATGGACACAACTAGGTACATTCCTCTTGGCAACTCCTTTACCCCTCCTGGAAGTACCTTCCACCTGCCCGTGTCAAGAGCGTTCTGTGCCCTTATATTCTTTAATGCACATTCGACATTCCTGACTGGTTTTGGAATGTAGAACCCAATTATGTGGTACCCCTCAAGAAGCCCAGCATCGCATACTTCTAGGTGGACACCCTCAAATGGAGTCATCTCCTTCACCTGCCCCTCAAGCCATTCTTTAGAGATCTTGTTGATGCAGCTGATCATCAGTGCACCCTCCCTGATCTTAATTGTGTCGAAGTTCACCAACTTCTCCACATCCGGAACTACCGGATTTTCCTCTGTCATCTTGTCTATCAGTATTGTCTGTAGACGTTCAATGTATTCCTCCGTCAGTGGACCATCCGGATACTCCACGTTCCTGATGGCCACTTTCGTATAGGCCACAGCCGCACTGTAGCTTTGTTCCTCTGTCTTTGGCCTCTTCTTCTCTTTCCTCTCTGGCGAGGGAGTGAAGTCAGCCTGATCCCTGGGTCTCTTGTTACCCTTACCCTCACTGTCCTTAGAGGACCCAGCTTCCATCACTACGCGGGCCTTATTCCTCCGGCGCATGATGTTTTTCCTTTGAACTCGTGGCATCTTCTTCCACTCGTCCGTCGGAATCCTCCTTAAATATAGAGGCACTTCCACACTCTGACAAGACTCCTTGTCCTCTTGCTGAGCTAGCCCACCTTCTTGCTCTAAATTTGCCATCTGCCGTATCACGGCTTCCTGGCCATCCTCTGATAATTCAGAGACCTGGGAATTAGATTCCTCAGGTAACAACGACGTGCTTGCTGTTATTAATTTGTCTTCCATCTTGTTCCCACGAGTACGGGGGAGATAAAGGTCACCACAGACAGAGCCCCCTATGTCTGCGTAAGGCTACAATACAATGGGGTGTCGCCTGGTGCCCCAAGTGGGTCGTTCCAAACACCAATGTTTTAACACCCGGTGCCATCCATCCCTCAGCAAGAGCTCCCTCGACCTTGGATTAGGTGTATGGTAAAAAAAAAAAAAAAAAAAAAAAAAAAAAAAAAAAAAAAAAAAAAAAGGGGGGGGGGGTGCGTTGGTTATGGGAATCATGCACCCGGAGAGAGATTGGGATGGAGTTAGGACTGCAGGTTGGGATAAGTAAGGACAGGGTATGTTTAGGTAAGGGAAGAGAGGTCCCCAGGACCTCCCAGTTGGCTTTTAAGGCGGCCGCCATCGCCTTGACGCAGCGTCTTCATCGAGCCTGTGCGCATTTCAGTTGGTTCACCGCACCACCAGTGAACCACGCACGCTCTCTGAACACTGCCGCTGCTGGTTCGCGTAGCCACTGGCCAATTGGAGTTCAGAACTTCTGAAACTCCCTACCCCTATCCACCACCTCGGGGACGCGCCGGGTCGCCTGCAGCTCGGCACCAAACCAATTTAGGAGAGATAATATCCCGTCCAGGTCAGGTTGGTAGGTTCCCGTCATACTATATGTAACGCATCAATAAATAAGTAATCAAAGGATAATGTTTCTTGACACTGTGGCGCTACGGACCAGTGCCAACAAACAGATAACCGAGAGATATCCCGTTATCAATAGGTAACCAGGAGCAGGAGTTTAACCAGTACAGGTTAAAATTCGTTGTCAATAATAAATGTACGTTAAAATTTAAAAATTCATGTTTCCAATATTTCATTTGGAAACACCTATTATATTTGCGAGCATTATTAAGAAGTGTTCTGTCTGGGGATGCTGATGGGTGAGGAGGCTGTGCAAGGGTTCGGGGTATTATTACCTCGGATGGACCATCACCTGGTGTAGCGTAAACTCTATGAGGGACAAAATCAATGTTTATTTCTAGTAATTCAAGGTCTGCCATCATGGTCGAAATTAACATCAATGAAAAATAATACTATGAAATAGATACAGTACGGTAACAGATGACCTGTTATCGTCCTATCAACGCATTCTGCCTTGGTGAGCAAGCTCTCTTTAAAAGCCAACTAAAAATTCAAACCCTTATAAAAATACTTAAAAATTTGAATATAAAAAAAAAACCTTTCTTTGCGAGTATTTACATCCTAAAAGGAGTGTCCAATAAAATTTCATTATTTTCTGTCAAGTGGTTTGGGCTGGGCGATGATAGGTCAGTGGGTGCGTGGTATTTTTCAAATATATAGTAGATTAAAAAAATAATGGCGAAACCGGGAAAGAAAATAATGCTTTACCCATTGAGTCTAGAATACTGTGTCTTTTCTAATTCCAAGAAGCAAAGGTGGCTGGCAGCCATGCTTCTCCGGCGCTAATAGTCTTGGAGTAGATGCGTTTTAAAAAATTATATAATAAATCATTTTAAGAATTATATTATTCCTTTAATCTAATTTCTAAAACAAATGAATTAGTGAAAGAATCATGTTGATATTATTTTTCAAACTCGAGATAAAAAATAATGAGGTTTCAACCTATTTCATTTTATTTTTCAACTCCTACGCCGCATTCGACGACACGCTTGGACTCGTGTTACTAGTTTTCGATGCAAAATCACCAGAAAAATTGGGCCTGATCGGTGACCTCACCAGTGTATACGGCCCTCATAAGATCGGAGCGGCGTTATTTCACGTTTGATAATTTAAAAATTGCTGAGTTTCAAGTCCTGTTGTCCCCGATTTACATTGCCCCACCAAAAATTACATCGGAACCTTTTTTGTAGAGACTTTAGTAACCTTTTGAATAGTTACGTTCCATGTGTCATGATTTTGTAGAGACTTTAGTAAGCTTTTGAATAGTTACGTTCCATGTGTCATGATTTTGTAGAGACTTTAGTAAGCTTTTGAATAGTTACGTTCCATGTGTCATGATTTTCTAACAGTTTTTGAGAAATTTTAGAAAATGTAATAAAATCCCAAAACTTTTCATGCCTGTTAAGCGCCATGAGTAAACCCTCCTTCTAATGAACCGATTTATTTTTTTTTTTTACAAATTATTTTTCCCTGTAGATGATCACAGCGAATACCGAGTTTTGTTGAAATATAACAAAATTACGGCTGCTAGTCACAAAGATATTCCAGGGGATCTGATCTCTGCCATAAAGTCGATCTATCGTGATGCAAAGGGAGTTGTGCGGATCAATGGAAGACAATCGGAGGCATTCTGCTTAGAAAGGGGCGTGAGACAGGGAGATAGTCTGAGTCCACTCCTGTTCATTATCTTTATGGATGAGATCCATAAAATATGCAAACGCCGGACAGCACGGACAGCCATTGGAAAATGGAACTTAAGGGCCATTCTGGTGCAAAGCCTTCTGTATGCCGATGATATTGTTTTAATTACTGACTCACAAGGGAAAATGCAGGAGGCTCTAATAGAATGGGAAGAAGAGCTACGCCGAAAAGGATTTTTTATTAACACCTCTAAAAACAAGGTCTTACTTCTGTCCCGAGAAGAACAAGAAGACATTCATCTGATCTGCAATTGGGAGGAATTAGAAGTTAGAGGAAGCCGGAGTTAACCTACTTAGGGACAGTAATCAGCTCTTTTGGCAATATTGACCCAGAAATATCACATAGAATTTCGAAGGCCAATCAAGTTTACCACCAGTTAAGTAACAGCATAATCGGCCACCGAGAAGTGAGTTTGGTGACTAAAAGGCATATCTACAAATCGGTCTACCTCCCGATCCTAACTTATGGGAGCGAAAGTTGGATAATCCTGGATAAGCAAGCCAGCCGCATTACAGCAGCAGAAATGAAGTTCCTGAGGAGAGCGGTTGGAAAGACACGAAGAGATTGCATCAGGAATGAAAGGATAAGAGAACAGTTTGAGGTGACAGAACTAAGGACCTTGCTCGAATCCCGGCAGCTTAAGTGGTTTGGGCACGTATGTCGTATGGATGATGAAAGGGAACCAAAGAAAGTTTTAGAAGCTCGACCCTCTGGGAAATGACCGCGAGGTCGGCCTAGGATTTCCTACGAGGAAAATATCCAGAAGATTGGAGGGAAAAGAGGCAAAACCCTCCAGCAAATGAAGCAGCTTTGCAGGAACCGGAGGGAATGGCTGAAATTTACCGAGGCTCCTCGACGCTAGTAATGGCACAAGAGGACGACAAAGAAGAAGAAGAAGTAAAAAATTGGAAATTTGGGTCCAGAGTAAATCCCCTTTCTAATGAACCGATTTAATTTTTTTACAAATTATTTTTCCCTGTAGATGATCACAACGATTTTTTATTATTATTATTATAAATGTTTATTTCAAATCTGTACAATTTGTCAATCTGTTTATGTAATGCAATAATTAATTGTGCTCGTCATGGGTACATTCAGTGAATAGTATATTGAAGGAGCCAATCATTATTGGCCCTTCCTAATATATGCTAGGGTAGCTGGTCACGGGGCCAAACTCTTTTAATCCTCCTGGGAAGGTCTTTAGGATGGGTCCGAGTGGAAAGGGATTGACCTCTAGGATTTGGGTGGGATGACAATTTGGAATGAAACGTTAGGAATCTGGATGTTGCGAGGTCTTTTGCGAAGGGGCTATTTAGCATCGACTATTCTATTTGGGAGCATTGACTATTCTACGAAGGACTTTGGATTGGAATGCTTGTATTCGTTGTATTTTTGAGTGTTTTGCTGTTCCCCATAATTCAAGTCCGTACAATACAATACAATATACGGGGACCTGGGCCCTCCGCCCTTATTCACTGCGACCCCATTGGATCTATTGTGACTTGCGTCCCTGTCTTACTCCCTTTCCAACTTGCAGCTCCTCACATATAGCTTGAGCTCCTTGGGAGTAGCCTCGGCTATGTCCTTGGGCGTAGCACTTGCCTTCCCTATGTGCACTAGCCTGTTGTAGGCCAACGCCTCACATTCGCAGAGGACGTGCTGTGAGGTTTCCTCTTCTTCGAGGCACCAGCGACATGTAGGGTCCTCTATTAGTCCCATCGTGCACAGGTGTTTCCTTAGCGGACCATGTCCAGAGAGAAGTCCGACTATCCTTCTTAATTCTACTCTTGTTAGTTGAAGGAAATACCCTGCCCTATCTTTCGAGATCCGGACAAGTAGCTTTGCCTGCCTCATACCTGGCTTAGCCTGCCAATTCTTTTGAATTTCTTCTTGTTCCCAGGCATTTACTACCTTTTTGACAAAGCTTTTTGAAACACCGAAGAACGGCTCAGGACCATGAAGTATCTCCTCCGATCCCTTTCTTGCCAGCTCGTCGGCCTTCTCATTGCCCTCAATGCCCTCATGTCCTGGCACCCACACAAGCGTAACCCTGTTACGTCTGCCCAGATCACTTAGGGCACTGTGGCAATCGAGAACTAATTTCGAGGAGACACTATGCGATGCAAGTGCCTTAAGTGCAGCTTGACTATCACTATTTATTCGTATTTTTTGCCCTTTAACACCTTTTTTAAGATTTTCCCGGGCTGCGATCTCAATCGCATGAACTTCCGATTGGAATACAGTGGCAAAGGATCCAAGAGCTACGGCTATTTCTGTTCTGGGACCATATACCCCTGCACCAGCCCTCTCATCCTTAAGGGAGCCATCCGTGTACCACATCAGTGAGTCTCTTTGGAGACTTTCCTGTCCTTCTTCCCAGCTCTGTCGACTGGGTATGACAACCCTGAACTGCTTGTCGAAGACAAGTGTCCGTGTCGTCTCATCCGACCGGGTGAGGCATAAATCGCTCTCTTTTAGTTTTTGCAGAATCCTGAGATGTCCCCTAGTCTCATCCTTGCTCACTTTGAGGGACTGAATTCTCAGTGCACCAATCAGTGCCTCTCTCTTGATGCGGATGGCCAGCGGTGTTAATCCTATAATTGCTTCCATCGCCGCAGTAGGGCACGTCCTGATTGCCCCTGTGATTCCCAGGCATGCTAGCCTTTGGACTCTTTCTAGCCTGCTGGCTGCGGTCTTCTCCTCAGTTTTTGTCCACCAGACTAGTGCTGCGTATGTTACCATAGGCCTTACTACAGCAGTGTATAGCCAGAGGAACATCCTCGGACTCATACCCCAGGTCTTACCACAGAGCCTGTTACAGGCCCATAAAGAGACCTTCGCCTTCTCAATCTGTTTGTTGAGATGCAAATTCCAAGTGAGCCTTCTATCCAGTGTTATTCCCAGATATTTGATCTCATTTGTGACCAGTACAGGAGACCCCTCCACCAGGATAGGTTCCATATTCAGATTCCTTTTCCTAGAGAAAGGGACTACCTTAGTCTTTTCAGGGTTAACAGTTAACCCAAGATTACGGCACCATCTCATAATCATTCCTAGTGCCAGCTGCATACGTTCCTTTAGGACATGCGGAAATCTCCCTCTTACTAAAACCACTATATCATCCGCATATCCTATTACTTCGTATCCAGCTTCGGAGAGAGTTCTAAGGAGGGAGTCCACCACCATTGTCCACAGCAGGGGTGATAAAACACCTCCCTGGGGGCAGCCTCTAGTTGCCCTTATTCTAGTGGAGACCCACCCCTTCCTTGCTCTGATTCGCCGGCTTCCCAGCATAGCCCTGACCCATCTTCTAAGGATGAGCTCAGCACCAAACTCCCTGGTAGCCTCCTCTATGGCTGCATATGAGGTGTTGTCAAAGGCACCCTCTATATCCAGGAATGCACATAGCGCAATTTCCTTGTTCTGAAGTGAGTCCTCTATTTTTCCCACTAGATAATGCAGGGCAGTTTCTGTTGATTTGCCCTTTTGATACGCAAACTGCTGGGCATGCAGAGGATGCCTTCCTAAGAGGTCCTCTCTGATGTGCATGTCCACTACCTTCTCCATCGTTTTCAACACGTTGGAAGAGAGACTTATAGGTCTATAGGATTTAGGTAAGTCCAGGGGCCTTGTTGGTCCCTTTGGTATAAAGATCACATCCGTGTCCCTCCAGAGACAGGGGATGTATCCATGTGCATAGCTTGCCTGAAACATGGCTGCTAGAATGCCTGCAAGCTTTTCTTTCCCATGGATTAGCTGAGCAGGGATAACACCATCTCCTCCAGAAGCCTTGTACGGCTTGAAGGTTCCTATTGCCCACTTTACCTTTTCAATTGTAAAGATTTTCTTGGCTGCTTGGAGCATCCATTTGTTTGCATTTTCATGCCCCCGAGGCTCATCTGCCTCCTCTGTTACGTCTGAGCAGTCTGGAAAGTGGGTCACTAGTAGCTCCCTAACTGTCTCTTCCAGGTTACTCGTGATCGTCCCATCGGGTCTCTTTAGCAGTCCCATCTCATTTGTGTGCCTTTTGGCAAGCACTTTCTGTAGCCTAGCAGCTTCTGGTAGGCTACTAACATCTTCGCAGAAATTTCTCCAGGTCCTTCTCTTAGCCTGCCTGATTCCTTTGTTATACTCCGTCAGGGACTGTTTATAGTCCCTCCAATTACCATTTTGTTTTGCCCGATTGAAAAGCCCCCTGGCCTTTTTCCTGAGCTTTCCTAATTCGCTGTTCCACCATGGTGGCTCCTTTTCTTGCCTTTTAATCCTTGGCGGGCAGCTAATTTCAAACGCCTCATGCATGGCGTTGTGGATTTTTACAGAGGTTCTTTCCAGTTCCTCTGTAGTACCCACTGCTAACTCCTCTCCTTCATACTCTTCTAGGAGTATGTTGCCGTAGAGGGTCCAATTTGCCAGTTTTGGAATTCTCACCTGTTGTGGAGCCTCCATTCTTGCCCCGACCTCAAACCTTATCTGTCGATGGTCAGACATCGAGACCTCTTTGGAGACATGCCAATTGAGTATCATTCTACTAAGGGACTGTTTTGTCAGTGTGAGATCCAACACCTCACTTCTATTTGCTGTAACAAAGGTGGGCTCAGAGCCTCGATTAGCTACATCAATATTATTCGATATTAAGTAATCAAGGAGCAACTCACCTCTCATGTTGTTGTTGCTGCTTCCCCAGACCTTGTTGTGAGCGTTGGCATCGCAACCCATTATCAGGTCTAGGTTCCTGTCCTTGCAGTAATTGATTAGGTCATTTGCTTCGTTTGGAGGTACTTCCACAGCATCTCCAGGAAAATAGGCCGAGGCAATCAGCACCTCCCGTCTTCCTGTCGCTGTCGGCACCTCTATGACCACCGCAACCAGGTCCCTTCTAATGAAGTCTGGAACAGAGTAAAAATTGACTCTTTTGTTAATCAGCAGGGCTGCTCTTGGTCTGTCAACACTTGTACAGTAGACTAGCTTACCTGCTTTAGATGAAAGGCCCATCACAGTTCCTTTGCCTGCCCAGGGTTCCTGAAGGATCCCTACGTCTAATTTTTTGGAGATGAACCCTCTATTGAGGACGCTGGTCGCTGCCCTTGCACGATGAAGGTTCACCTGCACGAACCTTAAGTTTTCACTCAAGGCCGTGGTATGGGGCTCTTTTTCCCTGAGCCCCTGGGTCTCCGCTTTTCGGTGCGCCACTCCATCCTGTCATCCTGCCTTCTTCTCCCAGGTGAGTGGTGCCTTTCTCTACGGGTCGGTGTGGAGTGCCTTCTTCCATCCTGCCTGCCCCTTCCTTCTTCTTTATCCCTATGACTATGAGCAAGGGGAGGACGACGAGATCTTTTCCTTCTCTCCTCCTCTTCCTCTTCCTTCCTTGAGGTGCTGGGCCTCGCGTCATCCTTCTTGGCTGTAGCCTCCCCAGCCCTCTTCTCCTCTTTACCTTTTCCTTCCGATCCCTCAGGAGTCCGGGCTTCTTGCCTTCCTTTTTCCCTTTCCACTTTAGCTACTCCCTCCTCTCTCTCCTGCATCTTCCCTTCCACAGGCACTGAGTCTTCGCCTCCCCTTGCCTCTTTCCCTTTGCGGCCTCCAATCACCCTATATTTCAGACTATGAAAGCCGTAGTGCAGCATATCCCTGCCTTCCAGAAGCTTGTGGGCTGTATCCTCATCGATCCCCATAGCAAGCTGAGTGATTTTAGGCATCGTATCATCTCTACTGTACACTCTCCAGGATTCTATCCTTAAGTCCTTTGGGTTCTGAGCCCTTAGCAAATTAAGAAGCGCTTTGTCCTCTTTGTTTGTTTTAGGGAGATACACAATTAAGGTACTCCTACGAGGTAGGTCTTGCTCCTTCAGGACCTTTAATTTGGCCCCTTCCCACGGTGTTAGCAGTGGACCATTTTCCAGGACCCAGTCAGCTGTCTCCTGGTTTGAACATACTAGCTGTATCCAGCCGCTCTTCCATATAATGTCGTAGAACCGAACCTTCACCTCCCTGTCCGGTTCCTCGCCTATTTTCAGTAGAAGAGCCTCCTTAATCAGTTCAAACTGCTCTCCTTCAAGTTGAACTGTGGGGTGTTCCTGACAGCAAATGCCAATCCTCACCCCTTCAAGGGCTCTCCGGTACGAGAGAGCTGGAGCCATGTCCCTCTCCCGTTCCTTTCCCTCCTGTGACTGCTGTACAGATGAGCTCAGCTTAGCCCTTTTGCTGCGCGCCACAGGAGTGGTCTCACTGGAGCGAGTCCTCTCACCCTCCTCCTCGGATCTGCTCCTCTTCTTCTTGGTCCCGTGCGTTCCCATAGGGTCCCTGCACATCCTGGTAGCCTCTTCCTTGCTATACCCATGTCTTCGGAGCCAGCGAAAGCGTCTCCTAGTAGCTCCACCAAGCTTAATTTTCTTATCGCTGGTGGTAGGGGGCATGGATTTCTCCTCCCCCTTGTCCGTGTGAGTATGCTCCTCCTCCTGTACAGGTGGTGGAATTTGCATCCCCTCCGTTTCCAATTCCATATTGGCGTTCCCTTCTTCTTCAGAGGTAACCCTCTCCAGAAGGTCGAGATTGAACTCGATCGATAGGGGCGTTAGAGCCTCCGTAGTTGTAATGTCCGAAGACAAAGATTCATTATTTAATTCCTCAATGGTTCCCACGAGAAGCAAGGGATCTAAAGGTCACCTGCAGCAGAGCCCCGCATACTGCAGTAAGGCAGTTCTTGAAACTGGAGGTCGCCCGGTATCCAGAGTCCGCATGGTAGGACTGAGTTCCCCTCAGCCATTCGTCCAACGGCCCATGCTGTTCCACCTTGGATTGGGGGATGTTTAATGACCATCCATGTCCTTCGCCTAGGGAAGGTGATCCTAGGTTGTGTACTGTAGATGTCCTTAGTTTTTTTTTTTGGTGTGGGGTGTGTGTAGTGTGCTGTATTTAGTGTACTGTGTGTGTGTCAGTGTTTATGTCCGTAAGTCCAGATAGGTCTGATTATAGTTTTGTATATAGTAAGTTTGTTTTGTGTCGTAAGCTTTGAAGTAGGTCCAATTAGTCGTCGTAAGAGTCCAAATCTCCTGTTCAGCTCTTGTCTTTTCAGTCGTGTGTGTGGGCTCCATGTGAGTCTGCTTGATCACAACGAATACCGAGTTTCGCGCAAATATAACAAAAATTACGGCTACTAGTCAAAAATTGTAGTTTGGGTCCAGAGTAAACCCCCCTTCCAAGGAACCGATTTAGTTGATTTTTATAACTCATTTTTCTATTAAGATTGCCACAACAAATACCGAATTTCGTTGCAAAACAACAAAAATTGCGGCCGTTATGGGCAAATAACTTATTTGGGTCCAGAGTAACCCCCTCCCCTCCTAACGAGCCGATTTAGTTTATTTTTACAAAATATTTTTCTCTGTAGATGATCACAACGAATAACGATTTCCGTTGAAATATAACAAAAATTACGGCTAGAAGTGGCAAATTAGTAATTTGTGTCTGGAGTAACCCCACCCCCTAGTTACGAACCGATTTAGTTTATTTTTACAACACATTTTTGATGTTTAATGTATAGACAGCGATCCGTTACAATTGTATTATATGTATAGATCTAAACAAGATGAATAGTTTTTTCTTTTATATTTGTAATGAACAGGTGACTCAATGTAGCACAGGAGAAGCCGTAAAGAGGGTCCATGATCAGCGCTCCTAGTGGTGGAAGCAAACACTAGCGCCCTTGCCGCTTAATTCTGTAGTTCTAGCTATCCAAGACACTGGTGCTAATAGCAAGTTTTCTGATTGCAGATCTCGTCGCCACGATTAACGCAGGTTTTGACAGATTCGGTGGCACCTATTGCAAGAGGTTCGGTCCTGTAATCTTCATTCTAACTGCCGACACAGACTTAATACAGGTACTCGATATACTTGGTGACGGAGCATGTGCTTGTGTTTGTGGGAGGAATCTTAGCCAGTTTCTTAAGCATGATAATCAATGGGGATCAATCATAGTGGATAATCACGGAGGATCAATCATGGTGTGAATAATCACGGAGGATCAATCATGATGTGTATCATCATTGGGGATCAATCATGGCATGGGTAATCATTGGAAATCAATCATAGTATGGATCATCATTGGAGGTCAGTAGATGTAATATAGGGTTTCTGGCGCAGTCTTCAAAATTCCCTATTTCCCCGAAAAAACCTGATCGTCGATTTTTGTAGGATTTTTCATTTTTATCTCAAACATCTAATTTTTTTAAAAAATATACATTTTCTAACATATTTCTTTAAAACTAACAAATAAAAAAAAAATACATATTTTTAACATATTTCTTTAAAACGATACAAAAATTGGGATCACCCCCAAAAAGTAAAAATATTATATAATTAATTTAATTATTATTTCCATTTGTTATACACGTTTAATCATCAATATCACTTTCAGATTTCTTAGATTTAGATCTATTTTCATTTTTATTTTCTCGGAAGTCAATAATATGAATTTTCTTCCCATCATTTAATTCTTTTAAACCGTCATAAACGAATAATAGTTTCTGTGAATTTAATTGTTGAATATCTTTTTTATTTAATTTGTCATTAAATCTATCTGGTAGATAAACTTGAAATTTATCTTCCTTATCTTTTAACGTAACAACTATACGTTTTCCAAATTTTGTAATACTTTCTTTAAATTCTTTAATTGAATAAGATTGACCACATTCCAATTCTGTTAGTTTCTTTATTGGAGTATTTTGACATTGACCAACTCGTTGGATCTTTTTTAATACTTCCATTTATTAGAAATGAAATTTTTAAATCCTGCAAAATATTTCAATTCAATTCTATACTTCTATTAGATCATTTTTAATAAAATCGTATTTTAGCCTTTTCTCTGATACAATAATCATATATATATTTGTACCACCAGGAACTACATTATGAAAATCAACATTCAGAATAATATTATTTTTACTATTTGAAATATTAATTGGTCCTTTTCTAACATCTATTACATATAAAGGTCTATTTTTTATGAAATCATCAGGACCATAAAGCATATTCATATTACCGATATAAGACCTTTTATAATCTTTATACATATCATATAATAATGAATAATTGTTCTCTTTAATATCTAAATTTAACATTTCTTCCGGATAATATGTTTCATTAATTTTAACTCTAATATTTCTTACATCAACATGGTCAAATTTAGAAGGATCTTTCTTTTGATCATTTCTTCTCGATGTTTGGAATCCTACAATTATGAATTTCGGTTTATCAATGTTCCTATAAATATTAGTTATATCAAAACTTAAATTTGATCCCATAATACCAGTTTTTTCAATACACTCCCAAGTTTTAAATACAAATTCTTGTGTTCCACCAAACTTGTCCATCTCATTAATTAATTCAATTTTTGAAGGTGTTGAATACTCTATGATAGGAACACGTAAATAAAAATCAGTTATTGTAATTTTACCTGTAGGTGCATAAGACTTTCCATCTGCTTGAAGTGATAGAAAAATCCCGTCATCATCAGTGTTTCTAAGAAATGTTATTAAAAATCCTCCTTTGTATATTGGTATGTTTATACCTCCAAAATATCCTAATCCTAAATCGTTTAAGGTTCCACAATAATTAAATTTTCCATATTTATGATCACATTTCACTGCACCATTCATTTTAGACAAAGTTTCATCTTGAGACAGTGATATCGTATGTTTTACAGTACTTATAATACCTGGATCTTCAATTCTATCAATTAATTTGTTATGTTTTTTTACTTCTATACTTCGAAATAAGAAAGGAATAAAATTATCTATTAATTTAGTTCCCGAATTCATACCATAGTGTTCACCATCTTTAGCATTGAAAGAACCTGAAATAACAAACTGAAAATGGGAACTTAAAAAATTATCACCAACATCGATTAAGAATTCTATTCTCTGATTTTCTTTATTAAAATTCAATTCGGTATTATTCGATGGGAAAAAATGTTTAAATTGTTGTTTTTCTATATTAGGATTATATTTTGAATACATCTCCATTTATTAAGATAAAAAATCTTTATAATTTAAAAACTAGTTTATAATTATTAGACCCCCGTCTCAGTGACGAGGTTTGAAAATTTAAAAAACATAATTTATTAATGAAGGTACAGTATCAACATTAAATCTATTTTTATAATATTTCGAAAATTCTTCATAATGTTCTTGTTTAAATTCATTTGATATATCAGTTCTTTCGAAAATTATTATCCAATTAACCAAATGTTTATATTTTATTAAAGTATCTGGAGAAAACTTTTGATAAAAAGACATAATGTTCCAATCAAATAATGAGTAATAAAACTCGATCTTTTGTTCATCGATTTTCTGATATCTCGAAATGATTTTCCAATCTATTTTATTTGAAAACATTCCTAATTCTTCTAATTTAAACGGATGGTATTGTGAAACAAGTTTCCAATTTAATTTATTCTGAAATACAATTAAAAATTCTGTTGTTAAACCAGGAAATGAAGATATTTCATCCCAATCATTATTTTGTGTTGTCTCCATTTATTAAGAAAAAAATCTTTTTAATTTTCAAAATTGTTACCACTTTAGGAAATAATACTATTCGGAAGGTAAAGCAATATAATGAAGTTCTCTTCGCAGTTCTGATACTTTTGTGTTTAATTCTTTTCTTATTATTTCTATTTCTTTAAGAATACTTTCATTTAGTGATTTTTTATATTCTTCTTTCGCTATGTCTTTTTCCAGTTCTTCTATTTTATTGTTTAAATCTTTCATAAATTGTTCTACTTGTGGGTAATAACTATTATATAAAGTGTCAGAAAATATTTGAAGATGTATTTGTAACTCTTCTTCTTTCAAATATTCTTCCATTTTGTTCTTTATATCACTATCAACTTGTACTGGTATAACATCACTAATTAAATCCTGAGTGAGTTTTTTCATCTTTTCATCTAAATCTTCTTTAGTTGTATATTCAAATAATTTCTCATCGATGATCTCTTCAAATTCTTTTGTATCAGTTGTTCTTTTATCTCTTTTATTTTCATTAATTGCCCTCTCTATCATCGTTTTCACTTGTTTCATAATAACTACATCATTATTATCTCTTCCTTCTGAAACACTGACAAGTCTTTTTTTATTAAAACCAATATAACTTTTAGTAAATGTAAACAATGAACCGATAATTTCATCAACTTTTACTTTTAATTCATTCTTTAATTTATTATTAAAATCATTTTTTAAATCATTCTTTAATTTATTTTCATCATCTTTTAATTTTGTTTGGAATGTTGAGAATTCTGTTCTAAAAGAATTTGAAAGTTCATTTACAATATCACTTTTTAATTTCGTTTCATCAATATCGCCAGATTCCGGAAAAACAATTTGATTTCCTAAAACATCAAATTTTAAAATAACTCTTGAATAAGATTCCATTTCTTTCTATTTATTATATTTAAAATTTCATTAAAATCCATATCTTTAGAAAAGAATTTAAGAACTAACAAACATAAATGTCCACAAATAGGTGGATCATTAATTTCTTGAAGTCTGTCTTCATTATATATTAAATTATCTTTTCCCAAATATATAACTAATTCCTTTGATGGATGTAAGTTTCCATATGAATTAAAATAATATTTTTTATTTCCATTTTTATAATAAGAAACCCAGTGAGTACCATTTCCGAAAGAATTATCAATGTTTACAATTCCACACTCAATATTTCTAGGATGTTTCGGAAGTTCATCTTTCATAAAAACTCCTCTAAAATGTTTTATGTTTAACTTCTTAACGATATTCTCGATATCAAAATTAGATAAAGGAGTTATTTTTTTTTTTTTTTAACTGTTACAAGTTTTCCTCCCTGTTTCTTTTCCATTTCTTTATTATGTCTTGTTTGTTCTTCTATTAGTTTATCTTTATATCTTTTATCGATAACCGAGTTTGCAATAGAACTTGCTCCACTCGCTAAAGCAGCTAAAGCTCCTAATCCTGCAAAAATTAAAGGAAGTATTCCACCATCTTTTTCATTTCCTCTTAATTGTTTATATGTTAATTTAATTCTAGTTCCCTTTCCGTCTTTAGCATTTCTGTTAATCTTATCGATCTGTCTTTGAGTTAACAAAATTGAATTATTTCCTTTTTTTGTATCGATTGTAACATCAGTTTTCTTTTTTACAGCACCAATAATTTTAGATTTTTGACCTTCCGTTAGTGAAATTTTAAAAGGTTTATACTCACTCATTTTCTTTAATTTATAATGAATAAAAAAGAATATAAATTCTTTCTACTGGAAATTTTTGCAGGATTTAAAAATGTTCGTTTCTAATAAATGGAGGGGATTCTAAATATTCTGAACAACAAACTTAACTATAATAATAAAGAAATATTTATGATTTTAGATGAAAATAACGATCCTTGGTTTAAAGCTAGAGATATTGCTGAATTATTAGAGTATAAAAAAATAACCAAAGCATATAATCTTGTTGATGAAGAACATAAAACAAATCTAAATCTTATTTTAGAAGGGTGCTCCTTAGAAGAGCACCCTTCAAATATGCAAGCACATACTATTTTTATTAACGAATTAGGTTTATATTCTTTGATTATGAAATCGAAATTACCTCAAGCAAAAGAATTTCAAAAATGGGTTTACAATGTTATCAAAACAATTAGAAAAACAGGGGAGTATAAATTGAAGGAAGAATTATACAGTAAAGACAAAATTATAAAAAAGAAAGATGAAAAAATTGAAAATTTAAATAATAAAATAACAAATATCAAATCTGATGTTGTACCTAAAACTAAAGATGAAAAATTAAGACATTTTTTCCTATTATTTAAGTTAAACGACTATGAATGTGAATATAGTTATTATGTTATAAGATGTCAAAAAGTATATTTAAAAAGAGCTGTTGATAAAATAGTTTTAGAACATCAAGATTGTGAGGAGATAATAAAATTCTATGATCCAAATAGTGTTAATTTATATTCTAGAATAAAAGAAAAATTAAAAAATGATTTAGAATTTCATGGTAATTATTTTAGAATAAATAATGAAGAATTTAGTGAGGAATATCTAATTATAAAAATAGAGGAATTACACAGTGAAAAAGAAATTTAATTCACAACATTTTTTTTATTTATCCAAGTATTATGTGAATTATCAAAACCTAACCATTTGACATAAACTTTATCCCCTTTTCTTTTTAAAACCTTTTCAACAAGATAATCATGTGGATATTTGGTTTTCATTAATTCTTCTTTATAAAATCTACCTTCGATTTCTTCTTCCTTCAAATCTTTTAATTTATAAGTAATAGGAATGGAATTTATTATTTTATTTATTTTGAAAACTTCAGTAGACCAGTTAGGTGTATATCCTTTTTCAAATATTCCTTTATATTTACTTATCCTTACATAATCGTTTAATTTAAATTTTGGTTTTTCATTTTTAACATTGTTATCATTATAAATATTCATTAATACTTCTTCTTCATTTTTCTTATTAACTTCTATAGGTTTCATTTTTATAGTTCTATGATAGGAATTATTATATGTTTTAATCAAATCATCTAAAATATCTATCCATTTATAATTTCCTCTCTTAGAAAATTCTTTCCACATTTTTTCTTTTAATGTTCTATTAAATCTTTCTACTATAGCAGATTTTATTTCACTATAACTAGAATAATGATTGATATTATATTCTTTCATTAAATTCTGAAATTCTTTATTATAAAATTCTTTTCCGTTATCCGTTTGTAAATTTTTTGGTTTATTTTTATCGTTCAATATACTTTTTAATGCTTCAGTCACTAATTTACCAGTTTTATCTTTAACAGGAATTGCCCAAGAAACTTTAGAAAATGTATCTATTACAGTTAAAATATATTTAAATCCTTTATTAATTTTTGATATTCCTTTTAAACTTCCAGTATTCATCTCAACTAAATCAGATTGCCACAAGTCATTTATTCCTCGAGTTATAATTTTTGTTCTTTCAAAATTTCTTCTAACCGGTTTATGAATTTCTTCAATTATTCCTTCTTTTACACTCATTTCTTTTTCATTTTTTGACCTAAAAAAGTATTCTTTTTACTTCCACAAATTTCACAAATTCCTTTACCCATGAGTTTTCCATTTTTAGAAGTTTCTTCATGATAATTCTTACTTTCTGTTTGTTTTTTACACTTTACACAATATATAAGTACCATTTATTATAGGATAAAATCTAGTCTTTAAAATAGATAAATTTCTCTAGTTTATGGATATACTTTCCATTGTTTAATTTATTATATGTATTTATCGATAGAAAACCATAATCATCCTCCCAACAATCATTACAAATTTTTTTAAAGCTATCAAAGGATGAAAAATCACTTCCAGCAAAATCTTTATATATCATTTCAGTGTAATGAAGAGATTGTTTAAAAGAACAAATAAAATTAACATTATTTCTAATAAACTTTCTATCAACTTTACTATAACATTGACTTAAATAAATACAAGAAATATTTTTATGTCTACCTCTAACAAAATATTCATTAATTTTTTCATGATTTTCAAATATAATATCATCAAAGATAACTAAACTATTCGGTTCACAAGTATCTACATTTTCCATTTCTTCAATATCATTATAAAAACACCCTACATCCTCTCCTATTTTATTTCCAATATCACTAAACAACTCAATCATTTCTTGATAAATATCTTGATCTAAAGATTTACTACATACATATAATTTAGAATAATCTAACCAATCTCCATAAATAAAATTTGTTAATAAAGTTGTTTTTCCAGAACCACTACTACCGATAATTATACATCTTAATGGTAATGGAAAAGGTTTATTGTTAGTCTTATTTTTATCTTCGTGGTAAATTTTTATACGATACTTTTTTTCCATTATAAATAGAGTAATTTATATAAGATGAAATTGTTAAAAATAACTGGTAAAACTTCTGAGTTGACTTTGAAATTAGCACATCCAATATTTCTAGACGAAAATATAAATTATAAAATAGGTCTTGTTGGTTTTTATTCGGATAATAACATTCCTAACATACAAAAAGATTCATTCATTTCATTCGATATTAATAAATCAAGAAAACATATTAAAATTGAAAAAGGATTTTGGAGTTTAAAAGAAATCGATAATCTAATAAAGAAAGAACTTGTAAACGAAAAGTTCTATATAAAAAGTAATAATGATGGAAAGGTAAAAATGTTTTCACCGTATCCATTTGATCTGGACGTAAATCTTAAAAACATTTTTGGTTTCGAAATACCAACTAAAAATGAAATTTCAACAGATTATGCAAGTAACACAGTACATGTTGGAAAATTCAGACCTAAATTAAGACCTTTTGATGTTATCGAAATTCATTGTAATTTAGTTGAATCTAGTTTAGTGAGTCATTCTTCTAATGAACACATACATGAAGAAACTGATTTAGTATATAGTTTTTTCCCGAATGTTCCTTTTGAATCAAAGATTTCAGAAAAACCCTTAGAAATTGTTTATGTTCCAATTAGAAACGATATTCATAAAATTCAAAAAATAAATGTAACTATTAGGAATGAAAGACATGAATTATTAAATAATGAAAATGTTAATAATATTATATATTTAAGTCTGATTCATGACAAATAAACTTAACGAAATGTTAAACTTAGTTAAATCTAGTTAAACCGTTCTGAACTTTTTAATATAATAAATGGATCCAAAACAAACTATTAAGATAAGAGATAGATTAATTAAAAAATTTGAACATGCCAGAAAACAAAGAATACTTGAAGAAGATTTAAAAGGTAAAGAATATTTACCGATAACGAGTGCAATCAATAAACTTGATAATACTTTTAATGAAAAGATTTCTCAAGTCGACAAGAGTATAAAAAATGTGTTAGAACAAAATAAAACATTAATTACAGATCTTGTACCGTTTACAAGAAACATAGCAGATATGGAAATTCCACCTTCGGGAGAAGAAACATCTTTTGAACGAGAATTATACGATAAAGATACACCACTTGCAAAAAGTACACCTTTTTCAAAAGACAAAAAGAGAGTTACATTTGTTCCAATGGAAAAAGTTTCAGAAGACGAGTCAGATTTAAGTGAAGACAGTTTAAATGAATCAGATACTCCATTGAATATTTCATCATCTGTTATCGGTCAAATAATTGGTCCTCTTGGAGCAACATATTTACCAAAACTAACTGATAAACATTATGGAATTACTTACGATGAAAAAAAATTATTTTTTAAAATCGGAAAGAATAAAGTTAATATAGATGGAAATGATTTAATTATTGATGGAAAAAAATATATTGGAACAAAAGGATTATGGGTTCTCTTAACACAAAATTATGAAAACTTATTTGATAATAAAGGTGAAAAATTATATTCACCAGAAGAATTTAATACCTATAAAGAAATTTTAATTAATAGTGAGGTTTTATATAACAAAAATAACTCATCAACAAATAGACCAAAAGCTCCACAATCAAAAAAATATAAAAATTTATTAAAACCTATATACGAAGAATTAAAGACAATTCCGGTTACCGGAAGAGGAATAGTTAATTATAATGAACATTCTGTTATGTATATACAAAATTTGAATGAATTGATTTCAAGATTGAATTTAATATATGCTTCAGAATTGGCTGGAGATAATAATTTTCATAATGAAAAAGTCGGTATTATCAGATTTTTAACAAATCTTTTAGAAAAACATATTGATGATCGAAAAGGAACTGAATATTTAATAAGATTAGTGAATGCTCTTCCACATAAAATAATTAAGGATGAAACTATAGGATCTGGATTGTTTAATAAAATATTAAGTGGATTACCATTTGAATTACATTATCCGGGTTATAACTATTTAGGTCCAGGTACTAAATTAAATGAAAGATTGGAAAGAGGTGATAAACCAATTAATAAATTAGATGAAGCTGCAAAAGAACATGATATATCTTATAGAGATCATAAAGAAGTATCAGATAGACATATCGCAGACAAAATTTTAGAAAATAAAGCATGGGAAAGAGTTATTTCGAGTGATGCTGATATAGGAGAAAGAACTGCGGCATATTTGACAACGAATGCAATGAAAATTAAAAGACATTTAGGAATGGGTTTGATACATTCAGAATTTGATATATTTCAGTAGAAACAATTTATATTAACTTTTTATCAACCTGCAAAAATTTCAAAGGGGTCGGAAATCACGACCCCCTTGTTTTTGAAGAATTTGAATATAAATATAGAATTTTTTAAAACTATAAATGAAGAAGGTAAGATTTAATGATCTTGTAACTATTTATGAAATACCTTATGAATGTAGAATTAATTTTAATTTAATCAATAATCAGAGGTTTAAAATGAGAATATTTGAGTTTGAAAAGATATTTAACAAAATATTTCGATGATAAATTTTATATTGATAAAAATTATTTCTAAATAAATGGAAGACCTGAAAAATAAGACAGTTAAAGATTTACAAAAAATATGTAAAGAAAATAAATATCAGGGTTATTCTAAACTGAGAAAACAATCATTAATTGATTTAATATTAGAAAAATCTAAAACTAAAGAAAAATTAAGTGATAAAAAAATAGTTGAATTAAGACGTTTGGGAAGTCAGTATAAAATAAAAAATTATTATAACATGAAGAAATCTGTTTTAATTAAGTTATTAGAAGAAAAAGAATCTATGGAAGAATTTAAATTACCTCCACATTACGAAGACGAATTTGAATTAACTTCAGTTTATGGAGACGATTTAAAAAATTCGGATACAGAAGGAAACTTTATAGATGAAAATTTGGATCATGGAGAAATGGAAATGTGTAGTATATGTGGAAGGTATAGTGTATTAAATAATAATTGTTATAATTGTGTAACAGACATTAAAATAGGTAAATATAATCGTAAATCGTATAGAATAAATAGATTTCGTAAAAAATTGAATAATTTAATAGAAAATGTTAATGATAAGGTTGAAATTGAAAAAATATTTGAAACTTTTATTAATAATTATAGAGGTAAATATATACCTTATAAATATTTAGTAAAAAAGATTGCAGATTATTTAAAAGTAGGAAATAATATTGAAATTAAGGAAACTAAGAGAATGGTGAAAATATGGAATAACTTTGAATATAAATTAATCTATTAGAGAGTATATTTTAAAACAAATGATGATGTAAAATTTTGTAAGATCTAAAAAAGTTCGTTCCTAATAAATGGAGGAATTAGAACCTTTCGAATTTTGTCAGATCTGTTGTAAACAATCGGTATTAGATAATCGTTGTTATAGTTGTTATCCACCAACAAGAAATCCTCATAATAATTTTAAATATAGACAGAGATATTTTCATGAACATTTATTACAGTTAATAGATGAACCTGAAGATAGAATTAAAATTGAAGAAGTGTTTGAAGTTTTTAATGAAAATTATAAACGAAAAGCCCTACCATATAAATTTTTTATTGCAAAAATTGCAGATCTATTAGAAATTAAACATAATGTTCGAATAAGAAAATCTAAAAGAAATGAAGAATTGTGGAATGAATTTTTAGAGATGAGACCATTTGAGATAATTGAAAAGAAAAATGAATTTAGAGAATATATTTTGAATCAATTTAGAAATATTAAATAATTTTAATTATTTTCTAGGATGGAAAAATTTGCAGGATTTAAAAAGTTCATTTCTAATAAATGGAGAACCAACTGAGAAGTCAAACTCTCAAAAACCTTCGAGATTACTGTAAATCTCACAATATTAAAGGATATTTTAAATATAATAAGAAAGATGATCTTATAAATCATATTATTGATGAAATAGAGAAAAAGAAATTTATAAATGAATTCAATTTTGATTCTAGTTTGTTTTCTAGACCAAAACCTGATAAAAACTTTGAATTATGGACGATGAAACAATTACAAGATTATTGTAGATCACGTAATATTAAAGGATTTTCAAAATTAAAGAATAAATCTGATCTTATTAAGTTGATCACTAATGATGAAAAAAGAAAGAAAAACCGAAAGAGATTAATAAATGAATCCATTAAAAAATCGATAAATCAATCCAAAAAAACATCAATAAATGAATTCAATTTCCATCCAAGTTTATTTTCAAAACCTAAACCTCCTAGGGAAAAACAAATCAAATGTGATGATTGTAATAAATATTATAAAAAATCGTATAAAGAGAAACATATTGAATCTTTAGCACACAAGAAAGTAAACATTAATGATGAACAAGAAATTCAGGAAATTGAAACAGCTTATGAATCAAGATTAAAAACCTATATAGTTAGGAATATGGAAGGATTTTTTCATCCGAGAGAATTCTTGGAAGATAAAAGAAATATAATAATCGATAAGATAACTGAAAATGTAAAAAATATGGATTTGAAAGTTAATCTTAAATTTTTCCTTACCTTTAAAAAAAGGGGGGGAGAAAAATGGTTTGGTGGAGCACACTATTTTCTGGAAGAATTTTCATTTAAAACTAAAAATGAAATCATATTACAATCTTCAGATCTAAATACATTTTATGATAGTGCTATTGAGAAATTGATAAAAGAAATGGATGATTTTGAAAAAAATGGTTCAGGATGGGAGTTAGTAAGTATTGATTATTTAGAACTTCGAATCAATAAATATAATCCATTGAGAGGTTCTTCATATATCGATTTACCAGAAAAAATAAAATCTAAAAAAGCAATTATTAATGTAAAAAATAATGATAATAAATGTTTTATGTGGTCAGTTCTATCAGCATTACATCCAGTAGACAAGGATCCTCAAAGAGTTACAAAATATGAAATGTATAAAGATGAATTAAATTTTGATGGAATCAACTTCCCAGTTTCCTTTAAAGATATTAGTAAATTTGAAAAACAAAACGATATATCTATAAATGTATATGGGTATGAAGAATCTGTTCATCCTTTAAGAATTACAAAACATAAATTAGATAAACATGTAAATTTATTTTATATTAAAGATAATGAAAATGATCATTACTGTTGGATTAAAGATCTTTCTCGATTGATCAAAACACAACTAACAAATATGAAAGTAAAAATTTATCCATGTGAAAGATGTTTAAGATATTATTATTCAGCTGAAAAATTAGAAAATCATGAACTTGATTGTAAAACTAAAACAGCGGTAAAAATTGAAATGCCGAAAAAAGGTGAATATTTAAATTTCAAAAATTATAACAGATCGTTAAGAGTTCCTTTCGTAATATATGCAGATTTTGAATGTTTAACTAAAAAAATTGATAATTGTCAACCTGATTCATCAGGTTCTTATACTATGAAATATCAAAAACATGAACCAAATAGTTTTTGTTATTATATAAAATATCACAATTATGATTACAAACAACCTGTAGTATATAGAGGATCTGATTGTACTGATAAATTTGTAGAAATGATTCATGAGGAAGTTAAAAATATTCAAAAGATTTATGAAGAAATTAAACCGTTGGAGATGACTTTTGAAGAAGAAAAACATTTTCAGGAAACTGATATTTGTCATATATGTGAAAAGGATATAATAACATGGAATAATTATAAGAAATATGGGGAAAAACCTATTGGGTTATTAGGAAAAAAGGTAAGAGATCATGATCATTTAACTGGAAAATATCGAGGTCCGGCTCATGAAATTTGTAATTTGAATTATAAAAATCCTTCCTTTGTTCCAGTATTCATTCATAATTTATCTGGATATGATGCACATCTATTTGTTAAAGCGATGGGGAAATTTAAAGAAAATATTGAGGTAATTCCAAATACTGAAGAAAAATATATTTCATTCACACAGAAAGTTGATAAATTAGAAATTAGATTTGTTGATTCATTCAGATTTATGGCTTCGAGTTTAGATTCATTATCTACGAACTTAAGAAAAATTCCTGAAGAAATGAAAGGTAACAAGTTAGAAAAATATAAATTCTTGAAATCTATGTTTAGAGAAACCAGTAAATATTATAAAGATGAAAAATTAGATTTAATTACGAGAAAAGGTGTGTATCCTTATGATTACATGGATTCAGAAGAAAAATTTGAAGAGTCAAAATTACCTTCAATCGAAGAATTTTATAGTAAATTGAATGATTGTGATATTTCTGAAAACGATTATAAACATGCGAAAAAAGTATGGAAAACATTTGAAATTAGAAATTTAGGAGAGTATTCAGATTTATATGTTAAATCAGATGTTTTAATATTGTCTGATATATTTGAAAATTTTAGAGATGTCTGTTTAAAAACTTATAAACTTGATCCAGCTTGGTATTTTACAGCTCCAGGATTATCTTGGGATGCAATGTTAAAAACGACAGAAATCGAGTTGGAATTATTAAGTGATTATGATATGATTTTGATGTTGGAAAAAGGAACTCGTGGTGGAATATCTCAATGTTGTAATAGATATTCTAAAGCAAATAATAAATATATGAAAAAATATGATAAAAATCTACCATCTAGTTATTTAATGTATTTAGATGCAAATAATTTATATGGTTGGGCGATGAGTCAATATTTACCTTATGGAGGATTTAAATGGATAAAACCAGAAGAAATGGAAAATTTAGATGATGATTCAGAGAAAGGTTATATACTAGAAGTTGATCTTGAATATCCAAAAGAGTTACATGATGATCATTCTGATTTACCTCTAGCTCCAGAAAATGGAATACCAGGTAATTCAAAACATGTAAAATTATTAACGACATTATTTGATAAAGAAAAATATGTGATTCATTACAGAAATTTAAAACAATGTTTGGATATGGGATTAAAGCTAAAAAAAGTTCATAGGGTATTAGAATTTAAACAATCGAATTGGTTACAAAAATATATTGATCTCAATACGAAAATGAGAACTAGAGCTGTAAATGATTTTGAAAAAGATTTCTATAAACTAATGAATAATTCAGTGTTTGGAAAAACTATGGAAAATATAAGAAAACGAATTGATGTGAAATTGTGTAATAATTATGGGAAAGTTGAGAAATTAATATCAAAACCAAATTTTAAAGGAAGAACAATATTTGATGAAAATCTATCAGCAATTCATATGAACAAAACAAAAGTTAAATTTAATAAACCGATTTATGTAGGAATGAGTATTCTAGATTTATCGAAACATTTAATGTATGATTTTCATTACAATACTATGAAACGGAAATATGGAAATGATCTTAAATTAATGTACATGGATACAGACAGTCTTATATATAATATTAAAACAGACGATTTTTATGAAGACATGAAAAAAATGGTTGATCTGTTCGATACTTCAGATTTTCCTGTTGATAACAGATTCAATATACCTAGAGTAAATAAGAAAGTATTAGGTAAAATGAAAGATGAAAATAATGGAGTTATTATGACAGAATTTATTGGATTAAGATCTAAAATGTATTCTCATAAAAATGAGATATCTATTTGTAAGAAATCAAAAGGTATTAAGAAATGTGTTGTAAATAAGAAAATATCATTTGAAGATTATAAAGATTGTTTATTCAATAAAAGAGTTCATTATAGAACAATGAATCAAATCAGGAGTTATAAACATGAGATATATTCAATTCAAGTTAATAAAAAAGCTTTATCACCAGATGATGATAAACGTTATATTTTAGAAGATGGAATCCATACTAGAGCATTAGGACATTATAAAAATATTTAAATAAATTTTAAATAAGAATCTTATAAATTAATATCTTTAAATGTTAAAGAAGTAAGAATATATCTTACTTCTTAACATGTAAAGAGTATAGAATTGAATTGAAATATTTTGCAGGATTTAAAAATTTCATTTCTAATAAATGGAAGTATTAAAAAAGATCCAACGAGTTGGTCAATGTCAAAATAATCCAATAAAGAAACTAACAGAATTGGAATGTGGTCAATCTTATTCAATTAAAGAATTTAAAGAAAGTATTACAAAATTTGGAAAACGTATAGTTGTTACGTTAAAAGATAAGGAAGATAAATTTCAAGTTTATCTACCAGATAGATTTAATGACAAATTAAATAAAAAAGATATTCAACAATTAAATTCACAAAAACTATTATTCGTTTATGACGGTTTTAAAGAATTAAATGATGGGAAGAAAATTCATATTATTGACTTCCGAGAAAATAAAAATGAAAATAGATCTAAATCTAAGAAATCTGAAAGTGATATTGATGATTAAACGTGTATAACAAATGGAAATAATAATTAAATTAATTATATAATATTTTTACTTTTTGGGGGTGATCCCAATTTTTGTATCGTTTTAAAGAAATATGTTAAAAATATGTATTTTTTTTTATTTGTTAGGTTTTAAAGAAATATGTTAGAAAATGTATATTTTTTAAAAAAATTAGATGTTTGAGATAAAAATGAAAAATCCTACAAAAATCGACGATCAGGTTTTTTCGGGGAAATAGGGAATTTTGAAGACTGCGCCAGAAACCCTATATTACATCTGAGGTCAATCATGGCGTGGTTCATCGCTGGGGATGAATCAAGGTATGGCTAATCATCAAAAATCAATCATGGTAGGAATAATCATTGAGAATTAGTCAGGGTATGATTAATCATTGAGATTCAATCACGGCATGGATAATCATTGAGAATCGATCATGACATGGATTATTATTGAGGATCAATCATAGTATGGATAAACATTGTGATCAATCATGGTATGGATAATCATCGGGTCTCAATCATGATTTGGATCATCTTTGGGTATCAATAGTGGTATGGATAATCATTGGGAATAAATCGTAATACGGATCATCATCGGGAATCAATCATAGTATGGACCATCATTAAGAATCAATAATGGTATGGATTATCATTGAGAATCAATCATGGTATGGGTTTTCATTGGGAATCAATCATTGTATGGATAATTATTGGGAATAAATAATTGTATGGATAATCATTGGGGATCAATCATTGTATGGATAATCTTTAGGAACAATCATTGTATGGATAATCATTGGGAATCAATCATTGTATGGATTATCATTGTGAATCAATCATGCTATGGATAATTATTCATATCAATCTTGGTATGGATAATCATTGATATCAATCTTGGTATGGATAATCATTGATATCAATCATGGTATGGATAATCGTTGATATCAATCTTGGTATGGATGATCATTGATATCAATGTTGGTATAGATAATAATTGATATCAATCTTGGTATGGATAATCATTGATATCAATCATGATGTTGATCATCATTGGGGATCAATCATGGTATGGATAATCATTGATATTCATATTAATATGAATAATCATTGTGGATCAATCATGGTGAGGATCATCAATGGGAATCAATCACTGTATGGATTAATCAGTTCGCACTCCATTTCTGCTCTACAGAGTATCTCAAACTTCAAAAAACCAGGATTTACCATAAACAAAATAAACGACTACAAAAAAAATATACTTTTTTTTTTTTTTTTTTTTTTTTTTTTTTTTTTAATGGCGTGCCAACCTTGTGGTCATTAACGCCAGTGGGGAATATTAGGCCTATGATGGGAAGGACAATGGCGATCCAGCGGGAGACGAGAAGAGGCAGGGGAAGAGAAGGACTCGGAGGCCCAGCCCGACAACCCTAAACCTTACTTTACTATATATATATATATATATATATATATATATATACTTTTTTTGTGGACACGAAGACACTCAGGCATACAAGGAAACGAAGCAGCTGACCGAGCAGCTAAAGATGCTGCAAAAATGAACACCCGAGCTTTACAGGTGTACGAAGCAAATTACTACATTGAGTGGCTGAAAAACAGCGTACGTGGCAGCTGGCAATCAATGTGGGAGGGGATACCCATGGCAAATAAGATACAAACTATAAAACTGACAGTAAAACCATTGGCAAGCTCAGAGAGAGGCTGAGGTTGTTACAAGGCTAAGCATTGGGCACACGAATCTGTCTCACATCCTCTTAACATAGCAACCTCACCCAAATTCTGATACATGCAAAGCCCCCCAAACAATCCAACACATCATAGAGGAATGCAAAAAATTCAAAACAAAATTTAAAACCTATAAAATACCCCGATCCACTACACAAGCACTAAAAGACACAATTAACAAAACGACAAAACGATCCTTTAATTAAAATACATCAATCTTCTTAACAAGATATGAAGGCACCAAACTATAAAAGTAACTCCGTGAAACAGTATAACTGTAAATAGAGCCCTCAAAAGTGTAAATATTCATTAAAATAATTGAAATTTAAAATAGTATGTATTTAAGTAAAATGTGTAATTCTTTTATATTTAATATATTATATTATTATTTTTTTTTGTAATGGTATGTATACGTTTGACTAAATGATACCTAAAAAAAGACATGATAAGTAAAAAAAAAATAGTAAAATAAAAAAGTCCGACTTGCATGAACTGCATCATCTTCGTGCGGTTTCGTTAATATTCCTAATATCATTTGGAAAGGTTGACATAGAAACAGTTAAAATTTGGCTAGACCTTTCATGAAATAATTTATGACCCCAAATAGGTCACGATTTCATGCCTCTCTATCTGACATAGAAAAAAAGTCCGACTCGCAGGAGTTGCATCATCTTAGCGCGGTTCCGTTCTTATCTCTAGACTCATTTAAAATTATTAAAATAGAAGCTGTTATTATTTTGGGTCCACATTTCTAGAAAGCATGAAGATTAGATAGTTAGCCGTCGAGGTGATAAGTAAAGATGGAATGGTTGGGATTCGGCTAAAGAAACCTCAATACGATTTTTGTTAAAAAATCTATATTTAGGACGTTTCAGCTACTCATTGGTAGCCTTCGTCAGCATTGAAAGTGTCGGGAGGCAGTGGACGACCAAAGTTGACAGTTCCATCTTTACTTTCAAGAAAGGTCTTATTTACGATCTTACCTGGATAGGCCAACCCGCCCTAGGAACGGCCCCGCTAGGCATTTGAAAAAACTATATCTTGGAAATCCATATCTCTAAGATTAAATTGTTTTTCTTATTTTTCTTAGCCTGATTTGTTATCAAATACATTATCCAACTATAAGCAGTTAAAAAATAACAAGGAATAAAAACAGACAAAAAGAACAGTTCGAATAAGCGAAATCAATTACTTTAAAGTTTTAAGCACTTATTTCTCCGATTGACATCGTCTAAACAAAACTTTCATCAGAACCTTTTTTGTAGAGCATTTAGTAAGCTTTCTAATGGTATTCTTCCGTTTACCAAGATTCTCAACATTTTTCGAGATATTAAGGAAGGTATAAAAAGTTACCAAAACTTTTTATGTCTGTTAATAAAATATTTTATTCTAACCCTTCCTTAACTCCAAACGTAACACAAATTTCAACATATTAGTTTTAATGAAAGTAGAACATGCAGAAAATTTTTCAATTGAATCCCATGATTCTAAGTACCCAAACCAAAAACGGTATTCAAAAACTATTTTTCCAATTATCTCAAAAACGGTTAAACCTATCGTCTTGAAAATGGTTTCATTCGATTTCCTACCCCAAGAAGCCTATAAAACGAGTGCTTACAAGCTTATGAACTCGAAAACGGCGTTACGATTTTTTTTGCGCGAATTTCGCCCCAAACGCCATCTTCCAGTGGACGGATTTTGTTGGTTAACGAACTTGACCTTTAAAATTGGACGACGGATTTTTTACCAAATTTCATCTAAATCGGACCTTTCGTCTTTTACCTAGAGAGCGAACAGACAAATCTATATATATATATATATATATATATATATATATATATATATATATATATATATATATATATATATATATATATATATATATATATATATATATACAAATTTGAACCACCATCATTTTCGGTCTCTAGGGGTTCTGAAGCGCAAAATTTTCTAGTCGGCACTTCTGGATTGCGTCATGAGATCAACCTTATAAGCGGGGTTCCTCCCTATGGGGGAGGGAGAAACCGCGCTAAAATTCAGATCTTCAAGCAAAACTCTATATTGGACTCTATATTGGCCTAAAAAAAAAACCTTAAAATAAAATTAATAAATAATCTGCTATCCTTTTCTTTAAGAAATGTTCTAATTGAGTTCTCTGTAAAAGGTTTAATGATTTCTATTTAATACATATTTTCCAATTTCTATTAATAGTTATAATTTTAACTACTGGACTTTTCATACAAAAATTCATTTAATTACTCAAAAATATATTTCAATTTGAACCACCTCTACTTTCGTTATCTACAACTTCTAAAACGTGAAATCTTTTTTTTGGCACTTTCGGATTACGTCATTTGGTCGACGTCAGAATCAGGTTTCCTATCTATGGAGAGAAGGAGGTATCGAGTTTAAAAAAAAAAAAAAAAAAAAAAAAAAAAAAAAAAAAAAAAAAAAAAAAAAAAAAAAAAAAAAAAAAAAAAAAAAAAACAACAACATTATAATGGTGTCCATAACGTTCATGTAAATGTTTATTTTACTAGGAATTTATGCAAGGTTGCCCATATTTTTCTAACCCATCTATTTCTAACAACAGAAAATTGATTCTCATTTAACGTATCCTGTTTTACAGACGAATACACTTTTCTAATAGAAGCAATTACAAAAATAAAAGCATTATAAAACTAAGGGAAATAGACAAGAATTAAAAAGTGATTTAAACTACGAAAAAAACTCGTTCCTAAGAACAAAACAAACGTGTTTGAAGTTTTAAACACTTATTTCTCCGATTGACATCGCCTAATCAAAAATGTCTTTAAAACATTCTTTATAGAGAATTTGGTAAGCTTTCGAATGGTTTCTATCCACTTACCACGATTTCACAACTGTTCACAACTGTCCGAGATATTAGGGAAAATATGCCAAGTTCCCAAAACTTTTCATGTCTCTTAATAAAATATTTTATTCTAATCCTTCCTTTACTCCAAACGTAACCAAAATTTAAACATCTTTGTATGCACGAATTTCAAACATGCAGAAAATATTTTAACTGAATCCCATGATTCTAAGTAACCAAACCAAAAACTTGATTCAACAACTATTTTTCCACTTTTCTCAAAAACGTTTAAAGCTATCGCCTTAAAAATGGTTTCATTCGTTTTACTACCCCAAGAGGCCTACAAAACGAGTACTTGGAAGCATATGATGTAAGCGTAAATTTCGCTCCAAAAACCATGTTCCAGTGGACGGATTCTGCTGGTAACGAACTTGACCTTTCAAATTAGACGAAAGATTTTTGTACCACATTAGTGTGGGACCTAGAGAGCGAACAAACAAATATATATACATACATACATATATATGTATGTATATATATATATATATATACATATATACAAATTTGAACCACCGTTATTTTTATTCTCTAGGGGTTTTGAAACGTAAACTTTCTAGTTGGCAGTTCCGGTTTGCATCATGAGGTCAGCCCTATAACCGGGGTTACTCCCTATGGAGGGAGGGAGGAACCGAGCTAAAAATGAATCCCGACTAACATTATTGATATTTAAATGAAAACCATAAATGTCTGCACGTCTGAAATAATATGTTTATAAATGACTCATTTGGTTCCAGGAGCTATCTGCCCACCCCTACATGTTGGACAAAGAACCTCTAGTATTCACCAACTTCAAACCCATGTTCCAGGGAGCATTTTCCTCTGTCCGTGAGTCTGATTTGTCCCTCATTTATTTAAACAGTTAAAATATTTTGATTTTTATGTCAATAAGGAGAACATTTATTGATTTATTTTGTTTCGGCACATTCGTTTGAGTATCCATTAGAGTCAGGCTAAAATCAACATGTTTCTGTAGATTTCCCCTGGTTGGTTGAAGAAAAAACACAACCTCCTAATAATTGGATTCAAACACGCTCAATTAAGGGGAGTCCGACATGCTATCAATCCTGCAACAGAGAGACTCTAAAAGCTTTATACGTAGAATTAATCAGAAAACAGATGGTTGGATTTTTCTGTATACCCGAGAAAAAGTAGAAATGGTTAACATAAATAAGGACCAATTTCTCACACACTATAGTGCTCAATCACTCAAAAACTGTAAAGCTCAATCACTCACACACTGTAGGGCTCAATCACTCACACACTGTAGGACTCAATCACTCACACACTGTAGGGCTCAATCACTCACACTCTGTAGAGCTCAATCACTCACACACTTTAGGGCGCAATCACTCACATACTGTAGGACTCAATCACTCACACACTGTAGGGCTCAATCACTCACACACTGTAGGTCTCAATCACTCACACACTGTACGGATCAATCACTCACATACTGTAGGGGTCGTCAGTTCGTCAAACCTGCTCAAAACGAAATAGTCTCGGAAGTCGTCAACAGAGTCACACCTATGATTGAATTGGGGCTTGAAAAAATTATGGGAAGACCTGTCGAACGCACGAACGAATAACAAGACCACCTCCTCTATGGCCAAAACTAGGGAAGTGCAGACCAACCCCACAATGCAGAAGCCAACCCCAGCCCGAGACGACACACTCTCCCAGGACCCCGCCCGACGTCAGGGCTGGTGAAGAAGATAAAGGCGAGAACTGGACCACAGTTCATCACGAGAGAAAGGGTAACGCCAGAAGACCAAGTGGTCAGGGATCGCTGAGAAATAGAGACGACCTGTTGAAGCTGATTCCCAAGCCCGGCTCTGGTGACCTGAAGCAACACCCAGTGAGCCTCACGATTGACATTGAAGAGAGTCCCAATGGCCAGATCGCTAATGCCGATAAAGCCAAGCTGTTAGTAGACAATATCGACCTGAGCCCGGAAGATATGGGAAATAAAATAAGGAATGTTTCTACATTAAATGATGGTCGATTAAAGGTGGTGGTGTCTGATATAGACGCAGCAGAAGAGCTCCCTAAAACGCTGGCAGCCAAGCGGAGAGAGGATTTACCATTAAAATGTACTATCATGAGAGCGAGGAGACCCCGCGAGTTAGTAGCTGGTATCCCGCAAGCCTGGCCGGCAGAGAAGGTCCAAGACGTATTGAAAAAAGAAGCTGAGAGGCTAGGGAAGGATGAAACCAAAAGCGAGGACGTGAAGCCCTTATTCAAGCGAGGACCAAGAATATCATCTACGGCGCAGTGGGTTGTAGCGGTATCGCCGCCCACTCGAGGTGTCCTTTTAGATAAGCCCGATCTTCGTTGTGGGCTTCTCACCTTCAGTATCAGGGACTACGTCGAGCAACCAGTATGCTACAACTGCAGTAATCAGAAGTTCGGGCACATAGGACGTCATTGCCCGGGTTCAAGCCCATCATGCAGATGGCGTGCCGAGAAAGGCCATCTTGCGCGTGACTGCCCTAACAAAGAAAGAATCCCCAAGTGCATAAACTGCTTCATGACAAGAAAAAGGAGTGATCACCCAGCAGGAGATTCCAAATGACAGGCATATTATAATTATATCGCCGAAAACATTAAAAAATATGGATAGAAGAAATATGGATAATGTAGAGGGCGAGAATCGAATGCAGAGAGGAAATCTTCAGAAGAGTCCCAATGTAATAAGATTGGTACAACTTAACTCACAAAAGAGCAGTCGAGCTACGGAAGAAGCCATGTCGAGTATAAGATGGTGGAGTATAACAAGGTGGTGGTGTCCGGCGGCGAGGGTCGCTCTCTGGCTGCGGTTGCACACGTGGGAGACGACCAGTCGGTGCTCAGTCACTATGCCCTCTCTACGAATAATTTGGCTGTGATGTCAATTGGAAGGGGTAATTCCCCTCTGTATATAGTATCCGCTTATTTTCCCCCTCGATAGGCCCTGCGGCCGACGTTGTGTGCGCTGTAAAAGGTCTTGAAACAAGAAAAACAGAAAATTATTGTTTCGGCCGACGTTAATGCCTGGAGCCCACTGTGGGGATCAAAGGAGCTGAACTTGCGCGGGAGAGTCGTGGAGAGTTGGATATTGGAGATGGGACTGTTTTGTTTGAATGATTTGTCGTTGATCATAACCAGCCCCGAACTTAGTGCCAAATGCTTTTATGACAGTTGGCATGGAACACCCATCATCGTGCGCTGAAGCGCATTACAACGCTCTACCCAGATTTACGGAGCCGGTAAGCCTGAGGAGGATAATGAATTGCAGCGGGCAGTTAGAAGCCTGTTAAAGGTCCCACCGGATACCGAATGTTCCAATGACTGGGACCTGATAGATGTAATGATGGCGATATAGGCGACCAACAGAAAAGGTGCCCCGGGCATAGACGGGTTAACGGCAAGGATGCTCTACGAGGCTAGGGAGGTTGTTGCCCCATATCTACTGGCAATTTACAACGCTTCCCAACACATCGGATACTTCCCGGTCATCTGGAAAACGGCAGGGGTGCTGCTCTTCAAGAAAAAAGGACTCCGCGATCTGGAGCGACCCAATACTTATAGGCCTATTTCACTTCTCCCAGTTCTAGGTAAAACTCTAGAAAGGCTGGTGAGTAGAGAGATCCGTCCTCGTATTGAATTTTGTCTAAATGACAGGCAATATGGATCGCGAGCTAGACGATCAACGGCCGATGCCATTAAAAGATTAATAGATTCTTGTAGGACTAACCCATCGAAGTATGTTGTGTTAATCAGCGTGGATATTGCCGGAGCCTTTGATAACGCATGGTGGCCGGCAATCGGTCTGGACCTGAGGCGCATGGAAATACCGAGCAACATATACGCCCTTATCTCAAGCTACCTGGAATCCCGTGCAGCTGTTGTGGTGTCTGCGGGGGCAGAAGAAGAGCCGTATGCTATCACGAAAGGATGCCCTCAGGGATCCGTTCTACGGCCAACGCTCTGGGCAGCCATGTTTGATGGGGTGTTGTCGGACCTAAAAGTAGTAGGATTTTCAGCTGTGGCCTACGTGGACGATCTCGCAGTGGTGGCAGCTGGAGAGTCAAGGGTAGCCGCAATGAGAAGCACGGAACTAGCGCTAACTCGGGTCATGGACTGGTGTGATGGGGTTGACTTGAAGGTGTCGGCAGAGAAGACGACAGCTATGGTGGTAAAGGGCCGATTCGATCGTCGTCACCCCCCACGGGCAATTGTGAGGGGAAAACGGATAACCTTTGCAGGCACGATCACGTATCTGGGTGTTGTCCTTGGACCGGGACCGAGTTTAACCCCCCACATTAGTGCTCTCGCCCAAAAGGTGATGAAAGTGCAAAAAATATTTCAGGCATTGTCGGCTCCCACGTGGGGGATGGGATACAAGCCATCAAAAATTATGTATTGGGCCTGCGTAGTTGGCGTAATGCTGTATGCGGTCGAGGGTTGGCACACTCTGCTGAGGAAGAATCACCTGAAAGCGCTGGCCAGTTTGCAGAGGATTGCACTGAAAAGGATGAGCAAAGCGTACAGGACGGTGTCTAACGAAGCCCTATGCATGGTCACGGGTGTTCCTCCTATAGGCATCCTAGTCACGGCGAGAGTAGCATCCTATTACGTAAAAAGAGGAGTCGCACATCCTTACGAGTTGCCAGGGAACCTGCGCCAGTCTTTGGCTGAGGTAGAAGCAAAGCCGGGGCGATACAAACGGCAGAAAGAAATAGTAAAAGAATATGTTACAGATGCGTGGGCAACAGATTGGAGACTGTCAACAAAAGTTCCCGTTACAAGGAATTTCTTTCCGGACGTGAGAGCGAGACAGCTTCAAGAGTGGATTTTACCGGACTTTTGGACCACTCAATTTCTAACTGGGCACGGTGACTTTAACTCTTACCTAAAAAGGTTTACAATTAAAGAATCAGACGCGTGTGACTGTGGAGAGGGAGCCGAGACCGTGGAGCATGTCCTGCTGCGGTGTAAGAAGTACTCCGCACCTCGGCTAAGGATGTACCAAGAGATCTAAGACTACAGTCCGGATATGAGAAAACTCATGGAAACACCTGAAAATTTCGCCGCCTTTTCCACTTTCGTAAGGGAGTGGAGTAAAATAAAAGACACAATTTGATAGAATAAAACAATACATTTTTTTTTAGACCATTTTCCTTTCTCCCATCCAAGAAAAAAAAAGGGCAATGGTGAGCCTCACTATGCCTTCCAAAAAAAAAAAAAAAAAAGAAAAAAAAAGTTCGTCAAACCAGCTTACGTATAACTTATATAGAACTTTTGACTGTACCAAGCCTGAAAATTCGCTTGCATATCCTCCAGCCCTACAAATTAGTTAATTAATTTTCGCACTTCCATAAAGCACCGGTACACAAGTAATTTTCTCCGTCAATATTCGCTGACAGAATGGATTGATAATTCCTTCCGATTCTTTTAATTAATAGACACGCTATTATGATCAATGTTGGGCAAAACTAAAATTAAAACGACATTCACTTTTTAGAATGAACTAAATCTAAACTAAAAAAAGCAACCTAAAAAAAAACTAAAACTACAATTAATTTAACTAATGGATATTAGTTGAAGTAAAACTAAATCATTGGGAATTGATTAAAAACTGAATTAAAGCTTTAGTTTAGTTTAGTTTTACAAAGATAACGTGAACTAATGAAAATCATATGTTATTTCGATAATTAAGTAAATTATTAAAACTAATAGAACTTGTTTTAATTTTGTTTTAAATAGGCTGAAATTGTAGTCATAAGTTGTTGGTTGGTTGGATTGGGCTTTAGGGCATACACCCCATAAGTATTTTTTTTTCTCGGAAAACATATACTTATGGTTAACTATTTTTTTTATATTTTTTTACTTTCTTTACTAGTGTAGAAACCTCTTCTATTTACATAAATGTTATTGCTAAAGATATACGCACATAAACACACACATTTGCATACATGCACACACACACGGATTTACATATATGCACACACACACACACAGACAAATACACACACATATATATATATATATATATATATATATATATATATATATATATATATATATATATATATATATATATATATATATATTCATAAAACAAACAAACACATGTACATATTTTGTTTATTAATTTATTGTCGTAAGTTGTAACCTCATTTTTCCCCATTCATAAATAAACACTCTTTATTCAAACAAAAATACATATATACCTCTTTATTTACCCTTGTTCTGAATCAGAGTATGCAAGAAACTATTTAGTGAATTAAAAACTAAAACTAAACTAAAATCCTAAATTAAGGTCGGTTATTAAGGTTACTTATGCTTAAATTAAACTAATTACCATACAAAAACGGATGCCAAAATTAAGAACAACTATTTATTAAGAAAATACTCAAACACATAATTAATAATTTTACAAATCTAAAACTAAACTAAAACTAATAATATAATGTGACTTGATTTATAGTTATAATGAATTAACGTTAGTTTAGTAAACTAACGTAAGTTTAGTAAACTAACGTTAGTTTGCCCAACACTGATTATGATTATGGATTATGCTAGAATTTCTCCCATAAACCATGGCGACCATATCGCACTAGTATTTCTAAAGTGACACAACTCAAAATAAAACTCAACTGAAAATGTGCCACTCTTGTCTATGTAGAGGGAATAGCATTAAGACAGGAAGAGTGATACAAGTGTCCTCTGTTGTGCAAGCTCCGAAGCTAGGTACATACAGTTTTGATGGTTGATAAAGAGATATTGGCCATGTCAGTAGATGTAATATAGGGTTTCTGGCGCAGTCTTCAAAATTCCCTATTTCCCCGAAAAAACCTGATCGTCGATTTTTGTAGGATTTTTCATTTTTATCTCAAACATCTAATTTTTTTAAAAAATATACATTTTCTAACATATTTCTTTAAAACCTAACAAATAAAAAAAAAATACATATTTTTAACATATTTCTTTAAAACGATACAAAAATTGGGATCACCCCCAAAAAGTAAAAATATTATATAATTAATTTAATTATTATTTCCATTTGTTACAAATGTATTTATTTCTTAACATGAGGAAAACATTGGAATAATTTAAAAGGTCATTTGTAGAGATGCAATCTGGCTTCAGTTTCCCTTGTACATACGTCACATGACCTCGGATTGCTCGAGCTCGAACAATGTCCTTGGATTGCTCGGGCTCCAAACAATACTGCACAGTTTTTCCTCGTTGTGATTAATTTCTCTTGATTGTATTTTTTACATCCATTCTTTTTTTATATTGGGATATAACTGGAACATATTTTCTATTTCTTTCTTCTTTTCATACATTGCATTTACTACTACTACACTACTACTACTACTACTACTACTACTACTACTACTACTACTACTACTACTACTACTACAATACTACTACTACTACTACTACTACACTACTACTACTACTACTACTACTACTAACACTACTGGATACACTAGTACTACTACTACTACTACTACTACTACTACTACTACTAGTACACTACTACTACTACTAGTACTACACTACTACTACTACTACTACTACTACACTACTACTACTACTACTACTACTACTACTACTACTACTACTACTACTACTACTACTACTACTACTACTACTACTACACTACTACTACTACTACTACTACTAACACTACTGGATACACTAGTACTACTACTACTACTACTACTACTACTACTACTACTAGTACACTACTACTACTACTAGTACTACACTACTACTACTACTACTACTACTACACTACTACTACTACTACTACTACTACTACTACTACTACTACTACTACTACACTACTACTACTACTACTACTACTACTACACTACTACTACTACTACTACTACTAACACTACTGGATACACTAGTACTACTACTACTACTACTACTACTACTACTACTACTAGTACACTACTACTACTACTAGTACTACACTACTACTACTACTACTACTACTACACTACTACTACTACTACTACTACTACTACTACTACTACTACTACTACTACTACTACTACTACTACTACTACTACTACTACACTACTACTACTACTACTACTACTAACACTACTGGATACACTAGTACTACTACTACTACTACTACTACTACTACTACTACTAGTACACTACTACTACTACTAGTACTACACTACTACTACTACTACTACTACTACACTACTACTACTACTACTACTACTACTACTACTACTACTACTACTACTACTACTACTACTACTACTACTACTACTACTACTACACTACTACTACTACTACTACTACTAACACTACTGGATACACTAGTACTACTACTACTACTACTACTACTACTACTACTACTACCACACTACACTAACACTACTACACTAGTAACACTACTACTCTTGTTTTAACTCCATCGAAGTCTTTCTTAGATTCTTCTAGAATTTTTATTAATGTATTTGAATCCTTAATAATTTTATCTATTTTATAATTCATGATCGCTCTACACTAAACTCAACGGACTCCTGAGAACTACTGACGGTTGTTATCATGTTGTTTTATCCTCCTCCTATTTCAAGGGTAGAGGAAAAATGAACAAGTTCTATCATCTATTCTGAGAACATACTTTGTCTATTATCTGTACTGCTAACATACTAAACTTCTAATATATCGTTTTTAAGAAAATCGTATCTAATTTTTTTCTCGGATAAAATAACCACATATATATTTGTACCACCAGGAACTACATTCTGAAAATCAACATTCAGAATAATATTATTTTTACTATTTGAAATATTAATTGGTCCTTTTCTAACATCTATTACATATAAAGGTCTATTTTTTATGAAATCATCAGGACCATAAAGCATATTCATATTTCCGATATAAGACCTTTTATAATCTTTATACATATCATATAATAATGAATAATTGTTCTCTTTAATATCTAAATTTAACATTTCTTCCGGATAATATGTTTCATTAATTTTAACTCTAATATTTCTTACATCAACATGGTCAAATTTAGAAGGATCTTTCTTTTGATCATTTCTTCTCGATGTTTGGAATCCTACAATTATGAATTTCGGTTTATCAATGTTCCTATAAATATTAGTTATATCAAAACTTAAATTTGATCCCATAATACCAGTTTTTTCAATACACTCCCAAGTTTTAAATACAAATTCTTGTGTTCCACCAAACTTGTCCATCTCATTAATTAATTCAATTTTTGAAGGTGTTGAATACTCTATGATAGGAACACGTAAATAAAAATCAGTTATTGTAATTTTACCTGTAGGTGCATAAGACTTTCCATCTGCTTGAAGTGATAGAAAAATCCCGTCATCATCAGTGTTTCTAAGAAATGTTAATAAAATCCTCCTTTGTATATTGGTATGTTTATACCTCCAAAATATCCTAATCCTAAATCGTTTAAGGTTCCACAATAATTAAATTTTCCGTATTTATGATCACATTTCACTGCACCATTCATTTTAGACAAAGTTTCATCTTGAGACAGTGATATCGTATGTTTTACAGTACTTATAATACCTGGATCTTCAATTCTATCAATTAATTTGTTATGTTTTTTTACTTCTATACTTCGAAATAAGAAAGGAATAAAATTATCTATTAATTTAGTTCCCGAATTCATACCATAGTGTTCACCATCTTTGGCATTGAAAGAACCTGAAATAACAAACTGAAAATGGGAACTTAAAAAATTATCACCAACATCGATTAAGAATTCTATTCTCTGATTTTCTTTATTAAAATTCAATTCGGTATTATTCGATGGGAAAAAATGTTTAAATTGTTGTTTTTCTATATTAGGATTATATTTTGAATACATCTCCATTTATTAAGATAAAAAATCTTTATAATTTAAAAACTAGTTTATAATTATTAGACCCCCGTCTCAGTGACGAGGTTTGAAAATTTAAAAAACATAATTTATTAATGAAGGTACAGTATCAACATTAAATCTATTTTTATAATATTTCGAAAATTCTTCATAATGTTCTTGTTTAAATTCATTTGATATATCAGTTCTTTCGAAAATTATTATCCAATTAACCAAATGTTTATATTTTATTAAAGTATCTGGAGAAAACTTTTGATAAAAAGACATAATGTTCCAATCAAATAATGAGTAATAAAACTCGATCTTTTGTTCATCGATTTTCTGATATCTCGAAATGATTTTCCAATCTATTTTATTTGAAAACATTCCTAATTCTTCTAATTTAAACGGATGGTATTGTGAAACAAGTTTCCAATTTAATTTATTCTGAAATACAATTAAAAATTCTGTTGTTAAACCAGGAAATGAAGATATTTCATCCCAATCATTATTTTGTGTTGTCTCCATTTATTAAGAAAAAAATCTTTTTAATTTTCAAAATTGTTACCACTTTAGGAAATAATACTATTCGGAAGGTAAAGCAATATAATGAAGTTCTCTTCGCAGTTCTGATACTTTTGTGTTTAATTCTTTTCTTATTATTTCTATTTCTTTAAGAATACTTTCATTTAGTGATTTTTTATATTCTTCTTTCGCTATGTCTTTTTCCAGTTCTTCTATTTTATTGTTTAAATCTTTCATAAATTGTTCTACTTGTGGGTAATAACTATTATATAAAGTGTCAGAAAATATTTGAAGATGTATTTGTAACTCTTCTTCTTTCAAATATTCTTCCATTTTGTTCTTTATATCACTATCAACTTGTACTGGTATAACATCACTAATTAAATCCTGAGTGAGTTTTTTCATCTTTTCATCTAAATCTTCTTTAGTTGTATATTCAAATAATTTCTCATCGATGATCTCTTCAAATTCTTTTGTATCAGTTGTTCTTTTATCTCTTTTATTTTCATTAATTGCCCTCTCTATCATCGTTTTCACTTGTTTCATAATAACTACATCATTATTATCTCTTCCTTCTGAAACACTGACAAGTCTTTTTTTATTAAAACCAATATAACTTTTAGTAAATGTAAACAATGAACCGATAATTTCATCAACTTTTACTTTTAATTCATTCTTTAATTTATTATTAAAATCATTTTTTAAATCATTCTTTAATTTATTTTCATCATCTTTTAATTTTGTTTGGAATGTTGAGAATTCTGTTCTAAAAGAATTTGAAAGTTCATTTACAATATCACTTTTTAATTTCGTTTCATCAATATCGCCAGATTCCGGAAAAACAATTTGATTTCCTAAAACATCAAATTTTAAAATAACTCTTGAATAAGATTCCATTTCTTTCTATTTATTATATTTAAAATTTCATTAAAATCCATATCTTTAGAAAAGAATTTAAGAACTAACAAACATAAATGTCCACAAATAGGTGGATCATTAATTTCTTGAAGTCTGTCTTCATTATATATTAAATTATCTTTTCCCAAATATATAACTAATTCCTTTGATGGATGTAAGTTTCCATATGAATTAAAATAATATTTTTTATTTCCATTTTTATAATAAGAAACCCAGTGAGTACCATTTCCGAAAGAATTATCAATGTTTACAATTCCACACTCAATATTTCTAGGATGTTTCGGAAGTTCATCTTTCATAAAAACTCCTCTAAAATGTTTTATGTTTAACTTCTTAACGATATTCTCGATATCAAAATTAGATAAAGGAGTTATTTTTTTTTTTTTTTTTTTTTAACTGTTACAAGTTTTCCTCCCTGTTTCTTTTCCATTTCTTTATTATGTCTTGTTTGTTCTTCTATTAGTTTATCTTTATATCTTTTATCGATAACCGAGTTTGCAATAGAACTTGCTCCACTCGCTAAAGCAGCTAAAGCTCCTAATCCTGCAAAAATTAAAGGAAGTATTCCACCATCTTTTTCATTTTCTCTTAATTGTTTATATGTTAATTTAATTCTAGTTCCCTTTCCGTCTTTAGCATTTCTGTTAATCTTATCGATCTGTCTTTGAGTTAACAAAATTGAATTATTTCCTTTTTTTGTATCGATTGTAACATCAGTTTTCTTTTTTACAGCACCAATAATTTTAGATTTTTGACCTTCCGTTAGTGAAATTTTAAAAGGTTTATACTCACTCATTTTCTTTAATTTATAATGAATAAAAAAGAATATAAATTCTTTCTACTGGAAATTTTTGCAGGATTTAAAAATGTTCGTTTCTAATAAATGGAGGGGATTCTAAATATTCTGAACAACAAACTTAACTATAATAATAAAGAAATATTTATGATTTTAGATGAAAATAACGATCCTTGGTTTAAAGCTAGAGATATTGCTGAATTATTAGAGTATAAAAAAATAACCAAAGCATATAATCTTGTTGATGAAGAACATAAAACAAATCTAAATCTTATTTTAGAAGGGTGCTCCTTAGAAGAGCACTCTTCAAATATGCAACCACATACTATTTTTATTAACGAATTAGGTTTATATTCTTTGATTATGAAATCGAAATTACCTCAAGCAAAAGAATTTCAAAAATGGGTTTACAATGTTATCAAAACAATTAGAAAAACAGGGGAGTATAAATTGAAGGAAGAATTATACAGTAAAGACAAAATTATAAAAAAGAAAGATGAAAAAATTGAAAATTTAAATAATAAAATAACAAATATCAAATCTGATGTTGTACCTAAAACTAAAGATGAAAAATTAAGACATTTTTTCCTATTATTTAAGTTAAACGACTATGAATGTGAATATAGTTATTATGTTATAAGATGTCAAAAAGTATATTTAAAAAGAGCTGTTGATAAAATAGTTTTAGAACATCAAGATTGTGAGGAGATAATAAAATTCTATGATCCAAATAGTGTTAATTTATATTCTAGAATAAAAGAAAAATTAAAAAATGATTTAGAATTTCATGGTAATTATTTTAGAATAAATAATGAAGAATTTAGTGAGGAATATCTAATTATAAAAATAGAGGAATTACACAGTGAAAAAGAAATTTAATTCACAACATTTTTTTTATTTATCCAAGTATTATGTGAATTATCAAAACCTAACCATTTGACATAAACTTTATCCCCTTTTCTTTTTAAAACCTTTTCAACAAGATAATCATGTGGATATTTGGTTTTCATTAATTCTTCTTTATAAAATCTACCTTCGATTTCTTCTTCCTTCAAATCTTTTAATTTATAAGTAATAGGAATGGAATTTATTATTTTATTTATTTTGAAAACTTCAGTAGACCAGTTAGGTGTATATCCTTTTTCAAATATTCCTTTATATTTACTTATCCTTACATAATCGTTTAATTTAAATTTTGGTTTTTCATTTTTAACATTGTTATCATTATAAATATTCATTAATACTTCTTCTCCATTTTTCTTATTAACTTCTATAGGTTTCATTTTTATAGTTCTATGATAGGAATTATTATATGTTTTAATCAAATCATCTAAAATATCTATCCATTTATAATTTCCTCTCTTAGAAAATTCTTTCCACATTTTTTCTTTTAATGTTCTATTAAATCTTTCTACTATAGCAGATTTTATTTCACTATAACTAGAATAATGATTGATATTATATTCTTTCATTAAATTCTGAAATTCTTTATTATAAAATTCTTTTCCGTTATCCGTTTGTAAATTTTTTGGTTTATTTTTATCGTTCAATATACTTTTTAATGCTTCAGTCACTAATTTACCAGTTTTATCTTTAACAGGAATTGCCCAAGAAACTTTAGAAAATGTATCTATTACAGTTAAAATATATTTAAATCCTTTATTAATTTTTGATATTCCTTTTAATCTTCCAGTATTCATCTCAACTAAATCAGATTGCCACAAGTCATTTATTCCTCGAGTTATAATTTTTGTTCTTTCAAAATTTCTTCTAACCGGTTTATGAATTTCTTCAATTATTCCTTCTTTTACACTCATTTCTTTTTCATTTTTTGACCTAAAAAAGTATTCTTTTTACTTCCGCAAATTTCACAAATTCCTTTACCCATGAGTTTTCCATTTTTAGAAGTTTCTTCATGATAATTCTTACTTTCTGTTTGTTTTTTACACTTTACACAATATATAAGTACCATTTATTATAGGATAAAATCTAGTCTTTAAAATAGATAAATTTCTCTAGTTTATGGATATACTTTCCATTGTTTAATTTATTATATGTATTTATCGATAGAAAACCATAATCATCCTCCCAACAATCATTACAAATTTTTTTAAAGCTATCAAAGGATGAAAAATCACTTCCAGCAAAATCTTTATATATCATTTCAGTGTAATGAAGAGATTGTTTAAAAGAACAAATAAAATTAACATTATTTCTAATAAACTTTCTATCAACTTTACTATAACATTGACTTAAATAAATACAAGAAATATTTTTATGTCTACCTCTAACAAAATATTCATTAATTTTTTCATGATTTTCAAATATAATATCATCAAAGATAACTAAACTATTCGGTTCACAAGTATCTACATTTTCCATTTCTTCAATATCATTATAAAAACACCCTACATCCTCTCCTATTTTATTTCCAATATCACTAAACAACTCAATCATTTCTTGATAAATATCTTGATCTAAAGATTTACTACATACATATAATTTAGAATAATCTAACCAATCTCCATAAATAAAATTTGTTAATAAAGTTGTTTTTCCAGAACCACTACTACCGATAATTATACATCTTAATGGTAATGGAAAAGGTTTATTGTTAGTCTTATTTTTATCTTCGTGGTAAATTTTTATACGATACTTTTTTTCCATTATAAATAGAGTAATTTATATAAGATGAAATTGTTAAAAATAACTGGTAAAACTTCTGAGTTGACTTTGAAATTAGCACATCCAATATTTCTAGACGAAAATATAAATTATAAAATAGGTCTTGTTGGTTTTTATTCGGATAATAACATTCCTAACATACAAAAAGATTCATTCATTTCATTCGATATTAATAAATCAAGAAAACATATTAAAATTGAAAAAGGATTTTGGAGTTTAAAAGAAATCGATAATCTAATAAAGAAAGAACTTGTAAACGAAAAGTTCTATATAAAAAGTAATAATGATGGAAAGGTAAAAATATTTTCACCGTATCCATTTGATCTGGACGTAAATCTTAAAAACATTTTTGGTTTCGAAATACCAACTAAAAATGAAATTTCAACAGATTATGCAAGTAACACAGTACATGTTGGAAAATTCAGACCTAAATTAAGACCTTTTGATGTTATCGAAATTCATTGTAATTTAGTTGAATCTAGTTTAGTGAGTCATTCTTCTAATGAACACATACATGAAGAAACTGATTTAGTATATAGTTTTTTCCCGAATGTTCCTTTTGAATCAAAGATTTCAGAAAAACCCTTAGAAATTGTTTATGTTCCAATTAGAAACGATATTCATAAAATTCAAAAAATAAATGTAACTATTAGGAATGAAAGACATGAATTATTAAATAATGAAAATGTTAATAATATTATATATTTAAGTCTGATTCATGACAAATAAACTTAACGAAATGTTAAACTTAGTTAAATCTAGTTAAACCGTTCTGAACTTTTTAATATAATAAATGGATCCAAAACAAACTATTAAGATAAGAGATAGATTAATTAAAAAATTTGAACATGCCAGAAAACAAAGAATACTTGAAGAAGATTTAAAAGGTAAAGAATATTTACCGATAACGAGTGCAATCAATAAACTTGATAATACTTTTAATGAAAAGATTTCTCAAGTCGACAAGAGTATAAAAAATGTGTTAGAACAAAATAAAACATTAATTACAGATCTTGTACCGTTTACAAGAAACATAGCAGATATGGAAATTCCACCTTCGGGAGAAGAAACATCTTTTGAAGGAGAATTATACGATAAAGATACACCACTTGCAAAAAGTACACCTTTTTCAAAAGAGAAAAAGAAAGTTACATTTGTTCCAATGGAAAAAGTTTCAGAAGACGAGTCAGATTTAAGTGAAGACAGTTTAAATGAATCAGATACTCCATTGAATATTTCATCATCTGTTATCGGTCAAATAATTGGTCCTCTTGGAGCAACATATTTACCAAAACTAACTGATAAACATTATGGAATTACTTACGATGAAAAAAAATTATTTTTTAAAATCGGAAAGAATAAAGTTAATATAGATGGAAATGATTTAATTATTGATGGAAAAAAATATATTGGAACAAAAGGATTATGGGTTCTCTTAACACAAAATTATGAAAACTTATTTGATAATAAAGGTGAAAAATTATATTCACCAGAAGAATTTAATACCTATAAAGAAATTTTAATTAATAGTGAGGTTTTATATAACAAAAATAACTCATCAACAAATAGACCAAAAGCTCCACAATCAAAAAAATATAAAAATTTATTAAAACCTATATACGAAGAATTAAAGACAATTCCGGTTACCGGAAGAGGAATAGTTAATTATAATGAACATTCTGTTATGTATATACAAAATTTGAATGAATTGATTTCAAGATTGAATTTAATATATGCTTCAGAATTGGCTGGAGATAATAATTTTCATAATGAAAAAGTCGGTATTATCAGATTTTTAACAAATCTTTTAGAAAAACATATTGATGATCGAAAAGGAACTGAATATTTAATAAGATTAGTGAATGCTTTTCCACATAAAATAATTAAGGATGAAACTATAGGATCTGGATTGTTTAATAAAATATTAAGTGGATTACCATTCGAATTACATTATCCGGGTTATAACTATTTAGGTCCAGGTACTAAATTAAATGAAAGATTGGAAAGAGGTGATAAACCAATTAATAAATTAGATGAAGCTGCAAAAGAACATGATATATCTTATAGAGATCATAAAGAAGTATCAGATAGACATATCGCAGACAAAATTTTAGAAAATAAAGCATGGGAAAGAGTTATTTCGAGTGATGCTGATATAGGAGAAAGAACTGCGGCATATTTGACAACGAATGCAATGAAAATTAAAAGACATTTAGGAATGGGTTTGATACATTCAGAATTTGATATATTTCAGTAGAAACAATTTATATTAACTTTTTATCAACCTGCAAAAATTTCAAAGGGGTCGGAAATCACGACCCCCTTGTTTTTGAAGAATTTGAATATAAATATAGAATTTTTTAAAACTATAAATGAAGAAGGTAAGATTTAATGATCTTGTAACTATTTATGAAATACCTTATGAATGTAGAATTAATTTTAATTTAATCAATAATCAGAGGTTTAAAATGAGAATATTTGAGTTTGAAAAGATATTTAACAAAATATTTCGATGATAAATTTTATATTGATAAAAATTATTTCTAAATAAATGGAAGACCTGAAAAATAAGACAGTTAAAGATTTACAAAAAATATGTAAAGAAAATAAATATCAGGGTTATTCTAAACTGAGAAAACAATCATTAATTGATTTAATATTAGAAAAATCTAAAACTAAAGAAAAATTAAGTGATAAAAAAATAGTTGAATTAAGACGTTTGGGAAGTCAGTATAAAATAAAAAATTATTATAACATGAAGAAATCTGTTTTAATTAAGTTATTAGAAGAAAAAGAATCTATGGAAGAATTTAAATTACCTCCACATTACGAAGACGAATTTGAATTAACTTCAGTTTATGGAGACGATTTAAAAAATTCAGATACAGAAGGAAACTTTATAGATGAAAATTTGGATCATGGAGAAATGGAAATGTGTAGTATATGTGGAAGGTATAGTGTATTAAATAATAATTGTTATAATTGTGTAACAGACATTAAAATAGGTAAATATAATCGTAAATCGTATAGAATAAATAGATTTCGTAAAAAATTGAATAATTTAATAGAAAATGTTAATGATAAGGTTGAAATTGAAAAAATATTTGAAACTTTTATTAATAATTATAGAGGTAAATATATACCTTATAAATATTTAGTAAAAAAGATTGCAGATTATTTAAAAGTAGGAAATAATATTGAAATTAAGGAAACTAAGAGAATGGTGAAAATATGGAATAACTTTGAATATAAATTAATCTATTAGAGAGTATATTTTAAAACAAATGATGATGTAAAATTTTGTAAGATCTAAAAAAGTTCGTTCCTAATAAATGGAGGAATTAGAACCTTTCGAATTTTGTCAGATCTGTTGTAAACAATCGGTATTAGATAATCGTTGTTATAGTTGTTATCCACCAACAAGAAATCCTCATAATAATTTTAAATATAGACAGAGATATTTTCATGAACATTTATTACAGTTAATAGATGAACCTGAAGATAGAATTAAAATTGAAGAAGTGTTTGAAGTTTTTAATGAAAATTATAAACGAAAAGCCCTACCATATAAATTTTTTATTGCAAAAATTGCAGATCTATTAGAAATTAAACATAATGTTCGAATAAGAAAATTTAAGAGAAATGAAGAATTGTGGAATGAATTTTTAGAGATGAGACCATTTGAGATAATTGAAAAGAAAAATGAATTTAGAGAATATATTTTGAATCAATTTAGAAATATTAAATAATTTTAATTATTTTCTAGGATGGAAAAATTTGCAGGATTTAAAAAGTTCATTTCTAATAAATGGAGAACCAACTGAGAAGTCAAACTCTCAAAAACCTTCGAGATTACTGTAAATCTCACAATATTAAAGGATATTTTAAATATAATAAGAAAGATGATCTTATAAATCATATTATTGATGAAATAGAGAAAAAGAAATTTATAAACGAATTCAATTTTGATTCTAGTTTGTTTTCTAGACCAAAACCTGATAAAAACTTTGAATTATGGACGATGAAACAATTACAAGATTATTGTAGATCACGTAATATTAAAGGATTTTCAAAATTAAAGAATAAATCTGATCTTATTAAGTTGATCACTAATGATGAAAAAAGAAAGAAAAACCGAAAGAGATTAATAAATGAATCCATTAAAAAATCGATAAATCAATCCAAAAAAACATCAATAAATGAATTCAATTTCCATCCAAGTTTATTTTCAAAACCTAAACCTCCTAGGGAAAAACAAATCAAATGTGATGATTGTAATAAATATTATAAAAAATCATATAAAGAGAAACATATTGAATCTTTAGCACACAAGAAAGTAAACATTAATGATGAACAAGAAATTCAGGAAATTGAAACAGCTTATGAATCAAGATTAAAAACCTATATAGTTAGGAATATGGAAGGATTTTTTCATCCGAGAGAATTCTTGGAAGATAAAAGAAATATAATAATCGATAAGATAACTGAAAATGTAAAAAATATGGATTTGAAAGTTAATCTTAAATTTTTCCTTACCTTTAAAAAAAGGGGGGGGGGAGAAAAATGGTTTGGTGGAGCACACTATTTTCTGGAAGAATTTTCATTTAAAACTAAAAATGAAATCATATTACAATCTTCAGATCTAAATACATTTTATGATAGTGCTATTGAGAAATTGATAAAAGAAATGGATGATTTTGAAAAAAATGGTTCAGGATGGGAGTTAGTAAGTATTGATTATTTAGAACTTCGAATCAATAAATATAATCCATTGAGAGGTTCTTCATATATCGATTTACCAGAAAAAATAAAATCTAAAAAAGCAATTATTAATGTAAAAAATAATGATAATAAATGTTTTATGTGGTCAGTTCTATCAGCATTACATCCAGTAGACAAGGATCCTCAAAGAGTTACAAAATATGAAATGTATAAAGATGAATTAAATTTTGATGGAATCAACTTCCCAGTTTCCTTTAAAGATATTAGTAAATTTGAAAAACAAAACGATATATCTATAAATGTATATGGGTATGAAGAATCTGTTCATCCTTTAAGAATTACAAAACATAAATTAGATAAACATGTAAATTTATTTTATATTAAAGATAATGAAAATGATCATTACTGTTGGATTAAAGATCTTTCTCGATTGATCAAAACACAACTAACAAATATGAAAGTAAAAATTTATCCATGTGAAAGATGTTTAAGATATTATTATTCAGCTGAAAAATTAGAAAATCATGAACTTGATTGTAAAACTAAAACGGCGGTAAAAATTGAAATGCCGAAAAAAGGTGAATATTTAAATTTCAAAAATTATAACAGATCGTTAAGAGTTCCTTTCGTAATATATGCAGATTTTGAATGTTTAACTAAAAAAATTGATAATTGTCAACCTGATTCATCAGGTTCTTATACTATGAAATATCAAAAACATGAACCAAATAGTTTTTGTTATTATATAAAATATCAAAATTATGATTACAAACAACCTGTAGTATATAGAGGATCTGATTGTACTGATAAATTTGTAGAAATGATTCGTGAGGAAGTTAAAAATATTCAAAAGATTTATGAAGAAATTAAACCGTTGGAGATGACTTTTGAAGAAGAAAAACAGTTTCAGAAAACTGATATTTGTCATATATGTGAAAAGGATATAATAACATGGAATAATTATAAGAAATATGGGGAAAAACCTATTGGGATATTAGGAAAAAAGGTAAGAGATCATGATCATTTAACTGGAAAATATCGAGGTCCGGCTCATGAAATTTGTAATTTGAATTATAAAAATCCTTCATTTGTTCCAGTATTCATTCATAATTTATCTGGATATGATGCACATCTATTTGTTAAAGCGATGGGGAAATTTAGAGAAAATGTTGAGGTAATTCCAAATACTGAAGAAAAATATATTTCATTCACACAGAAAGTTGATAAATTAGAAATTAGATTTGTTGATTCATTCAGATTTATGGCTTCGAGTTTAGATTCATTATCTACGAACTTAAGAAAAATTCCTGAAGAAATGAAAGGTAAAAAGTTAGAAGAATATAAATTCTTGAAATCTATGTTTAGAGAAACCAGTAAATATTATAAAGATGAAAAATTAGATTTGATTACGAGAAAAGGTGTGTATCCTTATGATTACATGGATTCAGAAGAAAAATTTGAAGAGTCAAAATTACCTTCAATCGAAGAATTTTATAGTAAATTGAATGATTGTGATATTTCTGAAAACGATTATAAACATGCAAAAAAGGTATGGAAAACATTTGAAATTAGAAATTTAGGAGAGTATTCAGATTTATATGTTAAATCAGATGTTTTAATATTGTCTGATATATTTGAAAATTTTAGAGATGTCTGTTTAAAAACTTATAAACTTGATCCAGCTTGGTATTTTACAGCTCCAGGATTATCTTGGGATGCAATGTTAAAAACGACAGAAATCGAGTTGGAATTATTAAATGATTATGATATGATTTTGATGTTGGAAAAAGGAACTCGTGGTGGAATATCTCAATGTTGTAATAGATATTCTAAAGCAAATAATAAATATATGAAAAAATATGATAAAAATCTACCATCTAGTTATTTAATGTATTTAGATGCAAATAATTTATATGGTTGGGCGATGAGTCAATATTTACCTTATGGAGGATTTAAATGGATAAAACCAGAAGAAATGGAAAATTTAGATGATGATTCAGAGAAAGGTTATATACTAGAAGTTGATCTTGAATATCCAAAAGAGTTACATGATGATCATTCTGATTTACCTCTAGCTCCAGAAAATGGAATACCAGGTAATTCAAAACATGTAAAATTATTAACGACATTATTTGATAAAGAAAAATATGTGATTCATTACAGAAATTTAAAACAATGTTTGGATATGGGATTAAAGCTAAAAAAAGTTCATAGGGTATTAGAATTTAAACAATCGAATTGGTTACAAAAATATATTGATCTCAATACGAAAATGAGAACTAGAGCTGTAAATGATTTTGAAAAAGATTTCTATAAATTAATGAATAATTCAGTGTTTGGAAAAACTATGGAAAATATAAGAAAACGAATTGATGTGAAATTGTGTAATAATTATGGGAAAGTTGAGAAATTAATATCAAAACCAAATTTTAAAGGAAGAACAATATTTGATGAAAATCTATCAGCAATTCATATGAACAAAACAAAAGTTAAATTTAATAAACCGATTTATGTAGGAATGAGTATTCTAGATTTATCGAAACATTTAATGTACGATTTTCATTACAATACTATGAAACGGAAATATGGAAATGATCTTAAATTAATGTACATGGACACAGACAGTCTTATATATAATATTAAAACAGACGATTTTTATGAAGACATGAAAAAAATGATTGATCTGTTCGATACTTCAGATTTTCCTGTTGATAACAGATTCAATATACCTAGAGTAAATAAGAAAGTATTAGGTAAAATGAAAGATGAAAATAATGGAGTTATTATGACAGAATTTATTGGATTAAGATCTAAAATGTATTCTCATAAAAATGAGATATCTATTTGTAAGAAATCAAAAGGTATTAAGAAATGTGTTGTAAATAAGAAAATATCATTTGAAGATTATAAAGATTGTTTATTCAATAAAAGAGTTCATTATAGAACAATGAATCAAATCAGGAGTTATAAACATGAGATATATTCAATTCAAGTTAATAAAAAAGCTTTATCACCAGATGATGATAAACGTTATATTTTAGAAGATGGAATCCATACTAGAGCATTAGGACATTATAAAAATGTTTAAATAAAATTCTAAATAAGATTCTTATAAATTAATATCTTTAAATGTTAAAGAAGTAAGAATATATCTTACTTCTTAACATGTAAAGAGTATAGAATTGAATTGAAATATTTTGCAGGATTTAAAAATTTCATTTCTAATAAATGGAAGTATTAAAAAAGATCCAACGAGTTGGTCAATGTCAAAATAATCCAATAAAGAAACTAACAGAATTGGAATGTGGTCAATCTTATTCAATTAAAGAATTTAAAGAAAGTATTACAAAATTTGGAAAACGTATAGTTGTTACGTTAAAAGATAAGGAAGATAAATTTCAAGTTTATCTACCAGATAGATTTAATGACAAATTAAATAAAAAAGATATTCAACAATTAAATTCACAGAAACTATTATTCGTTTATGACGGTTTAAAAGAATTAAATGATGGGAAGAAAATTCATATTATTGACTTCCGAGAAAATAAAAATGAAAATAGATCTAAATCTAAGAAATCTGAAAGTGATATTGATGATTAAACGTGTATAACAAATGGAAATAATAATTAAATTAATTATATAATATTTTTACTTTTTGGGGGTGATCCCAATTTTTGTATCGTTTTAAAGAAATATGTTAAAAATATGTATTTTTTTTTTATTTGTTAGGTTTTAAAGAAATATGTTAGAAAATGTATATTTTTTAAAAAAATTAGATGTTTGAGATAAAAATGAAAAATCCTACAAAAATCGACGATCAGGTTTTTTCGGGGAAATAGGGAATTTTGAAGACTGCGCCAGAAACCCTATATTACATCTACTCATGTCTTTCACAGTCGTAACTATGGCGGTGGGAATAAAACCGTTTTTTCAGTTGAATCACTTTAGAAATACTAGTGCGATATAACAGAGATATTATCACGCCAGGTAAATGTTAAAGGCTATGAATTTGCATCATTTACAGCTTTTAGAACACCTTTAAGCATGTAAATATTGATGGTTTGTATTTTATCCAGAGAAATTTTATTGCAGACGCTGATAAAACATGGAAAAAAGAAAGAAAAGTAGTTTTAGAGGCGATGAAGAAGAACTGTTTGGAGAGGTATCATACTGTGTTTGTCCGGAGGAGTATGGAGTTAGTAGCAGCTCTGGAGAAGTGTGGTGGAAAAACAGAAGCAGAGCCTTTGGTCATGGCGACCCTATTGGATATTGTTAGTGGTGAGTAGCAGATATTATTATATTAAATTATTTATCTACTATATATTTGTCAAATACCACTCACTCACTCACTCACCTATCATCACCCAGCCCAAAGTACTCGACAGAAAAATTTGAAATTTTGCTTGGACACTCCCTCGCTAAGAATGGTCTTTTTGGCATTGAAATTTTTAAGAATTTTTAGAAACAAACTGTGATTTTGTCCCTCATAGAGTTTACGCTATACCCGGTGATGGTCCATCCGAGGTAATAATATCTCAAACCCTTGCACCAGAGTTGGGCAAACGTTAGCGCGCGCTAAAAGCTGATACCTCTCCGCTAATTTAGCGAAACTGTAGAAAGCCAGCGCTAATAATTAGCGGTTAGCGGTGCCAGTGCGCTAACCGCTAATCTATTTATGAAATATGGTAATTGCTGAAAGCTTAAGCTATAGTTACAACATTTTGTCACCTCAAAGTTCACTTCCGGTCTGCTCTGAGCAACCTCACTCCTGTTCCACTTCCGCTTCAATCTACAGGATTTACGATCACATCAATGTCAATTTCGGTTACTTCCGGTCGACTCATGCCTATACTGGGTAACTCCTGTTCAATCTGGCTCACTTCCGGTCACTCACAGACAATGGTGGGTTAGCCCACTGCCGCCGCTAACCGCTAATTATTAGCGCTGGCTTTCTACAGTTTCGCTAAATTAGCGGAGAGGTATCAGCTTTTAGCGCGCGCTAACGTTTGCCCAACTCTGCCTTGCACAGCCTCCTGACCCATCAGCATCTCCAGTCAGAACACTTCTTGGTAATGCTCGCAAATATAATAGGTGTTTCCAAATGTCATTATGGAAACCTAAATTTTAACGTCCATTTATTACTGACAACGAATTTTAACCTTTACTGGTTAAACTCCTGTTACTGCTAACCTATAGATCTCTTGGTTATTTGTTTGTTGAATGGACTACCCCAAGAAACATTATACTCTGATTACTTATCAATCTGCGCTATAATTAACTGTACAAAATTATATAGGTGCGTTAATTTTGATGATACATTGTTTAACGCAACTAAATAACTACTTACCAGCCGTGACGAAGCACGGGTATTCAGCTAGTTCATTACTGATGCTCCGCCTGCAAAGGTCATTATTATTATTTAAAAGAATATTGTAATTATTGAATCATATTTTGCTAAGGCATTTAAAAAAATCAGCTGCCCAAAGCCCCTGGGGGCTGTCAAATATATAAAATAGCCGAAGAGCTGGTAACGCACCCAAGAGGTACATTTTAGTAACATTTCAAGATGCATACAACACTTCATGAAACGTGCGGTTACCAGCTCTTGAACTAAAAGAAGATATGTTTTCTTTCTTCAGTGAGGTCTGAAGTATGAAGCTTCAGTTTGCTTAATCAGATCTATTTCCCTCTGCACCTCTTGGGTGCATAAGGAGGTGAATATGTGTTGGCTAGACTTACCTAGGAGCACCAGGTACTGCGCATAGGGGAGAGGTGCAAAAAAAAACAGGTATTTCCGTGGAACACCATTGGTTTATTGGGCAAAACAATATTACCCAAAAATAGAGTTATATTAAGGAGCCAACTATCTTTAATGCCTCTTTGTGATGACATTTTATATTTTTCACGAAAGATTAAAACTTACCAATATCTGCTTCTACTCCTTTACTATACGGAGAAAAAAACAGGCTGCTCGCACCTTCTTTCAGGCTGCCGGCAGCCTGAAAACTGAGTGCCCGCACTTTATAATAGAGTGCTGAAATCCTAATTCTGCATCCTATAGTAGAGTTGTCACACCCAAAGCTAGCATCCAACAATAGAGTGCCCGCACTTTATAATAGAGTGCTGAAATCCTAATTCTGCATCCTATAGTAGAGTTCTCACACCCAAAGCTAGCATCCAACAAGAGAGTGCTCGCACTCTACTTTCGAGTGCGTACCCCTGGACTTTAGACTGCTGGCACTCTGATACTGGCTCTAGCAACCTACCCATATAGGCTGCGAGCATCCTGATGTTTGCTTCCTGTATCCTACCCATATAGGGATATGGGTTACATTGGATGGGTTACATTGATGGGTTACATTGACCCCATCGATATAGAATGCAACATCCTACAGGGAGATGACTTTATTAAGTGGATAAAAAAGAACAAAGGTAAATTCAGAGTAATAATAATGAGACTTTATTTGGGTTTAATTTACATATACACTTCTTAACAAGTAGACATTTACAAGTAGGTATGAGGTATACACTTTTTAACAAATATAGATATTTACAAGTATTAGGTATTAGGTACAATGTACTTATGAACAATATTGAACAAGTAGATCTAGAAATAAAATATTTTTTTTTGTTTTCATGACACTTATAGCCGTATTGATAAAGCCGAAGACTGTTGATTTCAGCATCTGTTCAAATAGAAACAAAACGAATTTTTTATTAATACTAAAAGAAAAGTTGTTGTTGTTGTGTTTTATATAATTAAAAAGAAACATAAATAGGCATTTTTTCAAGTTTAAAATTTCGTAGTAAATTAATAATCATAGATGATTGAACTCTAGAAACAGAATGGACACCAAGAGAAAAGTCCACTAATACAATTTTGAACTAATATTCTAGCCACGCGGAACTTATTAAAAAGGACATACTTAATAATTTTATCCAAGAACCCATAAAAATAAAAACGTTAAAACTATTAAACAAAATAAAAACTGAGATTTATCTAAAGTTTCTGGATAATGTTTACCGTAAAAAAACTAATATAAAAAAAGTGATAGTCATATAACGTGGAACAAATATGATAAGTAGTATGAAAGATAAGGAATTGAAAAGAATAGAAAATAATGTAAAGGTAAATAAATACATTAAATGTTCAAATAAAAATAAACAGTTTGAGTAAGCAAATTGAAAGATCTTTAGGGAATTTGATCTGAATGAATTTAAAATAGCACATAATAATTGTATTTGTTTTCTTCCAGTTTTATGAAAATGGCCCAAAAGCCGAAACATTAAAACGTAAAAAATAATAAATGAAAAGGTTTGAAGTGTAGCTCATTTAAAGTAAGAATGTGTTTAGTACCTAAATAAAATTGTATCCAACATTTTTCATTTATAGGTATAGTATCCAAATTATAACCAAAGAAATAATATTAAGATTTATGTTGATATAATAAAGATACATTAATAAAATAAATGAACTTATTAAAATAAATGGAGTGGTAATAGTACTTACTGGGCTGATTCCTCATCCTTCCTATCTCTTCTCAAATATTGTCCCTGCGTTGTTGGTTACTGTATTGAGGGTTTCTCAAATTATATAACTCCTCTTACTCCTCCACGATCACAATGAATTGAGCTGCATCCATCTCAAGGAAGAAAGGATTTAGCATGTAGTAACAACAGTGATTAGCAAGAGACTGAAGATAACAATCAGATCCGTCCGGAGAAGATGGAGGGGGCAAGCATATTTCCGAAATTCCTGAAACATCCTGTTCCGGAAGCTTGAAACAGGCTGCCAGGAGTCTAATGTAGAACCCTACTTCAGAGTTCCTATGTCACTCTGATTTAATGGCATTCCACATTAAAGTTCCTTTTCAGTTATATAAGACCTGAAGGTATATAAGACAGCAGGTATTGGAAGCCTAAAGCAGGATGCAGACTTTACCCCCAGAACAGAGTTCAAACACTCCAAAAGAAAATGTCTCGAAAATGTGGCACTGTAAAATAGAGTTAACTCACTCTGATTTAGGATGTCTCACCCTATAATTGGCTGAGGAAACCCTACTCCGGCAAAAGTAAGATTTCATTTTCCTCTCCGTGTAATGATACGACGGATATGAACGGAACCGCGCTAAGATGACGCTGTTCTTACGAGTCGGACTTTTGTTTTTACATTCAAATACCCTTTCATTTTAGTTCTTCATGTTGCTCACATTGAATACTGGTTAAATTCATATTAAATAGAAACCGATTTGCACTAACAATTGTGGAATAAACACTGCATTAGCTTTTTAATTTATTTCGTTTTTTTGTATTTTATACTCTTTTTAAACCTCTTTGCTTTTTACTAATACATATTCTGTATTCCCTAGAAACATTGGCAGCCTACCCAGCCACTAACTTAAGCGATAGTGATTTCTCGATCTGCAAAGACTTTCAAAGGTAATTGTTGCAAAGTCTTTCACTAGTAAATAATCATGTATTTTTATATATTAGCTGTGCCCGCGACTTCGTCCGAATGGAAAGTGACTAAGGTCAGAATTTTCGGATATATCTTTTGGGTGATTTTGGATTATAAATACAGTCGTATGGTTTTTTTTTTTTTTTTTTTTTTTAAAAAAAATCTACTTTACAGTTATGCTTCACTATACACTATATGTTAGATGAATAGCCATCAGGGATCAAGCATACAGGCTGCTAGGGTTGCTAAAACATGACAGAGCCACTAAGCTGACCCCTTAGGGATTGTAAACCCTAGTGTGTATAGAGTGTCTGATAGAGAGAAGACATACACATTAAAATTCTAAAATCATTGTTTTGAGTACTATTGCCTCGATAGAGGTATAGATAGATTACAGCTGGTAGTGGCAAAATGGAAATTTGTGTCCAAAGTAACCCTCTTCTCCTAATGGACCGATTTAGTTTATTTTTACAACATGTTTTTCTATTAATATGTCCACGAAGAATTCTGAGCTGCAATACAACAATATTTGCGGTTGGTTTGGCGAATAACTACTTTCGGTCTGGAGTAAACCCCCTCAAGATGAACCAATTTTGCAAAATAACGAACTCGTTCAATCATTTGCTAGGTGAATACTATATACCAAGTTTCGTGACGAAAAAAACAAAAAATCTGGTTAGTGTTAACGATAGTTCATGAAATGTTCGACATGAATCTTTACATTAGTATAACATTTTGATTTATGAGCCGATTGACAAGAATCAAAAACTAAATGTTAAGTGAAACTTACCGCAATATATCAGTGAAAACCACACCTAAATCGGATAAGGCGTTTCTGAGATTGGCGTGCACAGGCAAGCAGACAAACAGACCAAAATTCTAAAAATAATTGTTTTGGGTACTATTGCGTTGATAAAAGCACCCAATATTTTCCCCTCATATCTTCCATGTACAGCGATCTGTTAGAATTTTATTGTATGTTTGGAATATGTATGATTACGGCTGGTAGTGGCGAGTTGGTAATTATATGTTTGGAATATGTATGATTACGGCTGGTAGTGGCGAGTTGGTAATTATATGTTTGGAATATGTATGATTACGGCTGGTAGTGGCGAGTTGGTAATTATATGTTTGGAATATGTATAGATTACGGCTGGTAGTGGCGAGTTGGTAATTATATGTTTGGAATATGTATGATTACGGCTGGTAGTGGCGAGTTGGTAATTATATGTTTGGAATATGTATAGATTACGGCTGGTAGTGGCGAGTTGGTAATTATATGTTTGGAATATGTATGATTACGGCTGGTAGTGGCGAGTTGGTAATTTGGGCCAAGAGTAAACCCTCCTCCTAATGAACCGATTTAGTTTATTTTTACAACACATTTTTCTATTATTATTGCCACAACGAAAATCTAGTTTCGTTGCAATACAACAACAATCTTCTATGTACAGACAGCGATCCGTTAGAATTTTATTAAATGTTTATGGGTAAGGGTACGCATTGGAATTTTGGACTGTTGGCAGCATTGGAGGGAAATTTATTTTTGGTGTTTTAGTTCGTCTACCACACTAGGAGATCCCGCCACGTAATCTTTGGCTGTTCTCAATTTGCCTGGATTTTATAAGGTACTAGCTGTTACCCAGTGTGCCATGCTACACCAACTTTATATTATATAGTTGTAAGGAACAAACATACAGCTGGTAGATTATTTTGACCTAGGCTATGACACTCCCCGTATCAACCCCTACCTGTGTGCAAAGTTTGGTCAACTTTGGTCAAACAGTGTGGATTTGTATAAGGAAAATAAAGACAGACAGACAGCTGACAGATGATTTTCACCTAGCCTATGACACTCCCCGTATCAACCCCTACCTGTGTGCAAAGTTTGGTCAACTTTGGTCAAACGGTGTGGATTTGTATAAGGAAAATAAAGACAGACAGACAGCTGACAGATGATTTTGACCTAGCCTATGACACTCCCCATATCAACCCCTACCTGTGTGCAAAGTTTGTTCAAAATCGCTTGAAAGCTGTGGATTTATATGAGGAACAAATTGAATGGCTTGGGGGGAGTTTATTTAGAGGGAGTTCATTTAGATTCTGCAGGTTCCATCTTCCAATACTCCCTGCATTACAATCAAAGTAATATACACTTTTTTTATATTTTTTTCCTGAGTTTTAAAAGTATAATAATAATAATATTAAAATAGAGAAATATGATAGTGTAATGATAACAACTATTATAATACAAATAAAAATAGTAATAATAATATTGAAATGGTCAGTACCTGAATGGGTGACCGACCACGTGCTGTTGGCATTATAAAAGGGTGGCAACCTATAGATAGCCCGGCGCTAATGGCCAAGTTGTAGATGCGCCGTTAAACACACACACACACACACACACACACAAAAATAATAATATTGAAAAAGAAACAAATTATAATATCAAAATTACAAATTAGGTGAAAGAAATAAAAAAAAAGAATGAATATAAATGAATTAAATAAAATAAAATAACTGATTAATGAAAAGAAAACGTCCGTTCTTGCAATGGCTTATTCTTGCGATTGTTAAAACAGAATTCAATCAGGATTGTGGTCCTGAGAAACTGTTCAATTATTTACAGCAGCATTATTTTTCAAAAACAAATGCACTACTTTTCTCATTTCTTCCGATACTAAACATAAAGGTATGAATTCTGTATATGCACTTTTGATAAGATTATATGATATAATAATAAAAAATTATGATTTGTCAAAATGAAATTATTTACAGTAATAATCCATTGTCTCAGTTTAAAAATAAATATATGTCAAGATTGCTTTACATACATTCAGAAAAATTTCACAAAAAGTTTTAGCAGAAATATTTTACTACAGCTCATGACAAACGTGTAGTAGATAGGGTGGGAGAAAGAGTAAAATCCTTGGTCTCTAATGGAAGTTATGAGCAAATCTGAAACTAAAAATGTAAAAAACTCAGTAGAGTTTGCTAATGTTGCATCTAGTTTAATGACAAACACTACAATTCTCCGTATGAGCCAAGTAGATATTGAGCCTGCTATAAGTTCGGACAGTCCATGGGTTACTGTTAAAGACATAGTTTTTATTAAGCAAATGCATGTGATAAAATGCAATTCCCAAATCAAAAATTCAACTATGGAAAACGAACTGAAACCAGCAAGTTAACAGATCAAAAACTTAATATTTCAAATTTTAATGTTAGTTACTGGTGTGCAGTTACATGTGATAAAAATTAAGCTGTATTTCATTTTATATTGCCCAGCAAACCCTTCACTGAAGTAATGAATGTTTTGTACATGTAGTTTTCATTCTGAATAGCTTTGGGTTATTTTTTATAGTTTTTAAAATTAAATCGCTGTACTATAAAAAATAATATATTGTTAGCTAAAATTTTAATTGAACAATTTTTTGTATTTAACGGGGAAAAAAATTAAAGAGTGAAAAAACCATACATTTTATTTTTTCATGTGATAGTGTATACCTTTTGGAATAATAATAAAAAACTATGTTAGTGATTTTCTTTTTATCGTTTGATGATATTCCACTTAGTGTGGAACGCCATATTTAATTTTTACAAAATGCATTTTAACACTTCAGGATTTTTTCAGAACATTTGTAATAACTTTATGCTTACATTATTTTTTTTTCTGGCTTCCATATTTATTGAAGTATTGTCATAGAAAATGGCATCAACATTGGTCGATAGGTATGATTTATATTTTAGAACTAAGTGCACTTCTTTTGTCCAATCGATGATAACTGCAAAATTTGAAATACTTTAGCAGGGCATGAAATTAAACTATTTGAGACTTACAAAAACTATTTTATATTCTTACTTATATCCATGAAAGGAATGAACATGCCAAGTTTCATTAAAATCTGAGATCATGGATGTCAAATCCTATTTTTTTGGGTTGATTTGACATGGAATGACCCAAATGTTTAAATATCATGTCACACATAGATGATTTTAGGTGGTACGTTAAAGAACTAAAAGTATTTAAATTATTAAAGTTCTGTGCAGGTTAATGGGTTAATGTTGAAGACATAGTTCATGTTAAGAAAATGCATGAGATAAAATGCAATTCACAAATACAAAAAAATTAACTATGGAAAACAAACGGGAAACTCCAAATCAACAGATCAAATACTTGATATTTCAAATTACTTACTAATATATGATATTAATCCAAAATCTGAGAATATAGGGTTATAATTTAGATAATCACAACATTTTTCAACTGATCAAAAACTTAATATTTGAAATTACTTATTAATATATATTAGTCAAAATTTTAAGAATATAAGGCTATAATTTAGGTAAACACTAATATTTTACTAAAACTAAAAAGTTTTGGAAATTAGATAAACAAACCAAACTTAAAAAAAAGGATAATAGTTAATGGCTTCTAGGGGCTCAGTGTTGCTCTACATTTTCATCAGAAATTAATAAAATTGATCTTATATGATATTACTTGTCCAAATCTTGAGAATATACGGCTATAATTTAGATAAACATACAGGTTAAAACTGAAAAGTTTTGTTCGCAAAAGAAAAACTTTTCGCAAAAAAAGAAGAAAGTTTTTTTTAGCTTGCTAATCTCCACCTAGGCAACACTGGAAAGAAAATTACTATTTTTGAACAATTCACTCTTCTTTAATTAACAATTTGGAACTCGTTACTTCCGAACTGTGAAGCCTAAAAGATTTTATATATATATATATATATATATATATATATATATATATATATATATATATATGATTATATAATGATGTAAAGTCATCAATGAGTTCGAGTTATTCTAATTATCAAGAACATCAACAAATAAATTTGAGATATTATTCAAAATGACTGCCAGAATATGAATGGTTCAGTGTAGCCAATTTTTCTTGAACAAAACTTTTGACCTTTTGACCAAATTTCGAAATTTGACTATTTTGACCTAGCCTAGGAGATTTCCCGTATCAAGAAGTACATGTGTGCCAAGTTTGGTCCAAATTGGTCAAACGGTGTGGATTTGTATAAGGAACAAACAAACAAACAAACAGAAAAACAGAAAAACAGAAAAACAGACACGTGATTTTTATATATATAGATAACATACTTTTAGTACTTTTGTATGTAATATTTATAACTTCAAGCGTTAGAGTTTTAATAAACATAACATATTTTCGAATAGTTTTGCTTAGTATTCAAGAAAATTGCATAATAGTAGCTACACATTGATATGAGCGTGCTGGCACCTAGTGGCAACTCCGTAAATCATCAGAAGAACGGCTAAGAGTACCCAGGGCTGCGAGAGGACATTTATGCACCTTTATTAGTACGTGATCAACCTGAAGTTCCGGTACTATCAGCTGATCAACCTGTTGACGACAAGGGCGTATACAGGGTGTATCGCAAGTTGATGACAATACTCCATAGGCTCTTTGACTTCAGCCACTGGTCGGAGCAGAAGGGAGCTTGTGTAGGCTCCTCTCAACGTCATCTGAGCGTCTTTCTGGCGTTAATCGAGGATGAAGTTGGGAGGCCTTGAGCACAGAACCTTCATATTGTATCATATATCATATTACCAGATGTATTTATATACAGGATGTACTAATCAATAAAGAAACATGAACAACACTCCATAGGGTGAAAGTAGACAAAAAATTGAGTTCAACACCACCAATCACACATTTCTGTAGTGACTTCGGATGAGGAGAAACGATATTTATTTGCAGATCACCTTCAAGACAACCTTGAAGAGCTGCATAACTAAGCACTTTCCTCAGAATTTGAGTAGTGTAGACTGCTTTCCAGAACAATTTCCTTAAAATATCCTACATAAATAAAATAAAAACATGAATAGTTCTCTTTTATATTTGTAATGAGTAAATGATCAATTATTAATTTGCTTCCAGAGTTATGTTTACACATGGTACCTATTACACTACGTAATGAATACAAAAAACCTCATATTATCGTATTTTGATCTAACGCAGGAACAGGATACAGTCTTTCTAGCGGTAGAAAGCGCTCCTTGCGGCGGCTTTGTGAACTTACGTCTGGCGGGCTTTTCTATTGAAATATATTACAAAGTAAACCCCCGCTTTCCGATTGACCGATTCAGCTCATTTTTACAACACTTCTTTCTCATGAGTTACCCATGACGTATACCGCGTTTCGTTACAATACAGCAGAAATTACGACCGGTATGAGTATATTAGGAATTTGGGTCCGGAGTAAGCCCCCCCCCCTTCTAATAAACCGATCTAGTTTATTTTGACAACACATATTTTCCTGTAGATTACCACTACGAATACCGAGTTTCGTCGAAATATACGAAAAATCACGGCTGGTAGTGGGAATTGGTGTTGTGGGTCCGGAGAAACCCCCCCCCCCCTCCTAATGAACCGATTTAGGTTATTTTTACAACACATATTTACCTGTGGATTATCTCTACGAATACCGAGTTTCGTCGAAATATAACAAAAATCACGGCTGGTAGTGGCAAATTGGTATTGTGGGTCCGGAGTAAACCCTTCCTCCTAATGAACCGATTAAGTTCATTTTTATATCTCACCTTTCTCTCTATATCACCACTATGAATACCGAGTTTCGTTGAAATATAACAAATATTACGGCTGTCATGGTCAAATTAGTGTTTTGGGTTCGGGGTAAACCCCCCCTTCCGGTGGTCCGACTTTAATGGTTAACGAACTCGTTCAATCGTTTGCTAATTGAATGCTATATACCAAGTTTCGTGACAAAAAAACAAAAACTCTGGCCGCTATCGTGTTAACAGACATATATATATATATATATATATATATATATATATATATATATATATATATATATATATATATAAATTTTAACGGGGGTAATTTTCGGTGTCTACTAGGTAGGATCGATAAAGATTTGAAGAAATTTTTCAAAATTCCGTCATGAATCCAACCTCAATAGCTACTTTCCTTCGGAAGAAAGTGCTAAAAAGAAATTTTAAACCGCCAAACACAGCCAAACAGTATGCCTATTAAATTGATTTCCCTAAAGTAACTAAAAGCAGTTATTCAGAAACTTCCTCGCAAAAAAGCTCCAGGTGAAGACTGAATACCTAATATCGTCCTTAAAAATCTCCCTACAAACGCCCTGGCCTTCTTAAGAGGATAATTCAATGCCCCTCTGCGTTTTGGTTATTTTCCAAGAAGTTGGAAAAATGGTATCATCCTGATGTTTCAAAAACCAGGGAAGCCAAAGGATGAGCCCTCAAGCTACAGGCCAATAACTTTATTAAACACTACTTGCAAAGTCTTTGAAACTTTAATCAATAATAGAATACAGTCCCATATTTCTGAACATCGCATATTACGAACTCACCAATCTGGCTTCAAAAATAAACACTTAACAGTTCACCAGCTCCATAGACTAACAGAAGCAATCACACGCTCATTCGAAGACAAGAAGTATTGCTACGCGATTTCCTTCGACCTTGCTGCAGCATTTGACTCTGTAAGCCACAGCTCCCTAACTTTAAAGATGCAAGAAATAGGCTTGTCTACACATATTTACACGCGACATTGATATCCTTCCTTCAAGACAGAATTTTTCAAGTACGCGTTAACTCAACCCTTAGTACAAGAAGAAATTGCAAAGTCGGCGTACCTCAAGGTTCAGTGCTCAGCCCAACTCTATTCAATATTTAGTGCTACTACATACCGACTCCTTCGACTGCGGACATAGCTTGTTGTGCTGACGACACCTTACTGTATACTTCACACTCCGACTTACCAACGGTTATTAGAAACCTACGGACGTGATATTACAATGGTTCGACTCCTGGAAACTCAAAATTAACCCAGTCAAAACCAAAACTAAAATATTTTCTCTTTGCAAGTTTCATAAAGACTCAAATATTTACATTAATCATAACATAATTCCTTGGAACAGAAAATACGAGCCATTGAAATACCTAGGACTTCTTCTTGACACTAAACTGACATGGATCACCCACATAAAAACTAAACTTACTCAGGCTTACCAAAGACTTGGGCAGCTTTACCCCATGATCAACAGACAGACTTCACTAAAACCACATACGACAATAATGCTCTATAAGACTCCAATTCGACCCCTTATTACGTACGGAGCAACTTTCTGGATGGGAGCCATGATGACGCAGATTAACAAGATCCAGAAGTTTCAAAATAAAATCTTAAGAATTGCGGGGTCAGCCCCATGGTTCATCAGGAACACACAACTGCATCGTGAACTGGATTTATCCTACATAACGGATTTTCTGGATGGGAGCCATGATGACGCAGATTAACAAGATCCAGAAGTTTCAAAATAAAATCTTAAGAATTGCGGGGTCAGCCCCATGGTTCATCAGGAACACACAACTGCATCGTGAACTGGATTTATCCTACATAACGGATTTTCTGGATGGGAGCCATGATGACGCAGATTAACAAGATCCAGAAGTTTCAAAATAAAATCTTAAGAATTGCGGGGTCAGCCCCATGGTTCATCAGGAACACACAACTGCATCGTGAACTGGATTTATCCTACATAACGGATTTTCTGGATGGGAGCCATGATGACGCAGATTAACAAGATCCAGAAGTTTCAAAATAAAATCTTAAGAATTGCGGGGTCAGCCCCATGGTTCATCAGGAACACACAACTGCATCGTGAACTGGATTTATCCTACATAACGGATTTTCTGGATGGGAGCCATGATGACGCAGATTAACAAGATCCAGAAGTTTCAAAATAAAATCTTAAGAATTGCGGGGTCAGCCCCATGGTTCATCAGGAACACACAACTGCATCGTGAACTGGATTTATCCTACATAACGGATTTTCTGGATGGGAGCCATGATGACGCAGATTAACAAGATCCAGAAGTTTCAAAATAAAATCTTAAGAATTGCGGGGTCAGCCCCATGGTTCATCAGGAACACACAACTGCATCGTGAACTGGATTTATCCTACATAACGGATTTTCTGGATGGGAGCCATGATGACGCAGATTAACAAGATCCAGAAGTTTCAAAATAAAATCTTAAGAATTGCGGGGTCAGCCCCATGGTTCATCAGGAACACACAACTGCATCGTGAACTGGATTTATCCTACATAACGGATTTTCTGGATGGGAGCCATGATGACGCAGATTAACAAGATCCAGAAGTTTCAAAATAAAATCTTAAGAATTGCGGGGTCAGCCCCATGGTTCATCAGGAACACACAACTGCATCGTGAACTGGATTTATCCTACATAACGGATTTTCTGGATGGGAGCCATGATGACGCAGATTAACAAGATCCAGAAGTTTCAAAATAAATTCTTAAGAATTGCGGGGTCAGCCCCATGGTTCATCAGGAACACACAACTGCATCGTGAACTGGATTTATCCTACATAACGGATTTTCTGGATGGGAGCCATGATGACGCAGATTAACAAGATCCAGAAGTTTCAAAATAAAATCTTAAGAATTGCGGGGTCAGCCCCATGGTTCATCAGGAACACACAACTGCATCGTGAACTGGATTTATCCTACATAACGGATTTTCTGGATGGGAGCCATGATGACGCAGATTAACAAGATCCAGAAGTTTCAAAATAAAATCTTAAGAATTGCGGGGTCAGCCCCATGGTTCATCAGGAACACACAACTGCATCGTGAACTGGATTTATCCTACATAACGGATTTTCTGGATGGGAGCCATGATGACGCAGATTAACAAGATCCAGAAGTTTCAAAATAAAATCTTAAGAATTGCGGGGTCAGCCCCATGGTTCATCAGGAACACACAACTGCATCGTGAACTGGATTTATCCTACATAACGGATTTTCTGGATGGGAGCCATGATGACGCAGATTAACAAGATCCAGAAGTTTCAAAATAAAATCTTAAGAATTGCGGGGTCAGCCCCATGGTTCATCAGGAACACACAACTGCATCGTGAACTGGATTTATCCTACATAACGGATTTTCTGGATGGGAGCCATGATGACGCAGATTAACAAGATCCAGAAGTTTCAAAATAAAATCTTAAGAATTGCGGGGTCAGCCCCATGGTTCATCAGGAACACACAACTGCATCGTGAACTGGATTTATCCTACATAACGGATTTTCTGAATGGGAGCCATGATGACGCAGATTAACAAGATCCAGAAGTTTCAAAATAAAATCTTAAGAATTGCGGGGTCAGCCCCATGGTTCATCAGGAACACACAACTGCATCGTGAACTGGATTTATCCTACATAACGGATTTTCTGGATGGGAGCCATGATGACGCAGATTAACAAGATCCAGAAGTTTCAAAATAAAATCTTAAGAATTGCGGGGTCAGCCCCATGGTTCATCAGGAACACACAACTGCATCGTGAACTGGATTTATCCTACATAACGGATTTTCTGGATGGGAGCCATGATGACGCAGATTAACAAGATCCAGAAGTTTCAAAATAAAATCTTAAGAATTGCGGGGTCAGCCCCATGGTTCATCAGGAACACACAACTGCATCGTGAACTGGATTTATCCTACATAACGGATTTTCTGAATGGGAGCCATGATGACGCAGATTAACAAGATCCAGAAGTTTCAAAATAAAATCTTAAGAATTGCGGGGTCAGCCCCATGGTTCATCAGGAACACACAACTGCATCGTGAACTGGATTTATCCTACATAACGGATTTTCTGGATGGGAGCCATGATGACGCAGATTAACAAGATCCAGAAGTTTCAAAATAAAATCTTAAGAATTGCGGGGTCAGCCCCATGGTTCATCAGGAACACACAACTGCATCGTGAACTGGATTTATCCTACATAACGGATTTTCTGGATGGGAGCCATGATGACGCAGATTAACAAGATCCAGAAGTTTCAAAATAAAATCTTAAGAATTGCGGGGTCAGCCCCATGGTTCATCAGGAACACACAACTGCATCGTGAACTGGATTTATCCTACATAACGGATTTTCTGGATGGGAGCCATGATGACGCAGATTAACAAGATCCAGAAGTTTCAAAATAAAATCTTAAGAATTGCGGGGTCAGCCACATGGTTCATCAGGAACACACAACTGCATCGTGAACTGGATTTATCCTACATAACGGATTTTCTGGATGGGAGCCATGATGACGCAGATTAACAAGATCCAGAAGTTTCAAAATAAAATCTTAAGAATTGCGGGGTCAGCCCCATGGTTCATCAGGAACACACAACTGCATCGTGAACTGGATTTATCCTACATAACGGATTTTCTGGATGGGAGCCATGATGACGCAGATTAACAAGATCCAGAAGTTTCAAAATAAAATCTTAAGAATTGCGGGGTCAGCCCCATGGTTCATCAGGAACACACAACTGCATCGTGAACTGGATTTATCCTACATAACGGATTTTCTGGATGGGAGCCATGATGACGCAGATTAACAAGATCCAGAAGTTTCAAAATAAAATCTTAAGAATTGCGGGGTCAGCCCCATGGTTCATCAGGAACACACAACTGCATCGTGAACTGGATTTATCCTACATAACGGATTTTCTGGATGGGAGCCATGATGACGCAGATTAACAAGATCCAGAAGTTTCAAAATAAAATCTTAAGAATTGCGGGGTCAGCCACATGGTTCATCAGGAACACACAACTGCATCGTGAACTGGATTTATCCTACATAACGGATTTTCTGGATGGGAGCCATGATGACGCAGATTAACAAGATCCAGAAGTTTCAAAATAAAATCTTAAGAATTGCGGGGTCAGCCCCATGGTTCATCAGGAACACACAACTGCATCGTGAACTGGATTTATCCTACATAACGGATTTTCTGGATGGGAGCCATGATGACGCAGATTAACAAGATCCAGAAGTTTCAAAATAAAATCTTAAGAATTGCGGGGTCAGCCCCATGGTTCATCAGGAACACACAACTGCATCGTGAACTGGATTTATCCTACATAACGGATTTTCTGAAGGACACGACAATCAAATATTTGACTACTCTTCCAGCAGAGATTCAACAATTAGGAATAGGATAAGTCACAGTAAATTAACGCCTTAAAGCACGCTTGCCTCAAGACATCATAAATTCTATACTATAGAGACAATCCATTTTTATTTGCTGATTCAATCTATATAGTTAATATTTCATATATTGTTAATGATAAATGTGCATTTATTTTAACTTAATGTTATTATGTTTTGTTGTTAAATTTGTGGGTAAAACTGAAGTTTAGCGTCCTCACAAACGATTTCTTTAACATTTTTCACTACAACGTATTTTAATGCACTAAACACGAATACGTTAAAAAAAAATCACTTTCAACTAGGAAAGAAGTTATTATGCACTAAAATTCACTGTTAGGAAGTTTATAAAAGTAGGCGTAAAAAGCGTATTTGTAAACATGCGCATGCGCAGACGTGTAACCTTGGTAAACAGAGAACTCTCATTAGAAATGTTCATAAACAATTTATTCAAAAATAATTGTCAATTTTAACTTGCTATTATAGAATTCTATTAATTTTAGCGAGTTTGATTGACTAGAGTTTTGATATCTTTTTGAGCGAGCGTAGCGAGCGGAAACGCATGGCATGTTGCCAAAAAGTCGTCCTAGACATTCTTCCTAGCTTTCTTCTCCTTCAGACGCGATGTTTGGAGGATATAAATCCCCAATCGCGCCGAAGAATGCCTTTAATGTAATTCTTAAAAAATGCCTTTGAGTAATTCTTCTCTATTGTGGGTGAGAATTATAAATTCGTGCAACTTCATTGTTAGTTTTGTATAAAATGAAAGTATGTTGACAATCAAACTTCAGCAGGCGCGAATTAGAACGAACTAATAATTATAAAGGCTTTAGCTAATTATTAAGGCATTTCTGTTATATAATACTTTTCATGAACGAAACAAGAAATGTGAAGAATGTTTCATTATTTAAAAAAATGTTTCTGAATAAATAAATGCTGGTGAATTTAAATAATTGATGGTAAATTTCAATTAGACTTCTTTCTTACGGACTTTTCCATACCTGCGCATGCGTACGTTGACTAATATAGTCGTTTACATTAGCTCTCATAACCCGCATATCAGTGAAGTTTAGTGCTTAATAACTTCTTTCCTAGTTGAAAGCGAGTGTCAAAATACGTTATTGTACAAAATTTGAAAGAAATCGGTTGTGAGGACGCGAAACTTCAGTTTTACCAATTTGTGGGTAAATCTGAAGGAGAGCGTCCTCAGCACCGATTTTCTTCAAAGTTTGCACTATAATGTATTTTGATGCACTAAACACGAATCCGTTCTAAATACAAATTCTATTAATTTCTGCGAGTTGGATTGACTAGGGGTTTTGATATCTTCTTGAGCGAGCGTAGCGAGCGGAAACGCATAGCACTTATGCCTAAAAGCGACAGTTTACGACAAGTCAGCTACCACAGGTGAGTCTAAATTTCAATTACACTTCATCAATAAGGACTATTGCGCATGCGCGTGTTTACAAATACGCCGTTACCCCGTCTTTTATAACCTCCATAACAGTGAACTTTAGTGCTTAATAACTTCTTTCCTAGTTGAGAACAACTTTTTTTTTCGAACGGATTTGTGTTTAGTGCATCAAAAGACGTTATAGTGCAAACTTTGAAGAAAATCGGTGCTGAGGACGCTCTCCTTCAGATTTACCAATGTGTGTAAGGCTTACAATGAATCCGGCCCAATAAATGTGCTTTTCTTCTTCTTCATATTTCTGCAATATCCGTCTTGTCCCTACCATAACATTAGCAACTATTGGATAGCGTCGTGTGAATGGTGTGTATCAGCAATGGACTCGAGATTATTATTTTTTCTTAGAATTTTTTTTTCTTCGCGAGGATTTCTCGCGTAGCTGTACGGTCGCCAAACACGATTCCAGCAACGTCATCAGCAACAATTGCATTTAATGTAGTCTCCAGATGGTTCTTTATCAGGATTGATGACAATAGTGGGATTATTATGGGGTCTCCCGTGGTCTAATGGTTAGCGCATTGGATTCATAAGCGGGAGATGGTGGGTTCGATCCCCACCTCCGGCAGGAATTTTCTCATCTTAGGGCTCGTTGGGAAAATTCCTCGCTGCACCCTGGATGTCGGCGCTAATGACCTTGAAGTAGATGCACCGTAAAAAAAAAAAAATAAAATAAAAAAAATAGCGGGATTATCACTTTGTAATTTTAGCATGTGTGATTTAAATAATTTCAACAATTCATTCTGCTTATTCAATAGATCGTCCAGCTCACTGACGGTGCTCCTGGCGAACCGTGAATTGAGGGTAATTTAGCCCTAACGTGCATCCACGCGACTAGCGAGAGCGCTTTCGGAGTCATCAGCTCCCATAAAGTAAATTTGTAAAAATTGATCTGGTTCGTTTGGCATTGGCAGCAATGATCCCACTTTGTGATAAACTTGGCCTTTGATTTTTGTGATCTCTTTGATTTCTTTGAACTATTTCCGTTGCTTCGAACGATGTCATTTGGAACCGAATTGAATGTTGGAATTAACTTCAGGATCAGGTTAGACTCATCATAGTATGTTTAATAAAACTACATTTTATAATTATCATTTATTTATTATAATTAAAGTTGTTTTATAACAAATTATTTACTAATGTTTTTTATTATATTTATTTTTAGGCTAAATAAAGAATCTATGGCGCGATTGCTGTCGATGGGATTGAGGAGTTTTACTAAGAAATATGTCAGTTCCTTAAGTACATTGTGGGCTTACTTATTGAAGGTATTGTGTTAAAAAAACATTTATATTTTTATATAATTATTTAAAGCAAAACAAACAACAAAATCAGGGAAAATGAAAATAGTCAATTCATTCACCAAAAATGTTTTATTATGATCTCTAAGCAATTTCAGCAGCTGATTCATTATAACTCTGATGATGGTGGCAGGAACTGTTGAAGGCTCATAGAATGATCTCTAAGCACTTTCAGCAGGTCACACCTTAAAACTCTGATGATGACTACAGGAACTTCTGAAGGATCTCTAGGCACATTCAGCAGCTGAGATATAAAACTCTGATGATGGTAGCAGAAGCTGCTAAAGGCTCTTAGAATGATTTCTAGGCACATTCAGAAGCTGACAAAGAAAAACTCTGATGATGGTGACAGGAGCTGTTGAAGGCTCATAGAATGATCTCTAAGGACTTTCAGCAGGTCACACCTTAAAACTCTGACGATGGCGACAGGAACTTCTGAAGGCTCTTAAAAGGATCGCTAGGCACATTCAGGTGTGATATAAAAACTCTGATGATGGTAGCAGAAGCTGCTAAATGCTCTTAGAATGATGTCTAGGCACATACAGCAGCTGATACATTAAAACTCTGATGATGGTGACAGGAACTTTTGAAGGCTCTTAGAATTATCTCTAGGCACTCCCAGCAGCTGAGACACTAAAACTCTGATGATGGTGGCTGGAACTGGTGAAACTCTGAGAATGATCTCTACGCACATTCAGCAGCTGATAAATTAAAACTCTGATGATGGTGACAGGAACTGTTGAAGGCTCTTAGAATTATCTCTAGGCACTTCCAGCAGCTGAGACACTAAAACTCTGATGATGGTGGCTGGAACTGCTGAAACTCTGTGAATGATCTGTAGGCACATTCAGCAGCTGAGATATTCAATTATTTTGTGTCTGATGATGGTGGTAGGAACTTCTGAAGGCTCTTAGAATGATCTCTAACGTTGATGTGGTGGCAGGAACTGCTCAAGGCTCTTAATGCTCATAATAGAAAATTATTTATGAAGAAAGATCTGTTCGCGCTTTAGAAGCATTGCTCCTATTTTGATGAAATTTGTGTTTGGAGCGAAATTCGCGCGAAAGAAATCGTAACGCTTACGTTTTTGAGTTCATATGCTCCCAGGTACTCGTTTTATAGGTTTTTTAACATAGAAAAAGTCCGAGACGCAGTTCCTGTGAGTCGGACTTCTTAAGAATGAATATCATCCATTATTGAACATGAATTTTCTATAAAAATGAATAAATAAATTCTAGGGAGTAAAAACCTTGCAGTTTCTCGCCAAAATAAATTTGCATCCTACATTCTATAAAAATGAAAAATTTCGACATCAACACTTTTTGGAGAATCTTACCAATTATGTTGGTCATTGGTTTTTCTATGTCTGTCAGAAACTACAACGTCTTTTATATATATTCTGATCTACATCATAAGTGGTCTTTTTTAAAAACAATTATTTTTCATTGCAGCTGGTAAATAACACAAATCATCTCATCGAAGAGACGAATCAGGTCTCACAGTCCGAATCAGGTAAGGACAAAATGTTTATACAACTACTTATCAGGGCCGCCACAAGGGGGGACTGCCGGGTACAGTTGTCCCGGGCCTGGGTGCCGTGGGGGCCCGGGCCGGGCCTCGCTAATTGGAAGAATCATTTATAGCTTATGAGCTTGTAAAAAGAATAAGGGTTTAGAAATATAGACGGGCGTAGCCTATTATTCACTTGAATTGGATCTATATTTTTGTAATGTACATACACGACAAAACAAGTGCAGTTCCAGAATAGTATATTTCAGTAGGAGTCGTAATAAAACTACAAGTACAGAAAGTGACATTAGCTGCACCGATTGTCGGTTTTTATTCTCATTTCGCTCAAAACTCAAGATGAAAATAATTTTAAAATGTCCAAAGTCCTATAGCAAAGTACTAGAATTTTCAGTCTGGCTCTGAGAAGTGGGGGCCCGTGATCTGGTCCCGGGCCCGGCTCTGAGATGTGTGGGCCCGTGATCTGGTCCCGGGCCCGGCTCTCAGAAGTGGGGGCCCGTGATCTGGTCCTGGGCCCGGCTCTGAGATGTGTGGGCCCGTGATCTGGTCCCGGGCCCGACTCTCAGATGTGTGGGCCCGTGATCTGGTCCCGGGCCTGGCTCTGAGATGTGTGGGCCCGTGATCTGGTCCCGGGCCCGACTCTCAGATGTGTGGGCCCGTGATCTGGTCCCGGGCCTGGCTCTGAGATGTGGGGCCCGTGATCTGGTCCCGGGCCTGGCTCTGAGATGTGGGGCCCGTGATCTGGTCCCGGGCCTGGCTCTGAGATGTGGCGGCCCTGCTACTTATAGATAATCTCACAAAATGTAGAAATTGGTAAATAGGATGCAAAGCATGTCAAACACCTCCACTTATTTATTCCTTTTATTCAGCAGAACGTTTTCGAGGTTACAACGTCAGACAGTAAAGTCGGAAGAAGGCCCGAGTGAACCTCGCTGAGCAATAGGACAGGAAGCATTCTGTTGAATAAAGGAATAAAAAAAGTCCGTCACGCAGGAGCTGCATAACTAAGCACTTTCCTCAGAATTTGGGTAGTGTAGATTGCTTTCCAGAACAATTTGCTTAAAATATCCTACATAAATAAAATAAAAACATGAATAGTTCTCTTTTAAATTTGTAATGAGTAACTAATCAATTAATAATTTGCTTCCAGAGTTATGTTTACAAATGGTACCTATTACACTACGTAATAAATACAAAAAACCTCATATTATCGTATTTTGATCTAACGCAGGAACAGGATACAGCCACCCTAGTGGTAGAAAGCGCTCCTTGCGGCGGCTTTGTGAACCTACGTCTGACGGGCTTTTCTATTGAAATATATTACAAATTAAACCCCCGCTTTCCGATTGACCGATTCAGCTCATTTTTACAACACTTATTTCTCATGAGTTACCCACGACGTAACGTTACAATACAGCAGAAATTACGACCGGTATGAGTATATTAAGAATTTGGGTCAAGAGTAAACCCCCCCTTCTAATGAACCGATTTAGTTTATTTTTACAACCGTTATTTACCTGTGGATTACCACTACGAATACCGAGTTTCGTCGAAATATACCAAAAATCACGGCTGGTAGTGGCGAATTGGTATTGTGGGTCCGGAGTAAACCCCCCCTTCTAATGAACCGATTTAGTTCATTTTTATATCTCACTTTTCTCTCTATATACCAAGTTTCGTTGAAATATAACAAATATTACGGCTGACATAGTCAAATTAGTGTTTTGGGTTCGGGGTAAACCCCCCCTTCCGGTGGACCGACTTTGGTGGTTAACGAACTCGTTCAATCGTTTGCTAATTGAATGCTATATACCAAGTTTCGTGACGAAAAAACAAAAACTCTGGCCGCTATCGTGTTAACAGACACATATATATATATGCATATATATATATATATATATATATATATATATATATATATAGATATAAATTTTAACGGGGGTCATTTTCGGTGTCTACTAGGTAGGATCGATAAAGATTTGAAAATTTTTTTCAAAAATTCCGTCATGAGTCCAACCTCAATAGCTACTTTCCTTCGGAGGAAAGTGCTAAAAGTGGAGGTGTTTGACATGCTTTGCATCCTATTTACCAATTTCTACATTTTGTGAGATTATCTATAAGTAGCAGGGCCGCCACATCTCAGAGCCAGGCCCGGGACCAGATCACGGGCCCCCAGACCACGGGGTCTCCCGTGGTCTAGTGGCTAGCGCCTTAGATTCATAAGCGAGAGATGGTGGGTTCAATCCCCACCGGTGCACAGTGTAACTAACTAGTAAAGATTATGGACAAAAATCATTAACCACAAGTTATTTTCAAATAAATATTTTTATTAATTGAAATCTACTCAAAACAAGGTAGTAACTGTATAATAATGCATACTATACGGCTATAATAATATTAATTGTAATATTTGTAATATTAATAGAAACAATATAGCAGGTAATAGTATTATTAATAACAATATTATAAAATATATTAAAAAAAAAAAAAAAAATGGACCTTCACCAGCCAACCAACCACAATTGTAGGTAGAAATTGGTCCTCGAGTAATCTCCCTTTCCTAATGGACAGGTTTATTTTATTTTCACAAAAAATATCTGTCTTTAGATACCCACGACATAAACAGAGTAACGCGGCAATTAAACAAAAATTATGCTCTGTAACGGCAAGTTCATAATTGGGGTCTGGCGTTAAACCCCCCCCCCCCGATCGTTTTAGCTGATTTTCAAAATCGTCCAATGTTTTGTTATGGGAACGCTATAGACTACGTTTCGGGGGCTAAAAACAAAAACTGTTGCAGCTATCTTTTTAACAGATGTATACAGGGTGTCCCGTAAATGTCTAGTCATAATGTGGGAGGTGATAGAGGACTGTTAGGGGAACAAAAAATGTTCTATGACGATTTTCCGAATTCTTACACATAAGGGAGAAAACGTCGTTTTATTGTTTTATCGAGACAAACATGGTTTTTAGAAGAATAATCGTTGTAGCTCCGGCCCAGGTTGTTCTACTTGAATGAAAGTGAAACCAATCGAAAGCTGAGTAAATTTACTATAAGACTAGTTTATAGTAAACGTAAAAAGAATGAATTTAAGTATGTCTATGTTACCAAAAGAAAGCTATTCTAAATTTCCTGACATTTTCTTAATATTTCTTACCAGCGTTACTCCTTAATGGACAGAATCTGAGATTTCCGTGTTTCAGAAAAGCGTCCTCATTTAACCAGCTTTCCATTCATGTATCACAATCCTGTGTTATTGAAGTATGTGAACGATTTAGGAAGAAAAGTTAAAAAAAAAAACCTGGGTTTTTGTGTTCACAGTTTCGAACGCGTGACCTCCTAACTGTGAGTCCTAGACTATTTTGACCTAGCCTAAGTCACCTACCTGTGTGCAAAGTTTGATCAAAATCTGTCAAACTTTGTGGATTTGAGTAAGGAACAAACATACAGAAGGACAGCTTGTAGGCGTTTTTGACCTCGTCTACGAGACTCCTTGGATCAAGACCTACCTGTGTGCCAAGTTTTATTAAAATCGGTCATACGGTGTGGATTTGTATAAGGAACAAACAGACAGACACCTAATTTCTACTGTAACGCGGTATACGTAGTAGGTATCTCTTGGGAATAATGTGTTGTGAAAATGAACTAAATCGGTCTTTCGTAAAGGGGCATTAATTTCTACTATGTCACAATAGAATTAGCCAGCCAGACGTAGGTTGGCAAAGCTTCCGCTAGGAGCGCTTTCTACCGCTAGGTGGACTCTAACCCATTCCTGCGTCAGATCAAAAGACGCAAATAAGAAGTTTTTTTGTATTAATTAATTTAATTTAAATTTTAACGTCCATTTATTATTAACTACGATGTATTAATTAAGTAATGTATAAAATGGAAGCCAATTAATTACTATGAATTAATTGATAATAATTGATTAGTTGCTCAGAACTATTCATGTTTTTATTTAATTTATGTAGGTAATTTAAAGAAAATTATTCAAGAACACAGGCTACAATCTTTTCTATTTTTAATTTTACAGGTATTAACATGCTTTTCAAAAACATCATGGGAGATTTGATACAAGAGGGAGCACAGGAAGACGATATTTTAGCCCACCTGTTGGAAATCTTACTTGAGGTTGGTTTATCTAATTTATTCATTCTGGATTTAATTATATTTTAACCATGTAATCTCTTTGTGAAAATCAAGTATTAAAGATTTTTCTACGTAGCAGTGAAAAAGGTTATTGTAAGATCCGCCAATCTTGGAACATATAATGCATTCTTGAATACATGGGACACTATATTTAATTTGAAAAACATTTTTAGAATACTTTCTTTTTCTGTCTATTGCGCCTACTACAAGATTAAAAAATTCCGACTCGCAGGAACTGCGTAATCTTAGCGCGGTTCGGTACATCTCGAAGAAATGGAATAGATTAAACATCACAAATCACAGGAAACTGACAGTAGCCAACTTACACAGAAGTGGATAATTCTTAATCCTCATTCTTGAGGAAGGCTGAATAAGTCAATACAATTATATACTGAAAACATACTCACTCTTCGACTACTGCACAGAAGGCTCTATTTCGAACCAAAAATTCGTTGTCATTTTAAGTTTCTTTTGTTTTACTAGCAAATTCATTTTACTGTTATAATCAACTGCAAATATGTGGTTCATGTAAAAAAAAAAATCCATTCTCTCGAGGGTAAAATCTTTACATAAAATAAGAAATAACGATAACTTCAGGTTATGAGGAAGTTTATATAGATAGGAGAATTCAAACATACCTATATATACGCCATCATGATTAGCCACTGCCATCATGATTTCCACAGCCACTCCAAACTTATTACCAATACCTTTCACTGTTTCTTGGCTTATTGTACTAAAATATTAATTTCACTGATAAATGCAATTTAAAACAAAAAACAACCAAGTAAGGAGTGAGATAAACAAAGACAAAAACCCGTTAAAAACAAACACGTTTTAAGATTCAAGCGCTTATATCTCTGATTGGCGTTGCCCCATCGAATATAGAACTTTTTTTGTAGAGAATTTAGTAAGCATTCGAATGTTTACCTTCCACTTTTTTTGTTCCCCTAAGGGTACTCTATCACCTCCCACAATATGACTAGACATTTACAGGACACCATGTATACATATATGGGATTAGAACGTGAACTTTTCTAGTAGGATTGCGTGATGAGGTCAACGTCATAAGCGGGTTTCCTGTCTATAGAGGGAGGGAGGAACCGCGCTAACAGGTAGGGGTGGCTAGGAATCTTACCCCGAAAGGATCTGCAGGCAGCGGGTATAAAAGAGCCCCGGATCCGATCACCAACGACATTTTACTTTCAGGTAACGAACAAGCATAATGTAACACCTGAGGATATTTGCTGTAACGCCGGAGAAAATTTAAACTGGTGATGAATGTCAGGAAGCAGGAAAAGATTCAATCACACAGTAAAGGAGTTTAGAACTAAGATTTTCTATTCTTAGCTTTTGAAATTGAACCAGAAATATGGATTACATGGGTGGTGCTAAAATGATGCAGTTCCTGAGCTCCTGGCTTTTGTGTTCCTTTCCTCTTCTTATAATTCTAATTGCTAATGTTCTAAAAAAAACTTCTTAACAGGGTTTTTACACAAATGGGATTATGATGAGCGGAGCTGTGATGTTTCTCGCAGTCCATCCGGAAGTTCAGGAGAAGGTCTGGAAGGAACAGAAAGAAATTTTTGGTGAGTCCACTGGTCCCCCAACATTGGAAGATATGAAGAAAATGGAGTACTTAGAAAGGTAGTCGAGCACTAAGATATTATTACATCTTGGAACATAAATATTCAAATTTTAACGTAAATTTATTATTGAGAATGAATTTTAACCTTTATTAGTTAAACTCCTGTTATTGATAACCTATAGATAACGGATTATCTCTATGTTATCCGTTTGTCCGTAGCGCACCCGTGTCAAGAAACATTATACTTTCATTAATTTTCAATTGATGAATAACATATAGTATGACCGAACTACAATAAACTGCTCAGATAATATAGTAGCGTTAATTTTGATAATACATTATTTAACGCAATAAAATAACTACTTATCTGCCGTGATAACGACTGGTATTCAGCTATATATATATATATTTGTCTGTTAGATTTTTCCTGGGTTCAAAAATGGTCCGATTTTGATGAAATTTGGTACAAAAATCTTTCGTTCAATTTGAAAGGTCAAGTTCCAAAAACCATGAGAATCCGTCGACCGGAACATGGTGTTTGGAGCGAAACCGCGCGAAAAAATCGTTATGCTTACTTCATGTGCTTGTAAATTCTCGTTGTATAGGTTTATTGGTCTAGTTTTATAGGTTTATTGATAGTGATCGTGTTAATATGCAATTAAGGAAATATTAGATGCAATTATAATGAAATATTATCAATACTAATGTTACACATGTATTTTATTCGATAAAACATTTGCAGGGTAGTGAAGGAAACTGCGAGAGTTTTGGGACCTCCACTGATCCTAAAGCGAGCTACAGGCGATGTAAGAATAGGTAAGAATTAGCAATAAACAGGGTCTGTCCGGAAAGTATATTGATAGATATTTATAATAGGTTGGTAACCTGTAGATAACCCGTCCTAAAATTCGTAGTTAATAATAATGGACGTTAAGAGTTAAATAAATAGGACTGAGTCAATTAAAAAAAAATTATTGATCCAACCGTTACAATTTTTTAAAAACTTTCGAAAAGGGCTCCTCCTGCGTCGATACAGCGCTGCCAGCGCGATTTTCAAGCATTGAAGGCGTCACAGTAGGCATTCTCGGGAATAGCCTTTAGAGCCGCGGTACAAGCTGCTGGAATCTGCTTGGCGTTGTCGTGCTGCAACCTCCAGTCCTGCTACAGAAAAAGACCACTTCTTGCGAAAGTATTATCTGGGTAAGCCTGCTTGATCATATCATACGTCTTACCGAGTTGCACACAGAATTTAATTGCGGACCTCTGCTCTAACGAACGCTTTATTTTCGGCTTGTACCACTCGTAAAAACTCGTCGCACGAAAAGCCTGTCTTGACACTCCGGATGCTCCTGGACAACTGACCAACCCGTCGTTCGTTAGATAGGGACCCATACTACCGAATCCAGTCGTCGCACGCGCGCTCCGAAGTACAGACGGAAAAAAAATCAGTCCTTTTACTTTCGGGACCGACCCTGTAATCTATATAGTGTTATAATATTAATAATTTCAAATTATTTTTATGCAGTAGATTGACTGTTCCCTTCCTATAGGGAGGAAATTACTATTATTATTAATAAGTGATCGCTACCATGGTCACATCACTCTTTCCAGGTGGTACCTCTATGTTCCAATGAACAAGCATCGAAATATGAGCTTATAAACAGAGGTATGGAAATGTCTGTAATATGCCAGAATGCCACTGGTTATTCAGGAGATGTCTTCATATGAGATTCTATAGTTCATTGTAGTGTAAGTAGGAGAATATTGTGTTTATGTACTGGCTACTGTCCCTCGCAACAATTCGTACATGTCATGTGGAATATTTAGTTTGTTTCAATTTATGCTTTCCGTAAGTAGGTGTTTTACGGTAAAGTCCTGTCATGAAGGTAAGTCCTGTCATGAAGGTATATTCGTGTGTTAGTCTTGTGTGGCCAATTAAGAGTCTAAGAAGTACAATTTCTTCTCGAATGTTGTCTCGGTAGCTGGATGTCCACTCCTGAGAAGTACTTTTAATTGTACATAATTTATTGTCGGTTAGTCGAGTCCAGCTGTCTTGCCAATAATTTAAAATATTTTGTTTAATTGAATTGGTCAAGTCTTGGTCTGTTTGACCAAGACTTGACAAGTTTGTTTTAGCGCGGTTACTCCCTATCTCCATAGGGAGAACCCGCTTATGAGGTTGACCTCATGACGCAATCCGGAAGTGCCGACTAGAAACTTTCACGTTTCAGACCCTATAGATCACGAAAATATAGGTGGCTAAAATTTGTATATATAAATATATATATATATATATATATATATATATATATATATATATATATATATATATATATATGCTTGTCTGTTCGCTCTCTAGGTTGAAGACGAATGGTCCGATTTTGATGAAATTTGGTACAAAAATCTGTCGTCCAATATGAAGGGTCAAGTTCGTTAACCAGCAGAATCCGCCCACTAGAAGAAAGTGTTTGGGGCGAAATTCGCGCAGAAAAAATCGTAACGCTTACGTTTTTTTAGCGCGGTTCCTCCCTCCCCCATAGGGAGGAACCCCGCTTATAAGGTTGATACAATGAAACAATCCGGAAGTGCCGACAAGAAAATTTCGCGTTTCAGAACCCCTAGAGACCGAAAATAACGGTGGTTCAAATTTGTATATATATATATATATATATATATATATATATATATATATATGTATATATTTATATATATATATATATATATATATATATATATATATATATATGTATATATTTATATATATATATATATATATATATATATATATATATATTTGTCTGTTCGCTCATTTTTGGCTTCCCTGATGGTCCGATTTTGATGAAATTTGGTACAAAAATCAGTCGTCCAATTTGAAAGGTCAAGTTCGTTAACCATTAAAATCCGCTCACTGGAAGATGGCGTTTGGGGCGAAATTCGCGCAGAAAAAATCGTAACGCTTACGTTTTTGAGTCATAAGCTTGTAAGTACTCTTTTTATATGCTTCTTGGGCTAGGAAAACGAATGAAACCATTTTCAAGGCGATAGCTTTAACCGTTTTCGAGAAAATTGGAACAATAGTTTTTGAATACCGTTTTTGGTTTGGGTACTTAGAATCACGGGATTCAGTTGAAACATTATCTGCATGTTCTACTTTCATTAAAACTAATATGTTGAAAGTTATGTTACGTTTGGAGTTAAGGAAGGGTTAGAATAAAATATTTTATGAACAGATATGAAAAGTTTTGGGAACTTTGTATACTTTCCTTAATATCTCGAAAAAGGTTTAGAATCTTGGGAAACGGAAGAATACCATTAGAAAGCTTACTAAATGCTCTACAAAAAAGGTTCTGATGAAAGTTTTGATTAGACGATGTCAATCGGAGAAATAAGTGCTTAAAACATTAAAGTAATTGATTTCGCTGATTCGAACTGTTCTTTTTGTCTGTTTTTATTCCTTGTTATTTTTTGACTGCTTATAGTTGGATAATGTATTTGATAATAAATGAGGTTAAGAAAAATAAGAAAAACAATTTAATCTTAGAGATATGGATTTCCAAGATATAGTTTTTCAAATGCCTAGCGGGGTCCTTCCTAGGGCGGGAACCCATGCAGGTAAGATCGTAAATAAGACCTTTCTTGAAAGTAAAGATGGAACTGTCAACTTTGGTCCTCCTCTGCCTTCCGGCACTTTCATTGCTGACGAAGGCTACCAATGAGTAGCCAAAACGTCCTAAATATAGATTTTTTAACAAAAATCGTATTGAGGTTTCTTTAGTCGAATCCCAACCACTCCATCTTTACTTATCACCTCGACGGCTAACTATCTAATCTTCATGTTTTCTATGTGGACCCAAAATAATAACAGCTTCTATTTTAATCATTTTAAATGAGTCTAGATATAAGAACGGAACCGCGCAAAGATGATGCAGTTCCTGCGAGTCGGAGTTTTGAGTTTATATGCTTGCAGGTACTTTTTTTATAGGTTTCTTAACATAAGAAAACGAAAGAAACCAATTTGAAGGCGATATCTTTAACCGTTTCTGAGATAAGTGGAATCAATGTTTTTGTAAGTCATTATTTTTTTGTGAGTACTTAGAATCGCGGGATTCAATTGAAATATTTTCTACATCTTGGAAATTAATCCCAACTAAGATGTTTAAATTTTGTTTATATTTGGATTTAAGGAAGTATGCAAAAAAAAAATTATTTTATTATTAGGCATGAAAAGTTTTCGGATCTCCATATATGTTTCGTAAATATCTCAATAACGGTTGGGAAATCGTGGTAAGTGAAAAGTAACCATTCGAATGCTTACTAAATTCTCTACAAAAAAGGTTCTGAAGCAATATTCGATGGGGCAACGTCAATGAGAGATATAAGCGCTTAAAACTTAAAAACTGTTTGTTTTGTTGTTTTAAAATGGGTTTTCTCTTTCTTTATCTCACTTTTTATCTAGTTGTTTCTAGTTTTAAATTGCATTTAGCAGTGAAATTATTATTGTAGTTAAATAAGCTAAGAAATGTAATAAGTAATAAGTTAGGTAATAAGTAAGGAGTGGCTGTGGTAATCATGATGGCAGTGGCTAATCATGATGACGTTGGTTGTTTTGAATTCTCCTGTCTATATAACCTTCGCCATAGCCTCTAACTGAAGTTATCGTTATTTCTTATTTTATAGAAAGATTTAACCGACGACAGAATGGAATTTAATTCGCCATGAAGCACATATTTACAGTTGATTATAACAGTAAAACAAATTTGCTAGGAAAACAAGCAGTTGTTAAAATGACAACGAATTTTTGGTTGTTTAGAATAGAGCCTTCTCAGCAGTAGCCAAAGAGTAAGACATGTACGTAACCGCGCTAAGATGACGCAGTTCCTGCGAGTCGGACTTTTTTGTTGTTGTTTTTGTTTGATTGATAGGTCGAGCTGAGGTTGTCTTGTAACAAGTTTTGCTTGTGAATCTGCTAGGGAGCTTCTTTCTAAACCTCCATGCCCTGGCAGCAAGTACATTGTGATGTGCTTGTTATGTGAGTGAATTGTTTTGAAAATTTCTATTATTATTGGATGCGTGGAGTAAGAATTGGCTGTTATCAACTTATCACACTTATCTCATGACAAGACAGGAAAGACAGACATGTACACAGTGTAACAAACCACTGACTAAAGCACATACTGACTGACTTACCTTACATAATGACTGAATTACTCGGCGATGGAAGCAAATATATATATTAGAAAATATATTAGGGTTATTTTCCACCTTGAGATTTTGCAGGTTGATGGTACACTTCTAAGGCTAGTAGATGGACAGAAATTTGCATTTAGTAAAAAAAAGTGTCATTCATCGTTTTTCGACCTGGCCCTTCAAAAGATTTCCTCTAATCAAATTAGCGTACGTACGTATTAGCGTCAATGCAGGTTAAAGAGGCGGGTCTCGTTCAGAGATCTGGATCATGGATTACGCATTTCTATTGGTCAATCACTATCAGGGATTCTATTGGCTATTGTGTTTATAGTAACCATCTTGTTCCCTTTGTCTTTAAAACGCAATTCATTTGTGCATTGGTAACCCACGAAATTGTTGTTTTTTTGTTACGCGATTTCAGTAGGCGACAACATAATAGCAAGTATTAAAAAGACTGTTTCGAAGCGATGTTAAATTGTATATCAGTCCACTATCCAGCGATAAACCATCCTTGATCTATATTATCAACGAGTTCGATTGACTATAGTTTCGATATAACCTTGAGCGAGCGTAACGAGTAGAAACGCGTAGCGATTATGCTATTAATATAAGTGCTACGCGTTTTCGCTCGCTAAAGGTTATATTAAAACTCTAGTAAACCCAAATCGTTGATAATCCCGTCGCCATATTAGCAAAAACTGATTTGACTCCTTGATCCAGCTCTCTGACCAGGTGTAGATCCAGTTCTCCTCTTTAACCTGCATTGACGCTAATACGTAAATGTCCAAATTAGCTCACATCATACAAATTATTTTCAGGTAACCATTTCATTCCGAAATGTTCACCTGTAATATTCGCTAATGATAGAATCAAGAAAGACACAAGATACTGGAGATCAGGGATGCATTTCAAACCAGATCACTTCAGCCCTGAAGAAGTTGCGTCGAGACCGAAAGCAGCAAATCTCTCGTTTGGATTAGGTGTTCGAAACTGCCCAGGTAATTTATTTTATCTGAATAAATCTATAGCAGATGAGCTGATGATTCTGAAATTAATTTATACTTTCACCTCTTCATGATCTCTTAAAATAATGTACAATTACAGCCTACACCAAGGAGAACCTTCCGCGGGTAGGACCACGTCTAGACTCTGAGACTTGTTCATTATTTTAAGAGCTCCTGAAGAGGCGTCATAGGAACGTGAAACATTTAGAACACCATCTTTTAATAATAAAACCTTTTTGGCTGTTATGAATAGTGAAATTTGTTACTTTTATAGATCTATAAAATATCTATAAATTTTAGGATTTTATCTATTCCTACTAAATAGCTATTTATATTCCTACTAAATGTGAATAGAAGATGTCTCTATACTAGTAAAAAAAAAAAAATATTAAGGCAATGATGCTCTGGAAGCTGTTTGCCCTAAAGCCCAATCCAACCGACCAACCCACTAAATAACAAGTTTCTTATAGCTGAGCTAAATGTTTTATTTAATTTAGAATGACTATAAATTTTATTATTGCCCCAGTTTTATCACCAAATGGTGAAAAAACTAAAAATAAATAAATAAAATAATAATTTTATTATTTTTGATAATGTCTGCTTTGGATGATATCATATATATATATATATATATATATATATATATATATATATATATATATATATATCGAAAGTAATTCTTTTTGATTTTTTACAGGTTATCAGTATGCAATTAATTGCAACAAAGTCGTACTTTCATCGATATTAAGAAGGTTCAAGATCTCTTTGTTTTATACTTAATTTATAAATATGACATCTATATTTGAGAACACCAAGATAGCAACTGTTTTTATTTAACCTGAACAAATACAATCATATATAAAATCATATGGTCAATTCCATATAACATCTTCCCCCTGAAGATTGTTAAAGATCCAGCCGAGTAGGTGGTTTGATGATCCGTCCGTATCTGGATACCTTGAAGTCCTGTGGTGTGGATACTTTATCTTCTAGTGGTTTTTGTGGTGAAAGATGTTCTGAGTTTTCACGACCAGTGTTCTCCTCTGCTTGAGGAAAGAGCAGCATTTCTGCTGATGTCGTCCTGTCCTTGAGATTAGCTTTAGTGAAGGAACTTTTCATCTGAGCAGTGTTTCTTCTCAGGAGCCTCTTGTCACTATCTCTGGAAATCCAGTAAGACCTAGGCTCTTCTGCTTTCCTCTCCACTGTCCCCTTCGTCCAGTATTTGTCATTCATTGTTCTGAAGACAACATTGTCACCTTTCATAAACGATGATTCCCTTTTGAGTCGGCGTCGGTCATGAACATCTTTGGTTATACCCTGTTTGATCTTTAGGAGGTCTCTGATATTGTTTTGAATATGAGGCTGGAGGATCTCACTTGCACATGGCAATTCAGATCTGAGAATACGACTGTTTAGGATCTGAGATGGAGAACAATACAAACCAGAAATAGGAGAATTATTATATTCAAAGAGATATTCTCTATAGTCAGTTCCATCTTCTAAACTTTTCCTTAAAATTGTCTTGGATATACCCACTGCTCTTTCTGACATACCATTACTTTTTGGGTAATGAGGAGTACTGTTGATTAGTGCAATCCCTTTCTGTTGACAATAGGTTCTGCACTGAAAGGATGAGAACGGGTTATTATCTGCTATGATGGTCTTAGGATAGCCAAGATGCGTGAAGACTTCTCTCCATCCATCGATTATACTCGATGAAGACTTGTTAGTGAGAGGTCGTAGCTCAATCCAATGGGAGAAGTGGTCAATCACAACTAGGTAACTTTTATGCCCGAAATCGAGAATATCACAGCCAACTGTTTCAAATCTGAATTCAGGAATATCATGAGGCATAAGGGGTTCCGACAAATTTTGGTTGCTATACTTCTCACAGGTCCTGCACATTTTCACCAATGATTCTAAATCACGGCTCATTGACGGCCAGAAATACAGTTGCCTGGCTTTCTGTAATCCTTTAGTAAATCCAGGATGTCCTTTGTGTATTGAATGTGATATCGGTACCTTCAAGCTCTCAGGTACAACTATTTTATCCTGATAAAACAAAATTCCATCTTCAAAAAATAAATCTTCTTGTATCTTGGAAAAAGGTAAAAGTTCTGTTTTTAACTTATTTTCTTTAGGCCAACCATCACGGCAGTATTGTAGAACCTTAACCAGTATTCTGTCAGTAGCGGTTGCCAGTCGCAGTCTCTTCTTTTGGTCACTGCTTAAAGGCAGATGTTTACTGACACTATGCACCATATCAAACATTTCTTCATCTTCTTCTGTTTCTTTTAAGAAGTTTCTTGAAAGCAGATCTGGAAAAAGAAGTTGTTTGCCAGGAATATAGTTTACTTTGAGGTTATAACGGAGTAATTTTATTCTGAATCGTTGAAGTCTAGTAGATCCAATTTTGCAGATATGTTTTTGAAATATTGCCGATAGAGGCTTGTGATCAGTATGAACAATAATTGATGGCAAACCATAAATATAGAGATGAAACTTAGAACACCCAAAATATATTGCAAGCATTTCTTTTTCAGACTGACTATAATTAAGTTCTGAAGAGTTCATATGCCTAGAAGCACACGCTACAAGTTTCAGATGGCCATTATCTTCTTGAAACAGACAACTCCCTATTCCATTTTTGCTTGCATCGCACTGCAAGATAGTTTTCTTTTTAGGGTCAAATGGAACTAATGCTGGTGCATCACAAATAAATTGTTTTAATTGTGCAAATGCCTTTTCCTGAGTTTGTGTCCAAAGCCATTGGGAGTTCTTGCATAATAATTTTGATAAAGGGGCAATCATTTCGGCCATCTTGGGAATATATTTTCGCACATAGTTAAAAGAACCAATAACCTTTTGTAAATCTTCTTTATTCTTTGGAGATTCTAACTTCATAATGGCTTCAACACGTTTCGGGTCGATTTTCATACCCTCCTGATTAAAGAGATGCCCGACATAGCGCACCTCTGTTTGACAATATTGCACCTTATCTTTATTAAAAACGGCACCAACTTCACGAGCTCTTTTCAGAACTTTTTCGACTGCAATATCATGATCTTCTTTTGACACCCCTGCCACCAAAAGATCGTCTATCCAAATTATTACATTTTCTATGTCCCCAAAATATTTCTCTGCTGCATCCTGAAATTCTTCTGGAGCATTGGATACCCCAAATGGAAGAACGGTATACCGGAAAACTCCCAAAGGAGTGGCAAAACAGCATTTCCACGAAGACTCATCAGTAAGTGGTAAATGATGAAAACCTTCTGAGAGATCAAAGACTGAAAAATATTTTTTCCCTCTGAGCTTTAGGGCTACGTCTTCTACGGTAGGCATGATTTTGGGTTTTCTGACAATAAATTCATTTAAATCCCGTGGATCTAGACACAAACGTATCTTCCCATTTGGTTTTTCCACTATTACGATTTTATTAATGCAAGCCTTAGGTGAAATTTGTTCAACTTTTACTATTGCATTACGGGATTGAAGCCTATCTAACTCTTTCTTCAGCGGTTCCAATAACACATGTGGAACTCGGGTTGGCGGGTGAAATATTTCAGGATTTTCAACTCTCAATGGAATAGAACAAGGATGGGGAAATTTTCCAGAACCTGTAAACACATCTAGGTTCTTTTTAATAAAATTTTCAGAAGATAATAGACAATTTTCTTTAGAAACAGTCTCTACCCTTTTGACTAAATTGAGGGCCAGACAACCAGGAAGACCCAGTAGCATACTACTACCATTTATAATCATGAAATCTTCAAAAGCCTCTTTGCCTTTATATTGACACCTAAGGCTGACCTTTCCAACAGGCATTGACACTGAGCCATTAAATCCTTCTAACTTAACCTGAGTAGATTTAGGTTCTATACCAGCTGATTTACTTATTTTATGAAAAACCTTTATAGGCATTACGCTTACATCAGCCCCAGTGTCTAATTTGCACTTAACAACCACATCTTCAATTAATATATTTTCATACCACGAATGAGTATTACCAAATTTATTTGTTTTAATTGTCCAGCAATTTAAATTACTATCATCGTCGGGGTTACTTGATTGATCCACATCTTTATTCACAGATTTTACTTTTTTTGAAGGACAACATGAAGCAAAATGATGTTTAAGACCGCAGCTGTTGCAAGTCTTCCCAAACGCAGGGCATTGGCGAGGACCATGTGAACGATTACATTTACGGCAGCGAAACGTTGGCTTTGCCGCTATTTTATTACCAGGGCCTTCTTCAGTAAATTTAGGCCGAACAAGTGCCACACCTTGCATTGAAGACGCTAGCTTTGCTGCCTGCTGTTTACTTTGTTCACTTGCTCTACAAAATTTAATAGCATTTACTAAAGTTAACCCATCTTGCCTTAATAAAGCTTCTTGGAGACCTCTGTCTCGTACCCCGTGTACAATCTTATCCCTAAGCAATTGATTTTCTAAAGTATCTTCAGTAATATCAGAAAAATTACATTGTTTTAATAGTTGACGACAATCCGTCAGAAAGTGATCAAAAGCCTCATTATCAGCTTGTAAGCGAGCATGAAATAAAAATCTATCAAATACTACATTGGTACGAGGATTAGCATACCTATCGATAGCTTGAATAACCTCGCTATAAACCATGCTATCTTCCTGAGATAAAGGTAAAGTAGCGACAATCCGGGCTGCTTCTGTACCCATCATATTGCGTAAAAGTGATAATTTTACCTTATCCGCTGATTCATCTTGACCTGTTGTTACCAGGAAGTCATTAAAGGACTGTTTCCACAACTTCCATTCGCCTGCAACATCTTCACCTTCAAGACGTAAATTAGGTGGCAATTTCACAAATCCTTGTGAACAATCCGACTGCGCCATGTTTTATACTTAATTTATAAATATGACATCTATATTTGAGAACACCAAGATAGCAACTGTTTTTATTTAACCTGAACAAATACAATCATATATAAAATCATATGGTCAATTCCATATAACACTCTTCACCACTGAAACCAACGGATTTGAAGTTCCATTATGCACTATTTACAGTACTACAGGGACCTTCTACAATATTCATAGAGCCTAGAGACAAAAATGCATAAAGTCCAACTGTGATTCAAATAGTTTCTTAAAAATTGTTAAAGTAACTATGTGTAGATGAAGAGTTATTGTATATATATATATATATATATATATATATATATATATATATATATATATATATATATATATATATATATAGCTTTAACCGTTTTCGAGAAAAGTGGGAAAATAGTTATTTATTTATTTAAACTCTAACGTCCATTATTATTTAAAGTAGTTATTGAATAAAGTTTTTGGGTACACAATAGAAGACTGACCCTCAAATCATATGAAAGTGGGAAAACAGCACGGTAACCCTCTTCACTACGCGACACTCCTTCTACCTCTAACTAAACATCTACCTCTACCTCTTCACTACCCCAAAGCAGGGTAGGGTGTGGCCAGTAACCAGGAAAGACAAAATGTAATTAGTGATTTGGAGAAAACCCACTAGAGTCGCTTATAAAACATCTAGATTGTTAAACTTATAAAAGGTACTACAAAAAGGATTGTGTTTATTTGACTATCAGAATAAAGTGGTCTTATTTACAAATTGTTTGAGTTATTTAAACCTAATAAGTTAACAGGAGAATCTCCCTAGTTTTTATGGATTTTGGTAACCTGACAGCCCCTGACGGCCTGGAAGGAGAACAAAGGTTCGCAGACGCCTCGTCCGTGAGCTGGACGATCAGCAGAATGAATTGTTGAAATTATTTAAATCACACATGCACATATTACATAGGGACAATCACGCTATTGTCATCAATCCTGATAAGGAACCATCTGGAGAGTACATTCAATGCACCTGTTGCTGATGACGTTCCCGGAATCGTGTTTCGCGACCGCACGGCCTATGCAAGAAATCGTGATTCGAAGAAGAAATAATAAACCATTGCTGATACACACCCTTCATACGACGCTCTCCAATATCCGCTAATGTTCTGGAAGGGACAAGAAGGCTATTGCATAAATATTATACAACGAAATCCCGTAACAGGTAAGGTATTATTATTTGACTCCCAAAATATTCACTAGAAATAATGTATATGGCAAAACAACGTTTACCGGATCAGCTAGTATATATATATATATATATATATATATATATATATATATATATATATATATATTCATATATATTCGTTTAAGTTCATTGTTTGTATACAATCATATTTAGAAATTCAAGTTTTTGCGCGCCTCTGGTCACACTAAGATGGCCGACTTTAGACCAACACTTTTTTAGCATTGGAAGATAGATAACACTCCCTCCACTATCTAAGAACTCGTTGTTCAGAAAGCTTTTCGCTTTATTGGTTATACGTGTGATCATCTCAACTTATTTTTTTCAGAATTTGGAGAAGTAGCCAAATAAGTCAATGTAAGTATTAATTTTCTTTTAGATAACTCTAATAATTCAAATATATCTATAAATCCCACCATAGTTTAGGCTAATTCAAAGTATTCGACATGTTATAGTATATTCCATTCCTTACTTTTTTCCCCTCAGTATTTTAGACCCCACGAAGTTATAGATTTCTTGGTGAAACCGCCAGAATGTTATATTTTAGGTTATTTTCGCTTGTTATTGTAAAAAACCTTGAATTTTACAATGCCATTGGCATGTATGGTAATGTCACCTTGGGTGGGTCTGGTGAATGTTAACCCATACTTTGGAAAACTTAAAAAAATAGAAATTTTATTTTTTTCTTTAATTATCAGGGTCATCAAGAAATAAATTCAAACAGTAATAAATCTAAAAAAATATTTATTCAAATTCACAAAATATCTAGGAAATCCTAAAACTCAATATTGTTCATACATCAAGTACTTTTCCCAAAAAAATATTTTTTAAGAAATATTTAGAAAAATATAATTTTTTAAGAAATATTTAGGATAATATAATGTTCTGACCTTTTGAGATTTGTTGACATTTAACTCATTTTGGTGATCTTTGATCACGTCACCTCGCCCTTCTACACACAGAGTTTAGGGTTTTCGTCTTTCTGTCACAAAATGACCAAAATGCCCTTTTCATGCCATTTTGTCACTTGAATAGCCGTAACATAAAAGTGATCGGCCAGTGAAGATTTATCAGATGAATAAAAGTTATCTGTTAACTCTACACCGTGGGGTAAAATATACCCCATAAACAACTCACGACCTTCTCATGCAGCGATAAGCAGACAACAGGCTTTGTTTTTATTGGTTTATACTGGAAATGCACTTCCGAGTATAAAAGAAGATGGAGGGAGTCTCAGAGATTTACTGAAATTAAGAAACACAATAGAACAGAGTGTGTGGTTGGTTCATTTTGAAAAGTAAGAAAAACTACATAAAATTATATTTTCTGATTTTAGCGCGGCTCCTCCCTCCCCCATAGGGAGGAACCCCGCTTATAAGGTTGATCTCATGACGCAATCCGGAAGTGCCGGAAGAAAATTTTGCGTTTCAGAACCCCTAGAGAACGAAAATAACGGTGGTTCAAATTTCAGCACTTTCCTCCAAAGGAAAGTAGCTATTATGGTTGCATTTATGACGGAATTTTTGAAACATTTCTTCGAATCTTTATCGATCCTACCTATCATACCTCCTGCCTATCTCGGTAGGATCGATAAAGATTCGAAGACATTTTTTAAAAATTCCGTCATAAATGCAACCATATTAGCTACTTTCCTTCGGAGGAAAGTGCTGAAAGTAAGTTTGAAGACCTTCATGAGGTAAAGGTACTAAATTATTACAGAAGCTTTTATGAAACTCTATCACACGAGAAGTCGTATGTCAACAAAAATTGAAAATAATTTGAATACACAAGATCAAATGTCAATATAAATCATATAAGACAATAAATTTTGAAAAAATAACATACATCATTAATTATAAAAGAATAATAAGCGTACGTCATTAATTATAAGAAATAACTTGGAAGCATAATTACATGCAGGAACAGTTTTTTGTGCCTCCTGAAAACTTTGATTATTTGACATACGACATTTTGTGGTTTCCACGACGATATTTTCTTTTTAATTCTCCATTCCTTGTGCTTTATTTTATTTGATTGTCTTATATTTTTCAGAAAATGAACAAGAAGGCCATTATGGAAAGTCAGTCATGTCAGAAAGTCCTTGGAAGAATGACTGCTATAGTTGAGAACAAGTTTTTGGACTATATGGATGCATTGCTGAAATCTTCAAGATACGGAGAAGAGACTGCACTCAACGAGCTAGGAGTCGGCAACTGCCTGCTACTTGTTCTCCTTCGAGCACTGGCCCTTGGTGATAACTTCCTAGTAGCTATCCTATCAGAACTGGCTCGAGGATTCGAGCCACTCGAATCGACTCACTTTGTAACATGGCTCGTCGAGGATTATCTTATTGAGGGGAGCGATGTGGCGAAGGCTCTAGATCGAGCTCTCTGTCTGAATCGTAGTAACGAACTCAGAATCCCTGACTCCGTATTGAGGATCCTCTCCGCTCTCGCTGAGAAGTTAGGAGTTCCTCATCAAGTAAGTTTATACCTTGAGCAAATGTTTGTATTTATACCTTTAACCAAATAAAAGTACACGACAGCTCTAGTATACAGGGTGTAACGTAAGTGGTGACAAATACTTACGGAGGTGATAATAGACACTAAATGGAACGCAAATGATCCTTTGGGTTGAGGGTCAACTCCCAACCGGGAGGGAGGAAATTTAAATTTTGTGTTGTTTTTTTTTTAGGTTAATAATTTTTTGTTGAATAGAAAGCAATAACTAAATAACTCTTTAAGATATTTAATTCCCAATCGCAAAATCCTTCACCAGACAAAATTTACTTGAAGAGAAATTGGACTTTGTCAATTATTAAACCTGCGGAAGGGGGCTATAACACAGTTTAAATTAACAAATTTTTTGGGGTGTATTTGGGGTTATTATATACTGAAATGAACTATTTATTATGCCTGTGTAATTATTCCTGATAGCTGCAATTTTTGCTTCTTTGTTGCAAAATTCGTTACTTTTTTTTGCATATTTGGAGGAGATGTTACCAAAGCCACAACACTGCGTGGATCAGCCAGCTCAGGAGTTGAAGGTATGAATCTATACACATAATAAAATTCTAACGTATCCCTGTTGGTTCATGGTAGATATATGGGAAAAAATACGCAATAGTACCCAAAACAATGATTTTTAGAATTTTTGTGTGTTTTTCTGTGTCCGCTAATCTCAAAACCGGCTTATCCAATTTAATTGCGGTTTTCACTAATATATTGCTTCATGTCAATCAGTTCATAAAAAAAAAAAAAAGTAATGCCAATGTAAAGAATCATGTCGAACATTTCATTAACTGTCGTTAACATGATACACACCAGAGTTTTTTATTTTTCTGTCACGATACTTGGTATGTAGTATTCCTCTAGCAAATGATAGAACGTGTTCGTTAACCCGCAAAATTGGTTCATCTGGAGAGAGGTTTACTCCGCACCCAAAGTAGTTATTCCCCTTACCGGCCGCAATTATTATTGTATTGCAATGAATCTCGGTATTTTTTGTGAACATATTAATAGAAAAGTTTTTTCCTACTTGTTATCCCCCTTAAAATAATCTTATTTATTTATTATTCATTTTACAATTGCCCTAATTTTACATCAAAGATTGTTGGCTTCTGAATAAAACATTTTTTTGACCTTCTTACCTGCCCAAGAGATGCACTGTCGTGAAATTTCAAGGTTCATAAATCATTTCATGAAATGTGTGGTTACCAGCTCTTGGACTACCAGGACTAAATTAATAATTACTCCTGACTGCTGTAATTTTTGGTTCTTTATAGAAAAATTCATTATTTATTTATTTTTTTTTTTTGCATATTTGCAGGAGGAGATGTTACCAAACCCCAAGCACTGCATGGATCAGCCAGGTCAGGAGTTGAAGGTACGAATAATGCAACGTTTTATTGTCTGAAATCTCCAATCCGCTGCCAAAACAACTGAGTAAAAAAAAAAGTTATATTTTTTTATTACATGTTATCCCCCCTATCACCTTGGCTATGAATGACCTTGGCCTCGTGTGCGTCATCACAAATCCACTCGCTGTGGCATCATGCCGCCACATGTGCATCATGAGGGCTACCGGGCAAGCTGAGAGAAAAATTAAAAAGTTTTGGGGATCAGCTACAAACCTCCAGACTGGTTTATTTGTTGTTTCAAGGACAAATATTTTTATTTTGCAAGAAATGAATCAGTAGTCAGAATTATTTCTTTTTTTTTTTTTGCAAAATAGACATATTTTCCCTTAAAATGACCTTGATTTTGTGTCAATGGTATGAAACATACCCCGGATTCAAGTTCAGCGACCCCCAAAACCACAGAAGCTCTATTTATTTCTTGTTAAACAATTTTGATACAAAATTTGACCTTCAAATGCTATTAAACGTGACGTGCTGGAGCAAAACAGACTCCGGATTCGGATTCAGCTTGTCGAAATACATAAGAATATATGTATGGAGTCTATGAAAAATACCACTTCTTTTTTTTTGTGTGAGTGCCTGTATTATTTTTAGCTCCTTTGTTGCAAAATTCATTATTTTTTGTTGTTGCATATTTGCAGGAGGAGATGTTACCAAAGCCCAAGAACTGCGTGGATCAGGCAGCTCAGGAGTTAAAGGTACGAATCTACACACATAATAAAATTCTAACGTTTCACTGTCTGTTCATGGAAGATACAGAGTAAGGTCCTTAAGTTTCCGGCCTGGGATAGAAGGAAAGGTGAAAGAAAAAACTGGTTTTACTGTTTTTCAATATATTCTTCTCTAAGTTCAACACACTTAATACAACACTTTGGCAACATTTCTATACCATGAAAAAATAATTTTCTTCTTAGTTAAAAAAATGTTCTTCCACTGCTGCTTGGAGCTCTTTGTCGGCGTTAAATCGCCTTCCACGAAGGTCAGATTTTAACTTCGAGAAAAGGTAAAAATTGCTAGGGGCCAAGTCTGGGCTGTAGGGTGGATAAGATATTTCTTGGAATCCACAGCCCTTCACAGCGGCCTTGGAAATCAATGCTGTGTGGACAGAGGCATTGTCGTGAAGGAGACGGACACCTCTGCTTAATGCTTAACTTCCCTCGTCTCTTCTCTTTAATGGCGTCTCGTAACCGGTGAAGTAGGGCTGCATAATACTCACCATTCATTGTGGTATTCCTTTCTTTAAACTCTATCAGTAGTATTCCTTTACAGTCCCAAAAAGTTGTGGACATTACCGTTTTTGTTGACTGTGTGACTTTTGCCTTTAAAGGAGGTGGTTCTCTTGGTCTTCTCCATTCCATGGACTCTTTTTGCTGAGTGGGTCATAATATAGAACCATTGTCTCATCCCCAGTTACAATTGAGTCCAAAAAATTCCTTGGGTCGGCATTATACTCGCGTAAAAATTCATTGCAGCAGTGAACTTGTTCCTGTTTTTGAGCAGCTGAAAGAATTTTTGGAACCCATCTTGCACTAACCTTGTTCATAAGCAAATGTTCTTTGATGATCCTCAAAACACTTGGTTTTGAAAGCCCTAACCTCGCTGCTATTTCCTTGGTTTTTAGTCGCCGGTCAGACAGCAATTCAGATTCCACAAGTTGGATTGTTTCAGAAGTGACAGCTTCCAATGGGCGACCGGGACGTGGGTCATCTTCTAGACTTTCTCTCCCTAACTTAAATAATTTTGCCCATTCTTTCACTGTGGAATACGAGGGGGAGTACTGCCCGTATACACAATCCAAGCGCTCTTTAATTTGCGCAGGAGTAAGACCCTCTTTACAAAAGAATTTAATTACCGCACGGTACTCGAGTTGAACATTTCAATTGTCAATTCAATGATTTTTTGAATTTTCGTCTTTTTATCTGTTTGTCGGTGCATGCTAATCTCAGGAACGGCTTATCCTATTTAGTTGCGGTTTTCGCTGATATATTGTGGTAACCTTCACTTAACATTTAGGGTTTGCTTCATGTCAATTGGTTCATAAATAAAAAAGTTAACCCAATCTAAAGAATCACATTGAACATTTCATGAACTACTGTTAACACTTTACACACCAGTTTTTGTTTTTTCGTCACGAAACTTGGTATATAGTATTCCCCTAGCAAAAGATTGAACGTTTTCGTTAACCAGCAAAATTGGTTTATCTGGAGGGAGGTTTACTCAGGACCCAATTTATTCGCCCTTATTGGCCGCAATTATTGTTTTATTGTAACGAATCACGGTATTTGTTGTGCGCAAATTAATAGAAACGATTTTTTCTACTTGTTATCCCCCTTAAAAGAATCTGATTTATTTATTATTCATTTTACAATTGCCCTAATTTTACATCAAAGATTGTTGGCTTCTGAGTAAAACATTTTTTTATATTTATATTTAATTTATAGAGTTCCGTGACGTAGGCGAAAAACTCTATAGACGTCAATGTTAAGTAAACATTTTTTTGGACCTTCTTATCTACCCAAGAGATGCACTCTAGTGAAATTTAAAGGCGCATAAATCACTTCATGAAACGTGCAGTTACCAGCTGTTGTACTACCAGGACTAAATTAATAATTACTCCTAACGGCTGTAATTTTTTGTTCTTTATAGAAAAATTCATTATTTATTTTTTTTTTTTTTTTGCATATTTGCAGGAGGAGATTTTACCAAACCCTAAGCACTGCGTGGATCAGCCAGCTCAGGAGTTGAAGGTAAGCATAATTCAACGATTTATTGTCTGAAATCACCAATCTGCTGCCTTCCTTAAAACTGTTGAGCCTTGACGATTGATATGTGAGTCTTAGTCACTGAACAGAAAGTTACAAAGGCTTATGAAAAAACTTTAAAAAATGTAACCCAAGGTTGCCAAAATAACTGTGCAGGTGGATGGTTTCTGATGATTAACTTGACCTTTTGTTTTAGACAGTGTTTTTGTAACAAATTTCATCATTCATTTTCATGATAATTTTTAAGTATGCTAATAAGTAAGTAATATTTGAATAACCGATGTTTCTTATTGGAAATTTAATGTAGATTCTAAAAAGGTGTCCGCTTTGGACTCTGATACCTCCCCTTATTAATTTAACACTAACTAAATACATAAAAAAAAGAAACTCCGCCATATTTGTACTATGCAGGGTTAATTAAAATTAAAGCAAGAATGCCTCCTTCCACGTACATATATACTGTGGTGATTTTGTTGGGGAAGAAAAAGAAAATTGAATATATTTGAATGTTAATATAGAAAAAGAAAAGAATAAAAAAGTTATTATAGGAAATGTTGATTTAGAAAAGTTTATATTATATTTTCCTTATATCTCAGGGTTCATTTAAAATATTACCAAACTCACCACATACGGACTTATGAATAACCATTTGAATAATTAAATAAATTTAATAAATTTCCTGAAAGAAAAGCATGAGAAATATATGATTAGAATTATTTCTTACCATTTGTCTTTTTATGTGTTGAGACCATATTAAATACCAGGAGAAAGGTTCATTATAAATAAAATAGAGTTGGAAATAATTGACTTATATTGAAGAAAAGATATAATTTTAGATTTTGCATGGCTGTGATATAAAAAGAATATAAAAATAGTGCTTGACTCAAATATTTGTATCAATGTTGGGTTATTAAGAAATGTTTAGAACATATTTAAAATATTAACTTATATATTAAAATATAACTATTGGCCATTATGAAATTTTAGATAGCTTTAAGAATTTAATTAAAGATTGGCAGTGAGTGAGTTATACTCAGCTTGTTTTACGGATGATGTTCTTGAAGTGAAGAGGCAGGCTGCTGGTAGTCGTGTTGAGGAGATGGATGGTCGGCTGTTAGATCTTGGAGTTGTGTCTCCCCATCATGTCCAGGTGGTGCTCGGTGTCAGGCTGTGGTGGTGCAAAGGGTGCTCTCTCGCCCTTGGCTGGCGTTGAAGTGAGAGTGAGTGCTCTGGCCCTTCGTCGGCGCTGGAGTGAGAATGAGTGGTGGGGGAAGGCCCTACTTATAGGCGTTACTCCCACCATACCAAGGGTGTCTGACTTCTTCGTCCTTCCCTGGATTTTCCTGTCCATGCTTGGAAACACCTCTTTCGTTATCTTCCTGGGAACTTGTATACCTTATCGCTCCTAGCCGAGATATTTGGACTCTTCTATCTACTTAACACTGCCTTTTTGAAAAAATAAATACTGCCAAACTAATCACTGCCAAATGCTATCTCTTTTATTATTCTTTTATTTATTTTATTGATTGACAAATGATAATATTTGTGATGGACTTATGAAATATATGTTAGCCTTTATTTTGAATAGGAATGCTACTCTTTGCTATGTCAGAAACTGACCCTTTCTTGAGCACCCCCTTTTATATCATTACAATACAGATGGGTCGAAAAGTGATAAAGGTGTGGGAGCTGCTGCCCTCTGCGAAGGACAACAATACTTGTTTTCTCTCTCTCCTCATTGTTCCAGTTATTCTGCCGAACTATTAGCAATTAAGGAAACATTAAATATTATGTTCACTCCTAATTCCATATATTGATATGGAATTAGGAGATAAACTCGGGAAGATTAAGGATGAAGTGTCTAAGTGGGCTAGTTCGGAGCGGGATAATAGGAGGATATCAGTAATCCTCTCAAGATTACGAATATGCAACACGACTCACACACGGCTATCTCATGGAGAGGGGGGAGCCTCCGGAGTGCGAGGTTTGTGGCGTGCCCCTCTCTGTAAAGCATATCCTGACGGAGTGTAGAGCATATGAAGACGAGTGAGTTTGACTGGGTCTCCCGATACATCTTAGAGAGCTGCTAGGAAATAATTCAGTACATCTGTCTAACCTTTTTTCTTTCCTAAAAAAAAAAAAAAAAAAAAAAAAAAAAAAAAACAATTTATAAAACAAAATTTAGCACAGGCTTTAGTTGTCGTTAATCATAAAATCAAATAATTTTCCTAATTAACAACTATTTTAAACTGTATTGGCTTCTTAAATATATTTCTCTAAATATTTCCTCTTAATATTCTCTGGACCGACCAAGAGGCATAAATGACCCAATAGTGGTTGAATGGCCTTTAAACATCAAAGAAAAAAAATAATAATAAAAATGTGGTCGTTATTTATAATACATTGATCATAAATCCCCAAAACTCAGTGTTTCTTTGAAAAAACATTAGTTTTTAAATTAGACAAAAGTTTAAGTAGCTCTGCTACATTTTCAGATAGAACGCTCATTTTTGCGTCCCTGAACTACAAATGACCTGCAGAATAAACCTGTAAAGTTATGACATCTCAATGCGGGAAACCCTGTGCTTATATATATATATATATATATATATATATATATATATATATATATGAATGTTTAAGTTTTTTAAAAAAGCACATTTTAGGACAGATACTTGATCATAAAATGTACCATAACTCCCGAACGAAATGACCTAGAGAGTTGCGGTAAACAGCATTCTTTAGTGTATTAAATGCTGATTAAAATGATATATATCATGACCTATTTATGAAAAATGAAATTTTAAGGGAATTTTTAAAACTTTAGAAAATGGCACCCCATAAGGATTTTTAGAAAATGCCTTTCTCTTTAGAAAATGGCACCCCACAATGATCCGTCCTTAGTGTCACACTCTTCTTAGTTTCAATAAATGATGTAGTTTATGATCTCCGTCCTAGAGTAAATTACTCTGCATATGCAGATGATCTAGTCATTTTTGCAAGAGATAAATCTTTAGACGTTATCAAATTTAAACTTCAAAAGTCAATCCAAAATCTTGAATCGTGGTGTGGACAATCTGGATTTAAATTTTCTGAGGAAAAAACAGCATGTATGCACTTCTGCAAAAAAAGGAACTGCCAGAACAACCCACCATTATATCTATCTGGATCCACTCTTCGCTACACTGACTCGTATAAATACCTGGGTATATATCTAGATCAAAAGTTAAATTGGATAACACATTTAAAATACCTGAAACAAAAATTTCAAAAACGATTAACTATGTTGAAAATTCTCGCTAACACTAATTGGGGCTCCGACCGGAAAACATTATTACACCTTTATAAAACCACCATACGAAGCAAATTAGATTATGGATCAGTGGTTTATTCCTCCGCCAGTCCAACAGCCTTGAAAATTCTGGATTCGATTCATTATATGGGAATCAGAATATCCACTGGTGCTTTCCCAACATCGCCGACAGCTAGCATTCTTGCAGAAAGTGGTGAACCTCCGTTCTACTTGAGAAGAGTGTATCTGTCGTTGGCTTACTACATCACATTAAAAGCGAATAACAACCACCCAGAGTTATTAACGGCAAGTAATATGGATCATCCTGGACGGCAACCAAATTCATTCATCTACAGAATATTTCGCTTAATTCATAATTTTAATCTTAGACTTCCCGCAGTTTTTCAAAATTCTTTAGTCACAAAACCTCCCTGGAAAAATATTAATTTGGAAATCAACTTTTGTCTATCTAGGTATCCTAAAGAATCAACATCTAACCTTATATATGAAACACTATATCAAGAACAACTCATGAAATATAAAGATTATATACAGATTTTTACGGATGCCTCTAAGAGTGATTCAAAGGTAAGATGCGCCATTGTACAAGAAAATTTCTGTTCAAAATTCAATCTCCTTGAAACTAATAGCATTTTTTCCAGAGAAGCCTTTGCTATTTGGCAGGCATTGAAATTAACCAACATTACAGATAATTCAAAAATTTTAATTATTACTGACTCGATGAGTTCATTAAAAGCCTTTGAACACAGAGACTCAAATAATCCCATAATTCAAAAAATGGAGGAAGCCTGTATCAACCTGCAAAATAAAACTATTGCTCTAATCTGGGTCCCTTCTCACCGTAATATTGGTTTGAACCAGAGAGCAGACGAGGAGGCGAATTCAGCTAGAGAACAGGTTGAAGGGGTTACAATCATCGAGGAAGCCACAGCTCTAGACTTGAAGCATTTTGTCAAGAAGACAATACTCCACTTTTGGAATGAGGATTGGCTAAAAGTTAACAATCATCTCAGGAAGATAAAATAGGATGTAAAACTATGGACTACGTCAGAGCGTCAGAATAGAAACCATCAAGTGATACTCAGCAGACTACGCATTGGCCACACGAAATTGACGCATACATACTTGCTACGAGGCTTACACCCACCAACATGCGATGCCTGCCATGTAATACTGACTGTGGAGCATATTCTAATCTACTGTCCTACATTTAAAAAAGAAAGAGAAGCTTATGGAATCCCGAATAGTCTTAAAGAAGCTCTGAAGGATGATCATCAACACACACAAAATGTAATCGACTTCAGCAAAGAAATAAAATTACAATTGTAAATAAAAATCATTGACCTGCCAATGACTCTTCATGAGTAGAGGCAGACAATTGAAATAAAATAAAAATAAAATAAAACTTTAAAATTTAAATTTCTCTTAAAACATATGTTTAAAAATTTTCAAAAAATTTGTAATTTTTCTTTGATATTTTATCTCAGTTTTCTATAAATTTCAAGTTGGTATCTCAATGGGATCATATTTTTTTAAATTATTAACTTTATGTTGGAACATAAAAAAATTGAAATTTTTAGAAAAAGAAATGAAATCCATCTAACATACACAGGGTGTCCCCCCCAAAAAACGGCCTAACTTTGGGAATCGATGCAGAATGAAAAAAGAAAGAAAAAAAGTCCTTTGGCATATAACTCGATTTGCTTCCTTTCCGAGAAAAACGTAAAAAACTAAAACAATCGTGAAAAGGCACTATTTCATAATTCCTATATAAAAATCATTAAAAGTACGTTTCATCTTCCACTCCCTCTACCCACACACCTCTCCCGCCCCTGAAAAAAAAACAACAGAATTTCTTGCTCAAAAAACTTAACTGACACCATGTAAAGCTGTTAGTTCAACATAATTTAAAATATCTACTTTCCTTCTGAGGAAAGTGCTAAAACCCAAACAAAAAGAACTTTAATTTCTTAATAAAAATAAATGTTCAATTCTTAAAATATTTTAAATTTAACTCGGGACGCCTACATAATTATAAAATAACTATTTCTTCTTCTAATAATTCTAAATAACCAATTTACAAACTGTTCAAAGATTTGTCCCCTTGCAGCAATAAAGCCATCACGTCGCACATTGACAGACTGGATGGTATTTGTGCATTGCTCTGCTGTAATCTGTTCCCAGGCCCATCTGATGCGATGGATGAGGTGCTCCCTTGTGTTAATGGGCTCCCTGTAGACCTAATCTGTAATGTGTCCTCAAGCGAAGAAATCCAAGAGTGTGAGGTCTGAAGATGGAGCCGGCCAAGATCCCGGCCCACCATCCAACGCCATGGATAGTTAAGTGTCCAACCAATTTCGGACGGTTCTCCCTTAGTGGGCTGGATAACCATCGACTTGGAACCAGCTTCCCAATCTCTGTGACAAAAGGATCTCCTCCAAGAACGACGACAGTTTGTTATAGAGGAATGCGTTTATGTCGAGGGGCCAAAAAATGCGGACCTAATATTTCATTATTACACACAAAATCAGAGGCATATTCACTCCTATATTTGGGGGGGGGTAAAGGAGGTGGGGTTGAAAGAGTGAGTGGAGGGGTGGGTTTGATACATGTACTTAAAAAAAATTGACACTCCTTTTAATAAATGTCTTTTTATAATTTCTTTTACTTTTTTGCGTTTTTCTCGGACACTAAGCCAAAACGAGATGTATGCATAAGAATTTTTTTCCTTCGTTTTTTTTTTTGTCTTGTTTCTATATTAGATGAATTTCATTTTCTGAATTTTTTTTATTTTGGACGTACCAAGTGATACCAAGCTACCTTTGATTAAGTTATTAATTAAAATAAGTATTATCCCATTGAGATCCCAACTTGAAATTTACACAAAACTGAGATAAAATATCAAAGAAAAATTACAAATTTTTTGAAAATTTTTAAACATACGTTTTGAGAGAAATTTAAATTTTAAAGTTTTAAAAATTACTTTAAAATTTCGTTTTTCATAAATAGGTCATGATATATATAATTTTAATCAGCATTTAATACACTAAAGAATGCTTTTTACCACACCTCTCTAGCACATTCCGTTTGGGAGTTATGGTACATTTTATGATCAAGTGTCGGTCCTAAAATGTGCTTTTTTAAAAAACTTAAACATTCATAACTCGAAAACTAGTAAAGATAAAATTCTACAAATTTGGATTTTTAATTGTCTTATGGGGTACTATCGATGAGCCAAATTTAAAAAAAATCAAAAAATATGAGGGAAATTTTTTCCTTGTTTTTGGAATGACCCGTAGATGCTTTCTTCCACTACATTCTGTATCTTATATTTTTATATCTTTATTAAGGTATTTGTTATTTTCCTGTAAAAAAAGGTGATTATTTTATTGTTGCTTGTATGTACATTTATTTTATACCTATTATATGTCAGTACAATCCAGAAACACTTTAAATTTAAATTGTCAAACATATTTTAATTGTTTCTGTATTTTTAATATTTTTATTATAACTATATATATATATATATATATATATATATATATACATACATATATACAACTTTGAACCACCGCTATTTTCTTTATCAATAGGTTCTGGAACGAGACATTTTCTAGTTAGCACTCCTGGATTGTATTACGAGGTCAGCCAACCTGAATGCAAACTCACCGAACCGTGCTAAAAGAGCTAAAGTACTTTTGTAGGTTAGTTAAGCACATTCTTCAGGAATACGGCCTAATTAATATCCTTGCTGAAAATGTGCATAGTATACAGACACACTTTTTTATCTGGTTTTAGTATATAAAGCCCTTATTATGTGACTATTTTGTACTTGATTATTATCTTGTTAAAATTTATTAGTTCAATTATTATGTTGCAGGAAGAAATAACGAGTGGAACCAACGATAAGTTGTGGACGGCAGTGCTGGATGGAGACACGGCTGCCATGAAGGAGATGGTTGAGCTTGGAGTAGATTTGAATGGTGTGATTTTCAAAGGGGAGTCTCTGCTTCATTTGGCTGTTAGGAACGGACGTCGAGACGCAGTCCAATTTTTGCTTGGACTAGGAGCACAGGTGAATCGGAGAGACAAGGACCTTCTTACTCCGTTACATCGAGCAGTCGAAATTAACAATGCCGAGATCTTGGAAATTCTCCTTGATGCAGGAGGAGATATCAACGCCAAAATGATACGACAGACTCCACTTTTGTTCGCACTTTCAAGAGGCTGTCTAGATGTAGCAATGTTGTTATTAAAACGCGGAGTGTGTGTCGAAGTAGACAATGATTCAGGGAAAACTGCAATTTTCACAATTTTGCAACACAATATTGGAGCATTTCAGAAGTTTTTTGCACTCGGAAAAATTTCAAGTACATTGAAAATGCTTAGTGATAATGGAGCTGATGTGAATGTGAAGGATTTTAAAGGAAAGACTCCATTACATATTGCTGTGAGTAGAGGCGATTCTATGCTGGTGCAGAGTTTGATAGATCTTGGCGCTAACATTTTCTTAAAAGACAACAAAGGTGATACACCACTTCATGTTGCTCTGCAGGAAAATAATGCTGCAGTTTTAGAGAATCTGGCTAAGAATGGTGCCGACTTCAATGCGATTACTATTAATGGGTACACCCCTCTACACTTAGCTGCTAGGGCGGGCCATCTCCAGAATGTCCAGTTCCTCGTAGAAAAAGGTGCTGAAATCAACAAGAAGACTAGTGATGGTTATACTCCTCTTCACGATGCTGTTAAGGGACTTCACCTTCCTGTTGTCCAGTTCCTCATAGAGATAGGTGCTGAAGTCGACGTGAAGGCTATAGATGAGTATACTCCTCTACACCTTGCTGCTGAGAGAGGCAACCTCCGTATTGTCCAGTTACTTATAGAGAATGGTGCTGGAATCGACATGAAGACTTCTAGTGATGAAACCTCACTACACCTTGCTGCTAGGAGAGGACATCTCCCTACGGTCCAGCTCCTCATAGAGAAAGGTGCTGAAATCGACATGAAGGCTAGTGATGGTTGGACCCCTCTACACTATGCTGCTTCGAAAGGACATCTCCTTATGGTCCAGCTCCTCATAGAGGAAGGCGCTGGAATCAATATACGCAATAGACTGGGGGACACCCCTCAAACCGTTGCCACTCGTTCTCAACACTACAATATTGCCCAGTTCCTCAAAGAGAAAGAAGCTTCCTTATATCGTTCCTATACACCGATATTAATGGCTGCTACTTTGTCTCCCTTTCGTCCAGCTTCTTGTACAAAATGAGGCTGAAGTCAGTTTTTTTTTTTTTTTTTTTTTTTTTGACAATTTACATATAAATATGGGATATGACAAAATACAACACACAACATAAAACAAATTCCTCAAGTCATAAGGTGCGATCTGAAACTCCTATTTTGATTACTTAATGATTTATTGTGACTATGTATCCATAATATACACAAGTATATGGCACTAGTATTTCTAAAGTGACACAACTCAAAAATCGGTTTTATTCACACAGTCACAGTTATGACTATGAAATAAATGGTAAATATATCTTTATTGACCATCAAAACCTTGCACCAGAGGGCACTTGTTTCACCCTTTTTAATCCTAAGCCCATATAGGCAAGAGTGACGCGTTTTCATTTGGGTTTTATTTTGAGTGGTGTGACTTTAGAAATACCAGTGCGATATGTTATTTATGAATACAAAGCGTTTAAAAATATTTCTGTGTTATTTATCAAACTGCTTACATTGAAATGCTCAACCGATACCTCAAATTTATCTGAATAAGGATATTTTACTTTGTAATTTTTATTTATTGGTGAATTTTTAAGTACTAATAATTGTTCTCTAATTACATACAGAGAGTAATTGAATTGCTTTAATTAAGCTCAGAGTGTACGTAAATTATACCTACATCAATAAATCCATATTAAATTTTTAGTAAAATGCAGCATCTCTCTTTTGTAGCAAAGTACCTCCCTCCCACCATAGGGAATAAACCAATTAATGAAGGCGACCCAAAAACGTAATCAGAATGTGTTCCCTTGAAAATTTCGTGTTTAGGGTGGAAAACTTTACTATGCATCAACAATTTGCACTAGTCGTATTTAGGTTTTTAGAAATGTAATTATTAGTTATTTTAATTTTAATAGTAATGCAGTAGAGGAACAGGCTAAACTAGAAACTAGAGGACCGGCAACAGACGTACACTACTTACCAGAATCTTCAAGCTGCATCTAAGAAATATATAACAGATAAATGGCAAGAATCCTGGTACCACACGACTCACAACAAGCTTAGAGAAATCAAGCTCACTGTACAGGAATGGTCATCCTGTAAAAGATCAAATAGACGAGAAGAAGTGGTTTTATGCCGTCTAAGGATTGGCCATGCACGACTGACACACTCCTACATTATGACCAGACGAGACAGACCTACATGTACCTAGAGCAATACTCATCTAACAATAAAGCACGTACTGACAGAGTGTAGACTCAGTATAAATTTTAAATTACCCTATAATTTGACTGACTTACTTTCCGATAATAACCAGTACAGGGGTCTCCTGTGGTCTAGTGGCTTGTGCCTTAGATTCATAAGCGGGAGATGGAGGGTTCGATCCCCATCGTCGGCAGAAATATTCTCATTTCAGGGCTTGGGAAAATTCCTTGCTGCACCCTGGATGTCGGTGCTAATGGCCCAGATTTGTCGATGCGCTGTTAAAAATGTATCTTGCGGAATGTGAACAACTCCACACAGGCGGCAACTTCCAAAGTGAGATGGCGCTAAAACTGTCACCCTTTCACTGCCAAGACCATCTAGATTTATACGGAGAGTAAAATTTGTTGATCTCACATCATATATTTCTTCAAAACAATGAGCTTTTTTATGACTGTGCCAAATGTTTTATTTGTATTGAAATGTATATGAAATATATTTCTTATATATCGATGGCCTAGAATGAAAACCTCGTATCTCAAAAATAAAATTAATTAACTTTTATACCTAAATACATGGATATTATGGTTATTGAGAAGCCCGCAAGGTTTTCTTCTTCGTCGATATAGTCCAGGACGAGTAAGATAGAGTTTCTTTGACTCTCAAGGATTTTAAAATAGAATCTTAACCTTCTAATAACGTATAAAAGTTATTAATGGTTTTATTTAGATACGAGGTTTTCATTCTAGGCCATCGATATGAAAAAACCCTTTTATTTCTCCCCCCCACCCCCAGTAATTGAACTTTTCACCGTCTTATTTATGTTTTTTTTTTATTTAGCAATTTTTATGTTTGATGATATCACAACAATATATATATATATATATATATATATATATATATATATATATATATATATATATATATATATATATATATACACATACACACACACATAACCTGTTAAGTTATTTTCGAGAATATTAAAATAAATCACTATATAAAATATTTATATTTATATATTTTTTTAATTTGCCACAGCTGCTAATTTTGGTATTATGAGTACACTTATCTCAGGAAAAGGAAGGTTCCCAAGTAACTGAAAGGCGAATGTACTAAACGTTCCTGACACACAGCTTCGAAACCCAATATATCATAAGACAAATCAATCAATTAACACTCCACTTAGTCAGGAAAATAATTCTTATCTTAATTGTTGGAGAGAGCACATCATATGGGTGGTTAATACTTGCTCTATAAACACTGTTTGCACTGATTTACACCAGAAGCTTTGATAAAGAAAGTATTTAAGCACTTTAAAAGAATGTTCAACTCAAAAGACACAGAGCAAAGTGGGCTGCTCTCCCGACTGGGACATAAAGACATACATTAGAACCGCCGTTATTTTCGGTCTCTAGGGGTTCTGAAACGCAAAATTTTCTAGTCAGGACTTCCGGATTGTTTCATGAGATCAACTTTATAAGCGGGGTTCCTCCCTATGAAGGGAGGGAGGAACCGCGCTAAAATCAAAAGATTTTTTTTAAATAGTTACATATATTTTATAATAGATAATAATATTAAATGTATCAAAAGATATCTTACTATTGTGTAGTAATATAAAATGTTCATATAAGAAGATTTCCTTAATCCTCCTCTATAAATGTTTAAGGTTGACACACAAACATAAACGTTGGGTCGTATCCGACCCAGAGCCATTTTTGGGCCTGAAATGCAATAAGTTATTGGGATTTACGCATTTATTTTCAAATATTAGGTGAATAAAATGAACTTTTAAAGCGTAAAAGACAATTCATAAAGCAAAACAAGCATTTGAGCTCAGGAAAGTAAAATTAATTCTAAAAAAAATAAATAAAAAAACATAGTAAATTGTTTAGGACATGTTAAAAAATTAGTAATAAAACTATATATATATATATATATATATATATATATATATTCATGGACTCCTGGTGAGGATAACCAGGTAGTGTCGGACTCCAACCGACTAAGAACCTCCCCCCTTGTTCTTCGCGATATTTATCATATAACCGTGGAAGAAGTTATAGCCGAATTCAGGTGACAAGAGAAGCAATTTGGTGCGGAATTAGATGACCAAATTGATGAAATAGATTGAGAGTCTGACGATGGTATTCTCTCAAATCATGACGAAGGAGTCGAGGAACTCTCAAATCAAGATGATCAAGATATAGAAGTTTATTTTTTCAATTCGACCCTCATCTGTCCCTGTGTGCAACAGTGCCTGTGATTATTTTAACAAAACAGAAATGTGATATAATCTGTTAGTAATAAAACTATATATATAAAATTAGTAATAAAACTATATATATATATATATATATATATATATATATACATATATATATAATTCTTGTGAATGACCCAAAATATTTCTTAATGCGTTTCGTTCTTTTAGGCTTAGGGTCGGGAAAAAGTAGTACTTCCTTGTGTCAAACCACTTTATTTTTTCTGCCCTACATGTTTCGTGCTTAATTCATTCGCACCTCATCAGGGGCACTTCTGCAACCAAATCCATTTTTGTACCTCCCAATATTAAACATATTTAAAATATACAAAATTTTTAAAAGTCAGATTTTAAAATAACTTTAACAAACATTTTTTAAAAGTCCTACCTTGCTAAGAAGTCCTCTCGTCTCCTCATGTACCTTCTACGGAGGCAGGGGTAATAAAATATATAAACAACTTTATGGCATACAGATGGGAAACCCACTTTCAATTGCTATTAGTGGAATTATAATGAATTTCATTCTTGAAGAACTTATTTCGGAGGTCAAAATTAATATACTGTTTTTATACAGGTACGTTGACGACCTTATTTTATGTGTGAAAGAAAATGAGGTAGATAAACTATTAGACATTTTTAATAGAAAATGCAATAATTTAACATTTACAAAAGAGGTGGAAGTGGATAGAAAGTTAGGCTTCCTAGACATGGAACTAATTAGAAATGAAAATAATTTTATAGAGTTTAAATGGAAACCTAAGACATATCATTCGACAAGAATGATTAATTTTTATTCCAGCCACCCGTATAATTTCAAAAAGAATCTTTTATATAATAGGGCATTATCAGCCTTACAAAGAACATCCCCTAAATTCTTTAGTGAAATAAAAAATAAATTAAGGAAGGTTTTCAAAGAAAGTAATTACCCTAACAGTTTAATTGAACTTCAAATAAAAAGAGCAGAAAAAATCATAATATATTCAAAAAGATTGAATGATCGACCGAATAATACTGATAAATGTAAATATGACCGCGAACTATTTGATATAGCGGATGACTTTTTTAAGGATCTGCAAAATACTCGGAAAAGAAAATGCTCTCAATCCATTGTAGAATCAAGGCCTTCTAAAAAAGTTAAAATTGATAATGAATTGAAAGATGAAGGTAGGAAAAATAATAAGCGTAAACGAGAACACAATGTTAATTCGGTAGGAGCACACAAAAGGAAAAGATTATTTGTACAAACAAAAATAAAACATTTTTTTACTAAAAATAACTCTGTAATGGAAGAAACCATGTTAAATCAACATTTATTCTCTCAAAAAAGAAAGCAATTATTTGTAAAAAACAAAAATGACAAAGATTTAAATCCAATAAATCGATATTTTACGTTTAATTATCACCCGCTTATAGCGAATAGGCTAAAAACAATTTGTAAAGGTATATGTAAAATTAGTTGGAAATATGAACACAAGATACAGAATATGTTTAGTAACATTAAAGACAGGGTTAATGCATCAAACACAAAATATAATATCTATAAAATTAACTGCAATGACTGTAACAAATGTTATATTGGGGAATCTGGGCAATTATTAGGTAAAAGAATTATACAACACGTAAAGAGCATTGACACACAGGAAAACGGTACCGCATTGACGGAGCATGCAGTATCAAAAAAGCACTGTTTTGATTTCAAAGAAGTTAAAATACTTAACAAAGAAAGAAACACGCTGAAAAGAAAAATTAAAGAAAATATTTATATTCTAAAAAATTCAAAAACAGCTGTTAATAAAAGGACCGATCTTAGAAACGTACATCAAATTTTCCATTCTGTAATAGATTAAGACCTAATTTTTGTAACGGACGGACTTTACAAATACCACATATAGATAAAGACGCGGCCATATTGGTAGGCTTAGGACATGACTAGTATTACCCCCGCCTCCGTAGAAGGTACATGAGGAGACGAGAGGACTTCTTAGCAAGGTAGGACTTTTAAAAAATGTTTGTTAAAGTTATTTTAAAATCTGACTTTTAAAAATTTTGTATATTTTAAATATGTTTAATATTGGGAGGTACAAAAATGGATTTGGTTGCAGAAGTGCCCCTGATGAGGTGCGAATGAATTAAGCACGAAACATGTAGGGCAGAAAAAATAAAGTGGTTTGACACAAGGAAGTACTACTTTTTCCCGACCCTAAGCCTAAAAGAACGAAACGCATTAAGTTATAATATATATATATATATATATATATATATATATATATATATTTTGTGGGAGGAAAATCCTTCATGGACTCCTGGTGAGGATAACCAGGTAGTGTCGGACTCCAACCGACTAGGAACCTCCCCCCTTGTTCTTCGCGATATTTATCATATAACCGTGGAAGAAGTTATAGCCGAATTCAGGTGACAAGAGAAGCAATTTGGTGCGGAATTAGATGACCAAATTGATGAAATAGATTGAGAGTCTGACGATGGTATTCTCTCAAATCATGACGAAGGAGGCGAGGAACCCTCAAATCAAGATGATCAAGATATAGAAGTTTATTTTTTCAATTCGACCCTCATCTGTCCCTGTGTGCAACAGTGCCTGTGATTATTTTAACAAAACAGAAATGTGATATAATCTGTTCCTCAATTTTTATTGTGGTATTAACTTAGTTATTGCGTGTACTATATATATATATATATATATATATATATATATATATATATATATATATATATATATATATATATAGGGTCGAATTGAAAAAATAAACTTCTATATCTTGATCATCTTGATTTGATAGTTCCTCGCCTCCTTCGTCATGATTTGAGAGAATACCATCGTCAAACTCTGAATCTATTTCATCAATTTGGTCATCTAATTCCGCACCAAATTGCTTCTCTTGTCACCTAATTCGGCTGTAACTTCTTCCACGGTTATGACTAATTTGTTTTCTCAATAAGCCATGATTTTTTAATGAAAACCTGGAAGAATAGCATCTATAATCCAGTACATAAACATAAACGTTGGGTCGTATCCGACCCGGGTTCGGGAAACATTTATATTGAGATAAATTTATATTGATTAGAAAATTATAGTTCTTACCTGACAGACGTAAACGTGGTCCGTGGCTCTCGCGGGATTGACTGAGAGGGTACCTGAAGCCCTTTGACGTTCCAGTGCGGTTATGAGGAGATATGCACATTTTCCACGTTGTGGGTCCCATACAACCCCTACGTTTATAGATGAGGCTTAATTCAAATCAAGAAAGCTTCTCCACCCGGTTTATCATAGTTCACCACTCTACCTGATCTATACTCCTAGAAGAAATTGTCAGTCAGTGTAATTAATACTAGATTTACCAGAGCAGTCATTTTGACTGGTCGTGCAATTTCAGTTCAAAATTCCTACTACATATAACATTTGCTTTCCTAAATGATGTTATGACTTTTGTAGCTATAAAAGAAAATACATTTAATCCCCTTAATGTTACTTTATATATATTAGTAACTAATGTATTTTTTGTTATTGGCATTTATACCAGAACCAGGCCTGACATATCTAGTTAAGAAGTTATGAGGAATTTAATGAAGAATCCTGAATATTATTGAAGTCTCTGCTATGACTGAAAGATATAAGGTGATTTTGGTTATATAATATACATTTGTATTGTTTCACAATAGTAAGATGTTCATAGCTAGCCATGTTTCATATATTTTTGAAATTCATGACAAATATCTCATTTTTTTTTTTTTTTTTCTTTACGGCGCATCTACATCATTTAGCGCCGATATCCAGGGTGCAGCGAGGAATTTTACCAGCGAGCCGTACGATGATAAAATTCCTGCCGGAGGTTGGGAATCGAACCCACCATCTCCCGCTTATGAATCCAAGGCGCTAGCCATTAGACCACGGGAGACCCCCTCAATTTGTTGAAACCCATTACGACCCGAGATTTTATGCTAAATATAAATATTCAAATTTAATTAAATGAATTCAAAGTAATTTTCTTGAATTTATAAATTTATACAGGGGAACATGGATAATTCGAACTTCGATAATTCGAAATCGTGGTTAATTCGAATATTTCTCTCGGTCACTAGAATTTAGGACATAAACATTGTAAAAAAATCATGGTTAATTCGAATAAAATTTTGGATAATTCGAATTTTTTACGAGTCTTTACATCCAATGGGAGGTGTTCGATCTTAAATCTTGTAAAAATATTCTCCCCTCGGGTAAGAAGGATAGTAAGATACGGATGTAGGGGTTCCGGGACAAGAAGCGCGGCGGTCTCAGAGTCTAGTTCTTTGACTCTAGGAGTTCTGCAAAGTGGTGGGACGCTCTTCCTCCCTTCCAGAGGTTGTTATAGTTACATCCTGTCGTTTTATCCTAGGTTGCCCCGGACCCAAAACACTAACCATGCAGCCCGTAGAGAAAAATCGGTTCGAAATTTATAGTGATACCAATACCAATAGTAAACTAAACTAGCACATACGCCCACGTTCAAACGCGCACACGCACACGTATACGAACATACACACACATGTATATTTACATGTACACACACATGCATATATACTAGACATGCGCGCCGCGCCGGCGCTGCTACGCCACGCCAGGTTTTGAGTGGCGCGCCGCCGCCGAGCCTAGTCAGTCGGCGCGCCGATTTCGTTGCCAATACTGGACGATAGGGTGTAGCGAGTGGGTTAGGGTAGAAAAAAAGCGAGTGTACTGCGTGGTGACCTGCCGCCATTTTTGGCATACCTTCTCTTCGATTAAACGCTTGTGTGTTGTGCTATTTGATTGAAAAAAGAAGCGTAAAATACAAGAATTTTAGGTATATAAACATGGGATTTAACTCAAAAAATAAATCCAGCTTTTGTGGGAGATATTTTGAAAACCTCGCAATTGAAGAGAAAAACAAAAGTCTGACTCCCAGGAACTGCGTCATCTTACCGCGGTTCCGTTCATATCCCTAGTGTCATTAGCTAAGGAGAAGAAGCAGTTATTGGTGTGTTTGATCTTTGAATGAATGAAAACATTTCTTTCGTGAAAAATTTAAAATGAATCTCAAAGAGAAGGAAGATTTAAGGCTCCAAAACAGGAAACTGATAGTATTCTAAGCGGAAATGACTCTCCCACCTTCTCAACGCTCGCTATAGGAAGCACTATTACCAATAAGTTTCTCATTTTCTTACTTTATTTTATTAAAATATTAATTTTACTATTAAATGCGATTAAAAAAAACAATAACCAATTAAAACGTTTGTTAGGTGAAAAAAATAAAACTAACATTTTTGAAGTTTGAAGCATCTATTTCTCGGATTGACATCGCCCCATAAAAAATACATCTGACCCTTTTTTGTAGGGAATTTAGTGAGCTTTCGAATGGCCACCTTCCACTTGCCACGATTTCTCCCCGTTTTCGAGATATGTTAGAAGATATACGAAAACCTTTCAAGTCTGTTAATGAAATATTTTATTTCTAGTATTTCTTTAACTTCGAACGGAACTAAAATGTATCTACCTTAGTTTAGACGAATATCAAACGTCTGGACAAAGTTTCACCTAAATTAATCATTTCTGAGTACCCAAACTGAAAATTACTTTGGAAAACAAGGTGTTTTAATGTTTCTCAAAACATTCTCAAATGGTTTTATTCGTTGACTACGTTAAGAAACCTATAAAACGAGTACCTGGAAGCATATGAACTCCAAAACGTGAGCGTTACGATTTTTTCGCGCGAATTTCGCTCCAAAAACCATCTTCCGGTTAACAAATTCTGTTGGTTTACGAATTTGACTTCTAAAATTAAGAAAAATATTTTTTGGGAGGAGATCGTTGACCTTAGATGATCCTGAGCGGCGGAAGCGGCGTAGTACAGTAAGGTGTCATAAAGTCATAAAATGTTGTGTTAATGGAAAGGGAGGCAGTTAACGCTGTCTTTATTCCACAAAAACGATGTACGGAATAAAGACAGCGTTAACTAGACATGCCATCACAGACGGACATGACTTTGGTTTTGACCAATAATCCATCCTTTCCACTGAATCCAACGAAGACAAACGCCTCCTTTCCGAATCAATTTTTATCCACCAAGAAAATAACCCAGTTAATGAAAAAATTGACAAAGAAATCATCTCGTCTACCTACTCCAACATCTTCCATTTATTAAAAACTCCATCCTAATCCCCTATACCGCCTGCAATATAGCCCTTTATACCTGCCTCCCTTTCCATTAACACAACATTTTATGACTTTATGACACCTTACTGTACTACGCCGCTTCCGCCGCTCTTTCTTTCATCTTCTATGTTCTCTGTCCATTGGGTGGTCCAGAACCCCCCCCCCCCCTCACCAACTCCTTTCTTCCTATGTTTCCCTGTATTAACTGTCAGAAATGATCCCGCATTTGTGAGGAATAGTTCTCTATCTTCCCATCAGTAAGCCCATATTGTTATTTTTATATCTAATCTAATATGTAATCTGTTATTCTTATATCTGTTCTCCTAATAATCCAAACACTTCTAGAGCACATTGTTCTTCTATATATTATGTTTTTGTCTTTTTCCGTATATGTATGTATGTATATATGTATGTGTTTTTGTGTATGTAGGCAAATATATATATATATATATATATATATATATATATATATATATAGAGAGAGAGAGAGAGAGAGAGAGAGAGAGAGAGAGAGAGAGAGAGAGACTTTATTTGAAGATATAAAATACAACATAAGCAATATACAAAAACATAATTGTACAAATTGGCCAATGATACAGAGATACAAAATGAGCCTCTCCTTCGCTCAAGATTTGCAAGACTTGCAGACAAGCCTTGCTTATATTATTCACTCTTAATTATAATGTCTGAATAAATTAGGCAATCCTTAACAAGCTAATATTTGAATACACTATAAATAAAGCAACAAAAGACAATAAGAATTACTTATACTACAATTACAAAGAGCCGATTAATCTATAAACCTTAGATAAATAGAAACAAAATATGAGTAAAATACATATATGATTAAGGTCAGATATAAAAATAGAAACAAAAAAACAAGACTAAGATAAATAACCACTGGATACAACCACAATGCCTTAGTACAAAGATTAGATGGCTTAGTACTGCACTTAAAAATAATTAGATACGTATAGGAAAAAAAATAAGGCAATTATAAAAAATCAACCTAAACAGGTAACCATAGAGTAAAATAAAACAATACAAACTTGTAGTCAAATGGAATAAAAATAAATAAAAACAATATAATTAAAAGGGTCAGTCAATTAACATACTATATATTACATGCTAGCTGTAGTAACTACATGCTAATAAACATAATACTCAATTATCAGTTTATGCTCGAAAATATTAAATTCAACACTATAAATGCAAAAATAATGACTCAATATCAGCGGCCCTGCGTTGATAACAGAGCCCTCCATCTGCCGAAGATGACACTAGACCCTTTCAGAACACGTGCTGTTATTGTCCTAAGGCATGTTGCAGAAACACCAAGGTCTTCAAGACTCCTCGCAGAGGCTCCGCACCAGACTCCCCTCCAGCTGATTGTGCAGGATGTAACATTCACATGAGTGAGAGACACACCAAACATACGGCCTACCGCCAAGCGGACTTCAAGAGCACTGTACTTTCTGCATTTCTCACGATGAGCCGAGCCAAAGTCAGGACTAGCATTAACTACTTGTGCATCCACAATTGTCACTCTACCATCCTTAGCTGCAATAATGTCGGGCTTCCAGCGGCGACCACCAGCTCTCAAAGTTGTCTCAATGTGGACTTCGTAACCCTTCTTGGCTAGGGTAACCCCCAGTACTCCAACCACAGAATCATGCCTCAAGCATCGGCCTCCATGTGAAACATAGCACTTTTGGACAGCGTGAGTACCGGTTTCATTCTCTAAGCAACCAGCCCTGCAACAAAGTACCCGACCCTCACGCCTTCCTCTTGTACACCTCACAGTTGTCGGTAAGGCATTGATGTGAGTTTGGACAAACTGGATGAAATCCCAACCAGTTAGGAATTCCGATCCTTTGTGCAACCAATAGGAAGAGGCTTTACTTGCGTTGGACTCTCTGAGCCCAGATCCATCATTAGAGGAATAGAGCTTCTTAGCCCACCAATCCTTTCTGCTCTGAGGGTACCATGCATCTTCGCTCAAGCCCTGACGGATCAAAGCCACTCTTGCATCTCGTATCCTTCTCATATCTCTAGTGCCATAAGTAAAGGAATACATACAGTTATTGGTAGGTTTCGATGTACCGTTAAGAATATAAAATGAAATCTCAAAAAGAAGGATGTTTACGGCGCAACAACGATTACCCTGTGAAAACACGAAGTTTCTCATTTTCTTACCTCCTTTTACGAAAAGACTAATTTTACTGATAATTTCAATTTAAAACAATCAATTAAAAAGTGAGATAAGCAACCCCCCCCCCCTACAAAAGAACAAAACAAACGCTTTCGAAGTTTTAAGTCCTTATTTCTCCGATTTACATCACGCCATCCAGAAGAACCATTTTTGTAGAAATATTTTGTAGCGAACAGACATTTTTACATTATTATCCCCCCCCCCTGGTATGCCCTTCTCATATTAATGTGTCCTAGTTTCAATCACCAAAAATATGGCAAGCATATATATATATATATATATATATATATATATAAATTTTAACATCTCCCTTGGGGCGTTAAAAAAAATGTGCACGCATACATACATACATATATTAATTATATTATGAAGTAGTATAGCAGTAATATTAATAGAAATAATATAGCAGGTAAAATTATTATTAATAACAATATTATAAAATATCTGTGATGTATGCAGTATATATGTATACTGTAACATATAATGTAGTAATAAACTCTTGTTTATATCTGCCTCTAAGGAAGCCAGAAGGGCCATAAAAATTAATAACAATATCTTTTAAGTTGATATATTGTTTCAACCAGTATTTATATAAGAGTTTTTTCTCTGCGGTGAACACGTTCCCAGGTTTTTTACATTTAATATAAGACTAAACTGGCAGTCTTTCTAATATTGCTTAATATTTCTTTAGGAGCATCCTGCAGATCAAATAGAATCATTTGTCCGAGGATTGATACAGTTTTCTTGGATTCATCCACATTTTTTTTAAATTTGGAAGAAAAAATAAATTAATGGATATCAAAATAAAAATCTTTGGAATCGGCAAATTTCGGCAAACTAAATTGCTGTCAGTACATTATACTTGAGTTAAACTTCAAGCTCTAAAAAACTTGTGATGTTTGCAGATGACGTTTTTTTGCTATGGGCTATCAAAATTTTGTACATAAGAAAAATTTCAAAAATTATTGAAGAACAATTCAGGATAAATAATAAGGGAGTAATTACCCATAATCAATTATATCAGATAAAAAAGTAATAGTTTTGACGTAATTTCCTTCGGATGACTTAATAAAATCACTGTCCTATCTTCAATGAGGGAGGCTCAAACTGATTGTTGGTATAAAGCAGATTTTGAAGACTGTCTTGTTTATAATACTGCTAATGTGTTTGTTGATCGAAATAAAACTAATATTTATTAGTTTTATACGATGTTAATTCCTTGAATAGTTTCTAAACTTAGCTAGAGGATTAAAAATTAAATCTAAGAAAACAAAAATTCAGGTTTTTGTCCATTGGACGTTACACTGTGCGATGTGCTGAAAGGCGAAAATAACCCAGTAGTAGAGCGTCAAACTCCACATCTATCTTTAAAGAATAAATAATTTCCAGATAACCCAAAGTATTTGATGCCAAATGAGGAAGAGCTTTGATACCCTCCAGCTCTTGAGTCATTTATTGTGTACACCCATAAGACGGGCGTAATACTGCCGGATCCCATACGGACTCCGGGACGTGACCCGAATCCCGGACCGGCAATATTTGTGGCGGGTGAGGGGAAGTTATCACGTCCCGATCCCCTCGCTGCTGTCAGGTTTCGAATTGATCCTGGCGGACGTTTCGGCCATCACTACACCCCATCTTGCACACTTGCTCGGGGGCTGGTGGCTATAAATTATTTCCGACGCGTGGTCTGGATTCTCCTGTTATTGTGTTTCTTCTCTTGTATTTTGTGGAAATTCGTTATGAACCCATGTATATTTCCTCAGAAAATTCCAAAATGAACACCTACGACATCTGAAAATTGGTCATCACTCAATTCCAAAAGACCAGAGTATATGCTATCTCGAAATATATCCAGACACATGACTAACTTGGCGACATCACATTCACAAACAACTACAAGAAGCTTACACACCACTTGTACAAAGTTATCCATTAATAAATAGAAAAACTCCCCTTAAATACACCTGCGCCACATTTCTATACAAATCTACAATACTATCCATACTAACTTACTCATGCCCTGTCTGGTTTGGTGCCAGTCACACACACTTAAAACGTCTAAAAACTTTTCAACACAAATTACAAAGTAGTAGTAGGAAAATAGGGTTTCTGGCGCAGTCCCAAAATACTCTCAATTTTCCCAAAAATTCCGATCGCCGGGTTTTTGTTGATTTTCCACATAGTATCTAAAATACCCCCAAAATTACCCCAGATGTGTGAAGGTTTCTAAAAAATACCATCATCCATCTGATTGTCGTTTTTTTTTCAGGATCCTTAAAAACTTCTCAATTTCTGAGCGCATTTCCAAATACCCTCAATTTCCCTAAAAATTCCCATCGCCGGGTTTTTGTCGATTTTTCATTTTTTCCTCAAACATCCAAAATCTTTTCAACACAAAGTACTCCGAATAGTGTCCAATGCTCCTTGGTTCGCACGAAACAGCCAGCTCGATAATGAATTGGAGGTTGATCCATTTTTTACTCACATAGAAAAACTAGTGGGAAAATATCACCAGACACTACCAGCCTTCATCAGTTCCGTGTTTTATCAACTGGGACAAAGAAAAACGTCGCGAATAAAAGACAGACTTTATTAAAACATTTTAAACCTTTAATTTTTTTTTCCTTAAGAAGAATTTTGTTTTGTTTATAATACGTTTGTATTGGTCCAAAAAGAAAATTCTTTGTTTTCTCTTGTATTTTGGGAGGAAAGCCACTTATGACGTCAATCCGGAAGTGATGACGAATTAATTTCACAGTTATAGCAGCATCTCGACACCTGTTATATTGTTGAGACAGGTCAGCAAGGATTAGCTATATGAAGGGCTCAGTGCCAAAGGTGACTAACCCACAATTAGAAATAACTTAGAAAATTGCAATAAAGTTAAGAAAAATTTGGAAAAATTTTTGTCATTAACACTAAATTTTTTCACATTCTTCTGACCATTAACGCCAATTTACTCAGCTATTTCTAACTGTGGGTAAGTCACCTTTGGCACTGAGCCCTTCATATAAAGCCTCATCAAGGGGTAATGCTGCCTTGTGTGATCAAAATCAAATTGAATTTAAAACTAAGAAGTAAATCAATAGTTTTAAATTCTTTATATCTCACGTTTTATAAGGGATGTTAAAGTACCCAAAAAATAAGTTTCAATTCTTCCAAAAAAAATGGCGGTGCAGTGTCTGACGAACGGAAAACCTCTTTTTCATAGGCGATAACTTTAGGCGGCAATTTTTATTATATTACAAAAAACTAAAATGATTTCGAAAGATGAAGGTTAAATCTAGCAGTAAGTACGTTGGATTTTTAAGAAATATTAATTTTCTCGAAAATGGTGAACAATTAATCATTTTCTGTTAAAAAATACGTCGAAAATTGGTCCTAAAATTGTTAAAAATCAATAAGTCAAAAATATCCTAAGTACGTTTTTAGCAAATATCATTAGGAAGCTGCAGTTCAAGTTTGAAGTTGATCGGGCAAAAATTGAAGACGCCAGAGTATCGCCCGCTTGAAAAACATAGTTCTGACATGGACATTTTTTTCCTGTTTAATTATTTTTATACTTTCTTGTAATAAAGATAAAAATATTGGTGGTCGAAATGTACTGAAGGATGACCAAAAAAAAAAATTTACCAATTAAAAAGGAACCAATCTATGCTCGCTCAAAAACCAGCATCGCATTCACTCGGCATCGGGACTTGACTTGGAAAATAGTATTTTTTGCCCATTTAAAAACATTTTCTTCACATATTCACTCTCGGATATCACTTTTGATTAGTTAAGGAAGAATTTTAGCCAATAAAAAAATTATCCATCCTCATCTGGAGTGTTATGATTTTACTGTTATTATTCACAATATTTTTTTTTGGATAGGAATTATATTCATTTTTTTAACCTGAAACTGAAATATTCTTTCCGACTAATCAATTGGTCCCGTTGCATAAACAATTTTAGGGCCTGAGCGATACCATAGGCCTTCAGGAACCGCTTACGGGGAGAGCGTTATATCACCCGTCGCACACTGGGCAAAACGACTACTTTAGGGCGATAAAAGTCGAAAATGTGATGTCGTCGTAGAAAGTCAATTTACGTGCTCGTCTTCTATTCATTGAAAACAGAACATTTTTTTTATCTATTTTAACCCAAACCTGTTCAAAACAATAAGGAAGGCAACCATTGCTAGTCACTTGCTCTTCCTCTGCTTAGTCTTGTTCCAACTATGGTCCTTTTAAGTTGTGTTTTAAAAACTGTGTGCAAATTTTATAAATTATTTTCACAATGGATTTATTACCTAGTGGTATGTTCTTTATAAATATATAATATATATTAAAAATAGAAAAAAAAATATTAATGAAATTATTACTAGATTGTTCATATTTTGTCGATTACTCAAGTTTGAGTAAGGTTTAAAAAAAAGTTCCACAAAGTTCGACTTCCCAATATTTTTTTTCGATAAGCCTTAAGCTTCTACTTTACTGTCTTGAGACTTTCAGCTCCCCCTTCTTCCCCCTTTTAATGCAAATTTAAATTTAGTTTAGGCAGTCAGATAGAAGCTGAAGAATCCGCGGCGCACATTGGGCGAAAATCACCTTTTAGGTGGACAAAATTCAAACAAATATTTTACAAATCACTTACTAAATACTGTCTAGTATTTGTAGGATTAAGGGAAAATGTAAATATTTACTTTCTTGGATCATCAACAGGCGACGGAAGGGAATATTAATCGGACTCTAAGAAAGGGAACATTTTTCCAGTGTTTATTGCAGTTTTGTTCTTGTAATTACTTTTCCATTTTTTGAACAGAAACTATACATGATTATTTAAATTTCATGTTACCGATGTACATGTAATTAGCCTATTGAAGTGTAGTTTACCACATGATCCACTTCAAGAACTGCCATTAGAAAATGAGGCAGACGATACTGACTTGTCAAAAGAAAATGCTGAAGGATGTAGCAGTATTGAATCAGACGATGATTGATGGATAATTCGTTTTTAGTGCATAATATAATTGTATATATTTGTTATTATTAAAAAAAAAACAAGTCAGTACAATTACTTTTTTCTTCAAGTTGTTAGTCTATTTTTGTTATTTATTTTCGAATTATAGCCTATGTATTATTTTTTATGAATATATGTATTATGTTTATGTAAATAATAGATGCAAAAAGGTACTACTTAAATGTTCTATAGATTTACAAAATGTTTTCCCAATTTTTATCTATGATGTCAAAAAATTTGTGTGTCTACATTTGTGTTTTTAGATATACTAAAAACTATGGGTCAACGATTTTTTAAAATATTTTTCCCGCTCTCAGTGACCTCAAAAATATTGAACAACACAAAAAAATAATTTTGTCGCCCTAAAAGTGGATTTTTGCCCAGTGTGCGTCGATGGGAAATACTTTGATATCACAATGAAGTTATGGCTTTCTGAGCGAGAAACGTAAAATAAAATGGTAGGTACAAACAATTTCCTATGCCATTAGATAAGAAGCTATATATATATATATATATATATATATATATATATATATATTTATATATATAAAAGTAACGGGCCGCTCCGGGATTTGAACCCGGGACCTCCTGCACCCAAAGCAGGAATCATACCCCTAGACCAAGCGGCCGCGGTGAAAGCTAACAGCGAATGTATGTTCAGAAAGGTAAAAGAAAATTTGTAGTGATTCCAATATTGTAGTTTAAATATACTTTAAAGACAGATGATTGTATATGTATACAGGGTGTCCCGATTTTTAATATTTATTTATAATAAATAAATATTAAAAATCGGGACACCCTGTATACATATACAGCGTATAAAATTTGCTGGTCCCTCATGTGCTCGTCCAGAGTACTCTGTATATGTATACAGGGTGTCCCGATTTTTAATAGCAAAACTTCAGGACCAAAATTTTGCTCAGGGACCAAAATAAATATATTTAGATGTGATATTGTTTCTGTTGCCATTTTCTGTCAGGCCAGTTTCTCAGTTTTCTGAAGGCCAGTTTCTCTCAGCAAAGACTTCACACTTCCAATTGATGGTTTTTTATATACATTGTTCTCGGCAATTCGAGAGTCGATTTTTTTTTCAGGTTATATAATATTTCATTATCTATTAATCCTCTGTGTTCTTTGACCCATTTAAAGTGTATTTGAATTTGATATGGTGTCTTTTAAGTGTTCTGCAATTTTGTAATCATTTTTGTTGTTTTTAGTTTCTGTAACAGTATTTGGCTATCGGTTATCTAAAAATTAAAAGCTTTATGAAGCCAAGGTGAGTCTGAGGCTGAGGATAAAGATATTCTCATAATGTGACAGATCAATATATGGCTATGTATTATTTTTATTTATTATTTTCTTGGGGAAAACCTTCCACTGACACATTCCAACCAAACGCCGAGAATAAGCATACTTATTTTTTCTTCTACCCATGAAATTTGTATTCTAATAAACCCATCCGTCGACTTATACATTGAAATCCCCAAGGAGAATCAAACAGTCCGCTGTCTGCAGAGATCTGCTGTAGATTTGAAATGTAGATATGTAGCAGGTTGTGTAGACGGAAGCAGATTGGGGAACAGGATTCTGACCAGCTGTCACCTCTCTATTTCTTATATCCAACCCCCCCTCCCATCTTCAATATTATATCCATATATATTCCCTTAAACTCGATATGGAATAAGTTACTAGAAAGGGGTTTCCAATATCATTTTTTCCTATCTCAATAAATCTGAATGAATGAATTCTTCATATATTAGAAACAAATTAAATATTTTCCTAATATAAGAAATGTGTTGGTTAATCATCGTAATAAATAATTGTTAATGATTATTAATCATCCTATGTTTTTTGTTATTTTGTGACTTTTCGTATTATATATTTATCTTCAGTCCTAATTAATATTAAAAATGTAATGCTACTTGTTAATTATCTTCTCATGAAAATTTTTAATTTAATTATAGTTTACAACACAGTTAATTTATTTAATTAACAAAGCACACTTACGTCACAAGTACAAGGTAATATTACCTTGTAACTAATTTTTTAAAAGTCTTCCTTAACTAATCAAAAATGATATCCAAGAGTGTTTATGCGGAGAAACAATTTTAAAAGGGCAAAAAACACGATTTTACAAGTGAAGTCCCGATACCGAGCGACCGAGATGCTGATTCGAAGTAAATTTTTTGGGCGAGCCTCGATTAGTCCCTTATTTAAGTTTTTGTTTGGTCCTCCTTCAATAAATTTTAAAATTAAAATGAAGAAAGTAAGAAAAAAAAAATTGTTTTTCAAATCGGGCGATACTCAGGTGTCTTCAATTTTTGCCCGATCAACGTCAAATTTTAACTGCAGCTTCCTTATGTTATTTGATAGTAAAGTATTTAGGATTTATTCGTTTCATTGAATTATAACGATTTTATAACCGATTTTCGACGGACGTTTTAACGGAAAATGAATAATTATTCACCATTTTCGAAAAAATGAATATTTCTTAAAACTCCTACATACTTTACTAGATTTAACCTTCTTTTTACGATATCATTTTAATTTTTTGATTTAGGTTAATATCGCCGCCAGCAGACTATCGCCCGTGATAAAAGGGGGTTTCCGTTCGTCATTCACTGTGCCGTAATTTTTTTTCGAGAAATTGAAACTTTTTTTTTTGGCTACCTTAACATCCCATATAAAACGTTTGATATAAATAATTGAAAAATATTGATTCATTTCTTATTTATAAATTCAAGAAAACGACTGATTTTTATCGCACAAGGTAGAATTACCCCTTAAGGAAAATTAAATATAAAGGAAAATATTTTAATTGTAGTTAAAGCTGATAAAAGTTTCTCAACGGTAATATTGGATAAAGATGATAATGATGCTAAAGTGGTCTCCATGTTGGCTTCCGAAATTTGGGAGCCTAAGAAAAAGGATCCTACGGAAGATTACAATGAGCAAAGTAAGAGAACTCCCAAGTTGGTTTCTCTATTTTAAAAACCCGAAGGAAAAGATCATAAAGAACAAAAAAGCCCTTTGCCGCCAAATATTGTAGGTGGTTAAGGTAGAGCTGAAAAGGAATCCTTACACAAGGAGATATATATTTTTTGGGGAAGTCTGTGCCCTGTTTGTTCAAATAGAATCCCATAATTTTTCCCTTCTCCGACAGCCTCTCGACGCCGAATCTGGGAATTAAATATGGCCAGTCCGTGCCCTGTAGGAGTTGTAGAGCGTGCATGGAGCATATGGTAGTTCAGGAATGAATGGGTTCTACGTGTTCGGTAAGGGAGGGGGTATAAAAACGAGAACCCCCCCTCCAGGTATCAGCCCTGAACTAGAGAACTACCACAGGGAACTTCATGGAACCCGTCCAAAGCCTGCTTCGGCATTCATTACAAACTTCTTCTCTCCGGCTTCTGGTATTGGCTTCTGGAACTATATTTTAATACTCACTTACAGCTTATTTATGAACTGCCAAACTACATTTTTCATTTATACCTAAACGCCTTTCGCCTTTTAGAGCAGGGCGCATCTGTAAGCGGTGTTCCTCCATATGGAAGGGAGGGACCGCCCTAACACGTAGTTATACTGGAATGTTGAGAGGGGAGAAGCCAGTTTTTACGGGAACAACTCTTACAACAATAGAGCATTTAGTAAGCTTTCTAATGGTAATCTTCCATTTACCAAGATTCCCAACCTTATTCGAGATATTAAGGAAAGTTACCAAAACTTTTTATGTCTGTTAATAAAATATTTTATTCTAACCCTTCATTAACTCCAAACGTAACACAAATTTTAACATATTAGTTTTAATGAAAGTAGAACATGCAGAAAATATTTCAACTGAATCCCATGATTCTATGTACCCTAACCAAAAAAGTCTGTCTCGCAGGAACTGCATCATCTTAGCGCGGTTCCGTTCATATCCCTAGTCTAATTTGGAAAGATTAAAATAGAAGCAGTTATTATTTTGGTTCCACCCGTCTTTGTTTTTAATTAATTATTATAATGGCGTGTCAACCCTTAAGGTCACTAACGCCATTCCTGTGTGTAGTAAAGTCTTGAAAGGTCATGATTTACGATCTTACCTGGAAGGGTCGGCTAACACTACAAACGGTCCCGCTAGTGACAAGGTCTTGGAATCTTGGAAATCTATATTTCTAACAATAAATTGTTTTTGTTATTTTGCTTAACCAGTTTTATTGTTAAATACATTATCCAACTATAAGCAATTAAAAAATAACAAAAAGAACCAAACTACTAAAACTTTTTATGTCTGTTAATAAAATATTTTATTCTAACCCTTCATTAACTCCAAACGTAACACAAACAATCCGGGGTTCCTCCCTTCATAGGGAGGAACCCCGCTTATAAAGTTGATGTCACAATCCGGAAGTGCCGACTAGAAAATTTTGCGTTTCAGAATCCCTAGAAACCGAAAATGACGGTGGCTCAAATTTGTATATATGTATATATATATATATATATATATATATATATATATATATATATATACAAATTTGAGTCACCGTCATTTTCGGTTTCTTTTTCTCCCTATGAAGGGAGGGAGGAACCGCGCTAATTTTTTTTTTTTTTTTTTTTTTTTTTTTTTTTTTTTTTTTTTGGTTAATTTTAAGTGCATCGACTGCCGAGGCCAATAGCACTCTTTTAACTCATTCTATTTTGGGGGTTCGGTAGCTCATTACACACGTTTAAACGTACATAAACCCAGCCAAACATGCGTACTTTCATTGTTCATAGGTCCTTATACATTCACTCTCAAACTCATATACATACATATACACACCCACACACACACATAAACATATCTATACATACCAGATCCGTTTTTAACATATGACGGAACTAGGTATGAGCCTATCATTTAAATCTAAACTTAAATATTAAATGTACCTATAAATAGAATTTAGTTACATTTTAAACAAATATTAGAACTAACCTTACAGCTAAACCTAACTAAATACCGTAATCTAGAAGTAGTATATACATATTAACATTGATATATGTCCAATAATGAGTAACATGCAAAGATTACACAATAAATACAGTCACACAATAAATGCAGTCACACAATAAATACAGTCACACAAGAAAATACATCCACACAATGAATACAGTCATACTATAAATGCAGTCCTGCTTTAAATAAGATCACTCAATAAATGCGAACACTCAAATACAAAACCTACTTTTGTTAAATAAGACTATAAATTTTAATATCCTTAAGAAAATCAGTCACTCTCCTCACTGACTCGTTACTTCTAGCCAACAGGTCACTAAGATCGTTGGGTAGTTGGTGACGCCTCCTAGCTTCTTGGAGTGCCGGACAGTCCACCAATATGTGCCGGACATCTAGTAGGCCATCGCAGTGCTCACACTGAGGACGTCGTCGGCCCACCAGATGATGGCCATGCGTCAGGCGGGTGTGGCCTATTCTAAGTTGGGTCATAACGACATCATTGCGTCTATTGGTTTTGTCAGCAGTGCTCTTGTTCATTACAGAAATCTCAATGTTTTACAGAAAAAGGTTCTTGTTATTATACTCATCTTGCCATTTCTTTTCCACCTTGTGTTTTATTAATCTTTTAAAGTCGATCAAGTGTAGCGGAGGAGCTGAATCGGCACTCATCGATGCCGCCTGCCTTGCTAAATCATCTGCCCTTTCGTTCCCCTCAATGGAAGAATGGCCTGGTACCCAGAGAAATGAAATTTTATTTTCTCGGAAATGCATTTCACGTACTAACTCAAAGATTTCTGATTTCAATGGATCTTTCTGGAATTTTGGTTTTAATGACGCGAGTGAGCTGTAGGAATCTGTACATAAAATTATATTTGTTTTTTGGAGGTTTCCGTAATGCTCAAGAGCTACTTTTATTGCTAACATTTCCGCATGATACGATGACGTATGTTGATGAAGAGATACCGACAGGTGATTTTCATTGTTTATAAATATGCCATACCCAGCTCCTTTGTCGGTTTTAGAGCCATCGGTGAAGATCTTGATGTGCTCTTCATAATTTTGCATTCTCTCAAGGAACAATGACCTGTAAAGCGAAGGAGAGGTATCCTGTTTGCTCAGACGAACCAGTGCGAGGTCTACGTGGAGATCTGGGAGCACCCATGGGCTTACAGCTGGGGGCCGAACTTCCATCAGATTCTCCCAGGTTCCACCATATGAGTGTATGATTTCCATCGCCCTAACAACTAGAGGTCTGGTTACAGAACGCTTCTGGCGGTACATTTCTAAGGTTGTATTGTCTGTAACAATTTCTCGGAGGAAGTGGTAACTTTTTGTCCGTAAAGATGATACATATGTCAGCATCATTTGGTTTCGCCTGTGTTCTGGTGGGAGATGCCCTGCTTCTACGTAAATTGACTCTAATGGGCTCGTGCGGAACGCACCAATCGCAACTCGCAGCCCCGCATTGTACAATCTGTCAAGTTGGCGGAGCCACGATCTGCGTGCTGATCCGTATATAGCACACCCATAATCAATCCTCGACCTTATGAGAGCGTCAAACATCCTCAATAGAATGCGTTTTTCAGCACCCCACTGCAATCTTGAAAGTGTTTTTAAAACGTTTAGAGATGACTCACATCTGTTAATAATATAGTTGATGTGATGCCTCCACCTCAACTGTGCATCCATTATTAGGCCCAGAAATTTGTGAGCCTCCTTGAAGGATATCACACAACCGCCCAATGTAAGGTTTGGGCGGTTGTGTGGTCTCCGAAGTCTACAGAAATGAATTGCTACTGTCTTTTCGGGAGAGAATGTGAAACCTCGTTTGATTGCAATTTCACTCACATTACTGATTGCTTGTTGCAATCTCTGGGCTTGGCAATCTTCAGCTGCATGTGTCTCAAAAAGAGCAAGGTCATCAGCATAGAGAGATCGACCAAACTCTTGGCCTATATTGTCAGCTATGCCATTGATTGCGACAAGAAACAGGGTTACACTCAGGATGGATCCTTGAGGGACTCCGGTTTCCTGTAATTTTATGGATGATAGAGAGTTTCCAACTCTAACTATGAATGTTCTTTCTGCAACGAAACTCTTTAGGAATAAAGGCAATCTGCCTTTAAACCCCCATCCATAAAGACGTCGGAGAATATCATATCTCCATGCCCTGTCGTAAGCCTGCTTCATGTCGAAAAAAAAAACGGCAGTAACGTGCTGACGGGAGCAAAAGGCGTTTTGGATGGTATGCTCCAACAATGCCAACTGATCTTGGGTGGAGAATCCATGTCTAAAACCTGCTTGATATTTTGACAAAAACGTGTTTTTTTCTAATTCATGAATCAACCGGTAATTCACCATAGCCTCCAGGAGCTTTCCCATACAACAGAGAAGTGATATGGGTCTGTAGCTACCTGGATCCATGGGGTCTTTACCGGGTTTCAAAATTGGGATAATGATGGATTGCTTCCAGTCATTGGGGAACTCGGCGTTGGTCCAGAGAGAGTTATATAATTCAAGCATCACCACTTTCCCTTCCTCCGGGAGATTGCTTAATATTTCGTATGGAAGGCCATCGCAACCAGGAGAACTTTTCTGAGATGCAGCCTGGAGTGCCCTATTTAATTCTTCCCAGGTGAAGGGGACATTGTAGTCATTTGTGATGTCGTCTACTGGTCCGAAGTCAAGAGTAAACGTTTCTGCGTTGACTTTGAGGACCTGGACATCTTCCTTGTGAGTTGTGTCACTAAATGAGGTACAAAAATAATCAGCGAACACGTTAGCGACCTCTTGTGGATCGCTAACGTGTACGCCTGCATTTAGTAGAATTGGGTTTTGCTTGTGTGTTGTCTTTCCAGAAATCGCTCTTATTTTACTCCAAACTTCGGAAGGAGACGCATCGCTAGTTATTGTGCTGACATACGAGGCCCAGGACTCTCTTTTCTTTTTTATTTTTATTCGTCGTTCCACTGCTCTAGCCTTTTTAAACGCTATTAAATTGGCTTCAGTCGGATAACGTTTAAAGCGATTGAATGCACTTTTTTTTCTTTTGTTAACGTCCCTACATTCCTCATCCCACCAAGGGACTGGAATTTTCCTTACGTGAGATGAGGTACGAGGGATCGACTCTTCTGCTGCATCATTAATGGATTTCAATAAGCTTTGAAGTTTTTCCTGCGCAGAGTCTCCCGAGGAAGGTAAAATAAAAGATTGTCGGAATTTATCCCAATTAGCCTGCTTAATATTCCATTTTGATGGCTTTTTGAATTCATTGTATCTCCCAGCTTGACTAATTAGTATTGGAAAATGGTCAGAACGGTGTAGATCACCTAGAACGGTCCACGACAGGTGCCTCAACACAGAACTGCTGGTGATTGTCAAATAAGGGTTTAGACAGACTCGGGAGTTGATTTCTTTGACCCTCGTTTCTTTCCTTTGGGCCAGCCTTTTTTCCGATTATCGTTAACCAAGATAAATGGTCCACCTCCATCATCATTCGCATTGTCCACGGGGCAATCAGCCCCGGGACTTGAAGGAAGAGATGGGGGTGGATCCAAGGCGTTCCCAATTTTTAGGGGAGATAATCTCCCCGATAATTTATTTTCATCCACCACAGTGGATGAAGACGAAGGAAAATTGGGGGTAGGGAAGATAGTGGAAGGAATTGGGAGTGTGGTGGCGGGTGGGGGATGGGGTTTGGGAGGGAGTGGAGTAGTGGGTGGTTTAGGTACAGGTTTAGTCGCGTTTTGTCTCTCTTTTGTTTGATTTTGCACTGCATTGGAGTAACTCCCTCTGCAAGCATATGACGCACTATTGACTACAACTCTAGCTTGCTTAAATGTTATATCTTTTATTTCTGCCCGTAACTTTTGAATTTCTAGTTCAATTCTATGTTCTGGGCAGTCCTTTGAGCGGGAGTAATGAGGCCCTTCACAGTTTGGACACTTGGGATCAGCCGTGCAAGGGTCTGGACCATGTGTTGCATAGCCGCAGACACAGATCTCAACCGTTGATCGGCATCTCATTGCAGAATGTCCAAACTTTTGACATTTATAGCATCGCATGGGGGGTGGTATATAAGGCCGCACTTTAAGTTTGTAGAAGGCAGCCTGAACACTGGAAGGGATCTCAGGTTGATCAAACGTGAACATCACGCTTCCAGTGAATTGGGCCGCTTCTTCTACACCATTCACAGATTTTTTCTTACGAAAGAATCTGCGAACGCCTATGACGCCTTGGTCTTTTAGACCATCTAAAATTTCTTCGTCGGAGCAGTGCTCAAAATCGAAGCATGTTATCATTCCTCTGGATGAGTTTAGTGTTTTATGCAGTTCTGCTTTAACACCAAATCCACCCAGAGTTGCTACTTAAATTATTTTGTCGTTCTGCGCCTTGCTAGACGCCTCAATCAGTAAAGAGCAATTAGGCATTTTACTTATACCTAGGACTGTTCCGAATTCTTGAAAAATTATTTTGTTGATTAGGAACGGAGAAACTTTAGTAAAAGTTTGTCCGTCCGTCCTGCTCAGTATAATAAATTTTGCAAATTTACTTGTGCGTGGGCTTAATTCTTCGAGCAATCGTTTCCTTCCTTTCCTTAGCTTCTTCTTCTCAGGTGACCTTGAAGGCGTTAAATACGGCTCCAAGGTAAAACGAGAAGCAGAGCTTTGTCCCTTAAGCCGATCGTTTTCAAATTCCTGGTTCTGAATGGGTTTGTTGGATTCAATACCAAGAATTTTATCAACTCTATTTCCCTTAACGTCCTCGATGGAGGCAAGGGATGATTTTTCACTAGACTTTGATTGGTCCATTTTGATGCCGAGGTCTCTCAGAGGGGCCTGCTTTCCCTCTGAGTTATCCATAAAGGGGAGTCCAGCTTTTTCCGTATAAGTAGTTGTAGGAAATTGTTTTTGAGTGACTCAGACCCCTAATCCTCGTCACCGAGTCTGCTGGTGGGGCTGCCACCTAGGCCGGCAGACCGGCACAGTTCCTCCCGAAGGAGAGGATCCACTCAGCAGGGGAGGTGCCTCATCGTGGATCCCCGCCTCTGCTTTTCGCCGTCCTTATGGGTTCACCAAAAGAACGTTGCCCAGGGGGTACCACGGGGAGGAAAAGCAGTAGGCGTTAACGGGAATCAGGTATACTCGGAGATGCTAAGCAGTGGAATAGGGCACTATAGCTTAGCAGAGCTCCCATAAGAAGTCGGATGGCTCCCATATCCGCACATCCGCTCCAGCAACCCTTTAGCCCGCCCATTTACCCCCCGAACCGCGCTAATAAAGTTAACTCTCCCTAATCCGGCGTCGTCAGGTCCGGGGTACATTCGGATTACAGAAAACGCCGGATTAGAGAAAACGTCGGATTATTTATTTATTTATAATATATATAATAGGCGTGGTCAGTACCTGAATGGGTAACCGACCACGTGCTGTTGGCATTATAAAAGGGTGGTAACCTCTAGATAGCCCGGCGCTAATAGCCAAATAGTTGATGCGCCGTTAAAAAAAAAAAAAATAATAAATATATATAACTTACGAGTCGAACGGGAAGCACTATGTTTTTAAAAAGGACAATAGAGAGCACAAGGGAGATAGTAATAACTCAGAGGTTAGATAAGAACTGAAGAGCTTTAATCCTGCTGAGCCTTATATAGGCTCAGCTTGTTTTGTTTACATAAATCTGTCTTCCTCTCCCATGACAACCCCCCCCCTAGTTTCTGGCAGTCCAGACAGAAACTCAAGATAACAAAATAACAAAAAGAAAATACAACTTAGAAGGAAGACAGTAAGAAAGAAAACAAAAATTAAATAACTACAATTCTATGGTACTTACATATAAAATTATTTACACTCTTTTAGACTGAATACACTATATACCCCTATTTACAACACACACCCTGGTTCTCTCCATCACTCTCCTGGTTTGGTACACTGCACTTCCTTTGGTTCAGGTAACCGTATTTTCAGTTGCTCTAAATGAACGTTCCTTTGCTTGAAAGGTTCCTCCCGGGACCTGATGGTTACGATGTTGTGTTCTCTGAGAGCTACGACAACGTACGGTCCATCATACCTCACCTCCTGTTTGCTGCGATTTGTTGGAATTCTGCGGAACACGATGTCACCTAACTGCAGTGGTCGGACAGGGTTCTGTATCCGTAGGTTATGTTTCTGGACCCTTTTCTCTTTTTCGTGCTGGAGGCGCGTTTTTGCTTCGCGGACGACTCTCCTTTGGTTGCCTTGGAGGTGGAACACTGCGGTGACAACGCCTGGTTCCCCCGCTGCTTCTCGCACAACTCTTCCCAACCGGAGTGTCCCGAACAGTACTTCGAAAGGAGTGAATCCTGTGGCGGTATGGACGGAGTGATTGTATGCCGTGACTGCGACGTCCATAGCATCTTCTCCCGTGATCCCGCGGTCAGTATGGAGCAGCCGTAAGTGTTCGCTGAGTGTGTTATGCACTCTTTCAATCCCGCCGTGGCTCTGTGGGTGGCCCGCCGTCGTAACATGAAGCCGCGTTCCCCACCGCCTGAGGAGTTCCTTCACATCCGCATTACAAAACTCTCGACCCCCGTCTGTGATTAACAGTTCTGGCGTCCCGTATGCTTGGGCCCACCTGAGGAGACTCTTCACAACTTCGTTTGCGCTCTTGGAGACGATGGGAACAGCCATGACTGTTTTACTAAATACGTCCACAATGGTGACCCACGTTTGGTTCTTCCAAGTAAAAACGTCCGCTTGTAATGTCATGAGGGGACCGTTAGGCGTTGGTGTTTCTTCTTGTGTCGCTTGTGGAGGCCTCCGGTCATACTTAGCCTTATTGCAGACTTCGCACCCCCCTACGACCCGCCGGACGATACGTGACATTCCTTTCCAGTAATACTTCTTTTTTAAACTGGCTAGAGTCTCTGCTACTCCCCTGTGGTTTGACTTGCCTTGATGCTGTGCGACTGTCACGTCAAGTTGTATCTGGGGATCTGCTACGACTTCCCCCAGTCTCGTGCATCGGACGAAAACTCTGTCTATGCCAATTCGCTCTTGTTCCCACAGTCGTGCAATTCTTTCCCAAACGGCAGCGTTGCCAACATATAAGAACGTGGTTGTTCCTGGGACTGATGCATCTTCGAGCAACCGGCTTATAACGTCATCTGTCGCAGTAATCGGCGCACGCACTGTACAGCGGAGACTGGACTTCGTTTTGCGACTATAAGTAATCTGAGGCGTACCCGTCGTGGACGACTTCCAGATTATGTATCTTCTTTTTCCAACTATGATGTCGTCAGATTCGGCCATGGTTCGCTCTCGTTCTCCTGCCGACTCTGTCCTCTCAGCATCACTGGCATTGCTGGCGGTGTCGTCGGGATTCCAATCTTGGAAGAACTCTCGCAGGGACTGTCTGTGCTCCTCTTCCACTGTAGTTGCGACGTTAATGCGCTGCAGTCGGGACAGCCAGTCAGCCACGACATTCTCTTTGCCGGGGGTATATTTGACCTGGAAGTTGTATTGAGCGAGGCGTTCTTTCCATCGGAGAATTCTGGAAGAGGTGTCCTTTAAAGATGCGACCCACTGGAGGGGTTTATGATCCGTCTTGATTGTGAACGGCCTACCGTACAGGTACGGCCGGAAATGTTCTGTGGCCCAAACGATTCCTAACAGCTCTCTCTCGATGGCGCTGTATCTTTTTTCAGGTTCCGTGAGCCGCCTGCTCGCGTACGCTATCGGCCTTTCTCCTTCCGGCCAATGTTGCGCCAGAACGGCTCCGACTGCGTGATCACTTGCATCTGTCGTCAGGATGAATGTCTTGTCAAAATCTGGAAATGCGAGTACTGGCTCCGACTTCAGCATTGCAATGCACTGCTCGACGTTAGACACCATCTGTGGAGTTACCCGAATTCTGTTGCCTTTTTTCAGGAGGCCGTTGATTTCAGCAAGTTTATCTGCCATGGCTGGGACGAACTTCCGATAGTAGTTGAGAGCACCCAGCAACCTTCGAATGCCTTTTGTGTCGGTTGGGACTTTGATACCGGTGAGCGCGTCTACCTTCCCTGGATCTGGTTGGACTCCGGCATGCGAGAAGACGTGCCCCAAAAAGGTGACGCTAGGAAGTCCGATGCGTGTCTTCTCTCGTGACAACTTCAATCCAAATTCTCGCAGCCTTTCGTAGACTTTCCGCAGGTGTTGTTTGTGTTCTTCTAGGGATTTACTGAAAACTAGGAGATCGTCCATGTATCCCGTACAGAAATCTGGTCCTAGTCCGGTGAGGAACTCGTCCATCAGCTTCTGGAAAGTGGTCGGCGCATTTTTCAGCCCAAACGGCATTCTGGTAAATTGATAGCGCCCCCGCTCGAATGAGAAGGCCGTCTTGTCTTCGTCTTTTGGGTCCATTAAGATCTGGTGATATCCCGCCTTGAGGTCCAATGTGCTGAAAATGCGAGCTCCGTGAAGTCTGTCTACTATGTCTTCCAGCCTCGGCAGTGGGTACTTCTCATCTCGAGTAACACTGTTTAGTTTCCGGTAGTCCACTACCACTCGGTACTTGCCGGGGGAACCTGCTTTTGAAACAGCCCACAAAGGGCTATTATACCTCGACACACTAGGGACAATAATGCCTTGTTTGAGCAGCGTTTGGATTTCCTCTTCTATGGTTTCCTTGAGAGCCTGTGGGTATCTGCGTTCCTTGACGTAGACTGCTCGATCTTCGGTTAACGGTATTTCGTGTCTTGTTCTCCCAGTCGCGCTGAGCGGTTGGCCCTCGACGTGGTAAACGTCCTGGAATTCTTCCACTATCTCTTGCAGTTCGGTCGTATCGCGGCTGCCGGCGCTGATTGCCTGATTCTGTTCCTCCGCGGTATCCGCGTAACGGTAACACTGGTTACCCATTGCTACTATCCAGCTCCCCTTCTCTGATGATAGTTGCCCCTGTAATATATTGAGGGCGTCACATCCTAGGATGCCGTCGTATTCCCTGGGCATGCTTGGAACTACATGGGCTACGATCACCTTTCCACTGATGTCCCACATCTCAGTCGGGATCTTGATTTCTCCTGCTACTGCGCAGTCGCCTCCGAGTGTCAGTAACTTGCAACGGCACTTCCGCATCGCTTGGTTCATCCATTCTTGCGTCTTCCTATTCAACGCCGCTTCACCCACGAGTGTGCAGGTACTCCCCGTATCCACCAACCACCTGAGTCCCGCCTCCTCCACTATTGGCAACCCACTACCTTCTTCATGACGCAAACTCGTCGGGTTGCCGCTCTTCTGCCACCAATCTCATTGTCGGTTGCTGTTGGCCCGCGCTCGTCGCAGGACGGCTGCATACGAGGCCAGGGTTTTGACTGCTTTCGTGGGCCTGTCTTGCTCTGATGTGCTGTCGTCGTCTGAGTCCGTCTCGGAGATGTTTTCTCTGGATTGGGCACGTTCTCTCCGCACTCGGTGGAAATTTACTTCCATTGGCTCTCCTAAGTTTTTCTCAGGTTTACGAACATAAGGGCACTGTCTCGCGACGTGTCCAGAATTTTCGCATTCGAAACATTTAATGTTTGGACAGCGTGCAGCTATGTGTCCGGGTCGACCGCACTCATAGCACTTCCTCTCGCTCCCTTCACTCCTCTTCCGCGGTGGATCACGTCTAGGCTGCTCTCGAGGCGCAGGTGGTCTCGGCGGTCTCCTGTCTCTCTCCCTAAGGCGTCCGCTTCCTTCTGTGGGTCGGCGGTATTCTCTGCGTGGCCTCCCTCTTGGTGTGAGCCAGCAATCCTCCTCTCGCGTTGCAGAATGTCTCTCTGTTTCTTTTTCACCCTCGTCTATGATCAGTTGAGCGACGGTTGCGAACTCCTTCGCTTCCTCGAAGGACCGACCCGTTTCCTTGCTGAGGTGTACCTTGAGAATTTGCGGTAAGATTAACTTCATCGCGGCAGTTGTTGCTGTCTCTTGGCGTTCACCTAACTTATCCACAATCTTGTTGTGCCACGCGATAAGCTTAGCGGCGAAATTTCCGTCCGATTGATACGGCTTCTTCGTTTCTTGGAGCATTTTGACGAAATCCTCTTCCGGGGCCCATCTCCCACCTCCGTAGGCTTTCTTTAATCTCTCCTTGAGGGTGTCCCACGGGGTGCTTGTATCGCTCTGTACCTGGTTCAACACGTGTCTGCGCACGCGTCCTATGAGCGCTGCTTTTAGTGTTATTACGTCGTCGCCGTCTAGCCAGCTGGCTGCTGCTTTGCTGGCAATAGGGTCGGATATGCGCTGTCCATCCTTTAAAAAATGAGAAAGTTCTCCCACGTCGCCAGAGAATTTCTCTATTTGGCTGATCGCGGTCCGCATGTCTTGCGCGTTAGATGACTGGAATTTCAACCATTCCAGAGTGACTGTAACGTCTTGACCTGTAGCCATTCTTTTTTTGAAAAAGTCGGTCTTGGACTGTTTCGCGACTCTTTTTCTTCATACAGCACTTCGCGTCACGCTTACACTCCCGGGTTTCGGCACCACTTACGAGTCGAACGGGAAGCACTATGTTTTTAAAAAGGACAATAGAGAGCACAAGGGAGATAGTAATAACTCAGAGGTTAGATAAGAACTTAAGAGCTTTAATCCTGCTGAGCCTTATATAGGCTCAGCTTGTTTTGTTTACATAAATCTGTCTTCCTCTCCCATGACAACCCCCCCCTAGTTTCTGGCAGTCCAGACAGAAACTCAAGATAACAAAATAACAAAAAGAAAATACAACTTAGAAGGAAGACAGTAAGAAAGAAAACAAAAATTAAATAACTACAATTCTATGGTACTTACATATAAAATTATTTACACTCTTTTAGACTGAATACACTATATACCCCTATTTACAACACACACCCTGGTTCTCTCCATCACTCTCCTGGTTTGGTACACTGCACTTCCTTTGGTTCAGGTAACCGTATTTTCAGTTGCTCTAAATGAACGTTCCTTTGCTTGAAAGGTTCCTCCCGGGACCTGATGGTTACGATGTTGTGTTCTCTGAGAGCTACGACAACGTACGGTCCATCATACCTCACCTCCTGTTTGCTGCGATTTGTTGGAATTCTGCGGAACACGATGTCACCTAACTGCAGTGGTCGGACAGGGTTCTGTATCCGTAGGTTATGTTTCTGGACCCTTTTCTCTTTTTCGTGCTGGAGGCGCGTTTTTGCTTCGCGGACGACTCTCCTTTGGTTGCCTTGGAGGTGGAACACTGCGGTGACAACGCCTGGTTCCCCCGCTGCTTCTCGCACAACTCTTCCCAACCGGAGTGTCCCGAACAGTACTTCGAAAGGAGTGAATCCTGTGGCGGTATGGACGGAGTGATTGTATGCCGTGACTGCGACGTCCATAGCATCTTCTCCCGTGATCCCGCGGTCAGTATGGAGCAGCCGTAAGTGTTCGCTGAGTGTGTTATGCACTCTTTCAATCCCGCCGTGGCTCTGTGGGTGGCCCGCCGTCGTAACATGAAGCCGCGTTCCCCACCGCCTGAGGAGTTCCTTCACATCCGCATTACAAAACTCTCGACCCCCGTCTGTGATTAACAGTTCTGGCGTCCCGTATGCTTGGGCCCACCTGAGGAGACTCTTCACAACTTCGTTTGCGCTCTTGGAGACGATGGGAACAGCCATGACTGTTTTACTAAATACGTCCACAATGGTGACCCACGTTTGGTTCTTCCAAGTAAAAACGTCCGCTTGTAATGTCATGAGGGGACCGTTAGGCGTTGGTGTTTCTTCTTGTGTCGCTTGTGGAGGCCTCCGGTCATACTTAGCCTTATTGCAGACTTCGCACCCCCCTACGACCCGCCGGACGATACGTGACATTCCTTTCCAGTAATACTTCTTTTTTAAACTGGCTAGAGTCTCTGCTACTCCCCTGTGGTTTGACTTGCCTTGATGCTGTGCGACTGTCACGTCAAGTTGTATCTGGGGATCTGCTACGACTTCCCCCAGTCTCGTGCATCGGACGAAAACTCTGTCTATGCCAATTCGCTCTTGTTCCCACAGTCGTGCAATTCTTTCCCAAACGGCAGCGTTGCCAACATATAAGAACGTGGTTGTTCCTGGGACTGATGCATCTTCGAGCAACCGGCTTATAACGTCATCTGTCGCAGTAATCGGCGCACGCACTGTACAGCGGAGACTGGACTTCGTTTTGCGACTATAAGTAATCTGAGGCGTACCCGTCGTGGACGACTTCCAGATTATGTATCTTCTTTTTCCAACTATGATGTCGTCAGATTCGGCCATGGTTCGCTCTCGTTCTCCTGCCGACTCTGTCCTCTCAGCATCACTGGCATTGCTGGCGGTGTCGTCGGGATTCCAATCTTGGAAGAACTCTCGCAGGGACTGTCTGTGCTCCTCTTCCACTGTAGTTGCGACGTTAATGCGCTGCAGTCGGGACAGCCAGTCAGCCACGACATTCTCTTTGCCGGGGGTATATTTGACCTGGAAGTTGTATTGAGCGAGGCGTTCTTTCCATCGGAGAATTCTGGAAGAGGTGTCCTTTAAAGATGCGACCCACTGGAGGGGTTTATGATCCGTCTTGATTGTGAACGGCCTACCGTACAGGTACGGCCGGAAATGTTCTGTGGCCCAAACGATTCCTAACAGCTCTCTCTCGATGGCGCTGTATCTTTTTTCAGGTTCCGTGAGCCGCCTGCTCGCGTACGCTATCGGCCTTTCTCCTTCCGGCCAATGTTGCGCCAGAACGGCTCCGACTGCGTGATCACTTGCATCTGTCGTCAGGATGAATGTCTTGTCAAAATCTGGAAATGCGAGTACTGGCTCCGACTTCAGCATTGCAATGCACTGCTCGACGTTAGACACCATCTGTGGAGTTACCCGAATTCTGTTGCCTTTTTTCAGGAGGCCGTTGATTTCAGCAAGTTTATCTGCCATGGCTGGGACGAACTTCCGATAGTAGTTGAGAGCACCCAGCAACCTTCGAATGCCTTTTGTGTCGGTTGGGACTTTGATACCGGTGAGCGCGTCTACCTTCCCTGGATCTGGTTGGACTCCGGCATGCGAGAAGACGTGCCCCAAAAAGGTGACGCTAGGAAGTCCGATGCGTGTCTTCTCTCGTGACAACTTCAATCCAAATTCTCGCAGCCTTTCGTAGACTTTCCGCAGGTGTTGTTTGTGTTCTTCTAGGGATTTACTGAAAACTAGGAGATCGTCCATGTATCCCGTACAGAAATCTGGTCCTAGTCCGGTGAGGAACTCGTCCATCAGCTTCTGGAAAGTGGTCGGCGCATTTTTCAGCCCAAACGGCATTCTGGTAAATTGATAGCGCCCCCGCTCGAATGAGAAGGCCGTCTTGTCTTCGTCTTTTGGGTCCATTAAGATCTGGTGATATCCCGCCTTGAGGTCCAATGTGCTGAAAATGCGAGCTCCGTGAAGTCTGTCTACTATGTCTTCCAGCCTCGGCAGTGGGTACTTCTCATCTCGAGTAACACTGTTTAGTTTCCGGTAGTCCACTACCACTCGGTACTTGCCGGGAGAACCTGCTTTTGAAACAGCCCACAAAGGGCTATTATACCTCGACACACTAGGGACAATAATGCCTTGTTTGAGCAGCGTTTGGATTTCCTCTTCTATGGTTTCCTTGAGAGCCTGTGGGTATCTGCGTTCCTTGACGTAGACTGCTCGATCTTCGGTTAACGGTATTTCGTGTCTTGTTCTCCCAGTCGCGCTGAGCGGTTGGCCCTCGACGTGGTAAACGTCCTGGAATTCTTCCACTATCTCTTGCAGTTCGGTCGTATCGCGACTGCCGGCGCTGATTGCCTGATTCTGTTCCTCCGCGGTATCCGCGTAACGGTAACACTGGTTACCCATTGCTACTATCCAGCTCCCCTTCTCTGATGATAGTTGCCCCTGTAATATATTGAGGGCGTCACATCCTAGGATGCCGTCGTATTCCCTGGGCATGCTTGGAACTACATGGGCTACGATCACCTTTCCACTGATGTCCCACATCTCAGTCGGGATCTTGATTTCTCCTGCTACTGCGCAGTCGCCTCCGAGTGTCAGTAACTTGCAACGGCACTTCCGCATCGCTTGGTTCATCCATTCTTGCGTCTTCCTATTCAACGCCGCTTCACCCACGAGTGTGCAGGTACTCCCCGTATCCACCAACCACCTGAGTCCCGCCTCCTCCACTATTGGCAACCCACTACCTTCTTCATGACGCAAACTCGTCGGGTTGCCGCTCTTCTGCCACCAATCTCATTGTCGGTTGCTGTTGGCCCGCGCTCGTCGCAGGACGGCTGCATACGAGGCCAGGGTTTTGACTGCTTTCGTGGGCCTGTCTTGCTCTGATGTGCTGTCGTCGTCTGAGTCCGTCTCGGAGATGTTTTCTCTGGATTGGGCACGTTCTCTCCGCACTCGGTGGAAATTTACTTCCATTGGCTCTCCTAAGTTTTTCTCAGGTTTACGAACATAAGGGCACTGTCTCGCGACGTGTCCAGAATTTTCGCACCTCGAAACATTTAATGTTTGGACAGCGTGCAGCTATGTGTCCGGGTCGACCGCACTCATAGCACTTCCTCTCGCTCCCTTCACTCCTCTTCCGCGGTGGATCACGTCTAGGCTGCTCTCGAGGCGCAGGTGGTCTCGGCGGTCTCCTGTCTCTCTCCCTAAGGCGTCCGCTTCCTTCTGTGGGTCGGCGGTATTCTCTGCGTGGCCTCCCTCTTGGTGTGAGCCAGCAATCCTCCTCTCGCGTTGCAGAATGTCTCTCTGTTTCTTTTTCACCCTCGTCTATGATCAGTTGAGCGACGGTTGCGAACTCCTTCGCTTCCTCGAAGGACCGACCCGTTTCCTTGCTGAGGTGTACCTTGAGAATTTGCGGTAAGATTAACTTCATCGCGGCAGTTGTTGCTGTCTCTTGGCGTTCACCTAACTTATCCACAATCTTGTTGTGCCACGCGATAAGCTTAGCGGCGAAATTTCCGTCCGATTGATACGGCTTCTTCGTTTCTTGGAGCATTTTGACGAAATCCTCTTCCGGGGCCCATCTCCCACCTCCGTAGGCTTTCTTTAATCTCTCCTTGAGGGTGTCCCACGGGGTGCTTGTATCGCTCTGTACCTGGTTCAACACGTGTCTGCGCACGCGTCCTATGAGCGCTGCTTTTAGTGTTATTACGTCGTCGCCGTCTAGCCAGCTGGCTGCTGCTTTGCTGGCAATAGGGTCGGATATGCGCTGTCCATCCTTTAAAAAATGAGAAAGTTCTCCCACGTCGCCAGAGAATTTCTCTATTTGGCTGATCGCGGTCCGCATGTCTTGCGCGTTAGATGACTGGAATTTCAACCATTCCAGAGTGACTGTAACGTCTTGACCTGTAGCCATTCTTTTTTGAAAAAGTCGGTCTTGGACTGTTTCGCGACTCTTTTTCTTCATACAGCACTTCGCGTCACGCTTACACTCCCGGGTTTCGGCACCACTTACGAGTCGAACGGGAAGCACTATGTTTTTAAAAAGGACAATAGAGAGCACAAGGGAGATAGTAATAACTCAGAGGTTAGATAAGAACTGAAGAGCTTTAATCCTGCTGAGCCTTATATAGGCTCAGCTTGTTTTGTTTACATAAATCTGTCTTCCTCTCCCATGACATATATATATATATATATATATATATATATATATATATATATATATATATAATATAAGCGATTCGCATCTACTGCGATTTCACTCCTTGAAGGTAGTACCTGTATGGTCTAGTGAACCAGCGTTAAGATGGTATATTTAATTCATAAATTGAGTTTTGTAAATGCCTTTTATATGTCTGGAAGCCCCTGGTTATTCAACAGATTTCTTCAGATGTGAGTGTATAGTTTAGTGTCCTGCAAGTAAGAAAGTATTGTGTTTATGTACTGGCTGCTGTCCCTCAACAATTCGTAAATGTCATGTGGGATATTTACGTTTTGTCGTCTTCTGCACTCCGTAAGTAGATGTTTTACAGTGAAGTCTGTAATGCATATATCACAAATTGGTTTCTCAAGTCTTGTCATGAGGTATTCGTGTGTTAGTCTTGTGTGGCCAAGTCGGAGTCGAGCAAGTACTACTCCTCGTCTGTTGTCACTGTAGCTGGATGTCCACTCCTGAGTAGTAGTTTTGATTTTAAGTAATTTATTGTCGGTTAGTCTAGTCCAGCTGTCTTGCCAATAATTTAAAATATTTTGTTTAATTGTATTGGTCAAGTCTTGGTGTGTGATTGATAGGTCGAGCTCAAGTTGTCTTGGAGCAAGTTTTGCATGAGAATCTTCTAGGGAGCTTCTTCCTAAACATTCATGCCCTGACAGCCAGTACATTGTGATGTGCTTGTTATGTGAGTGAATGAGTGTATAGTTGTTTTTTTTTTTTTTTTTTTTTTTTTTTTTTTTTTTTTTTTTTTCACGGCGCATCAACAAATCGTGGCTATTAGCGCCGGTGAGTGAATAGTATTATTATTAATACGCCGGATTAGAGAATTATTAAAAAGATGTCAGTTATGTATTTGAAAACCCTAATTATTTGAGGATATGATAACATCTACCATATTTAATAAATCATTTGAATAGGCGGAAGGTCATGCATATATAAAACTCGTCAACTTCACTTCATATGATTTATTTTATGTTCTACATGTTTCGCGTCTCTTGACGCCTCTTCAGGAGCAACTTAATCCTATATACATAGATTTAGCCTTAGCTACGGAAGACCTTCCACAGGTAGGGCCACGTCCATACTAATACAATGCCGTTAAAATGGCTGATATCCATCAGCTGATTCAGATCGATTTTATAATAATAATCTTTAATATATTTATTTATATATTGGGTTGATATGTGCTGCCACTTCTTTGAAACCTCCACTAAGTTATCCAGGTTTCATAACAAATAAAAAAAGCCAATGAGGTCTCCCAGATTCAAAATTTTTTAAATTTTAATAATTTTGAGCAATATTTCGGCTTATTGCCATCATCGGGAAATCTCTGGAAAAAGAATTTCAAAATCTTATAACACCAACAAAACTTTTTTCAAGCAAACATATAACCCACGGTATTTTTTTTTTTTTTTTTTTTTTTTTTTTTTTTTTACGGCGCATCTACATCTAGGTCATTAGCGCCGACATCCAGGGTGCAGCGAGGAATTTTACCAGCGAGCCGTGGGATGAATTCCTGCCGGAGGTTGGGAATCGAACCCACCATCTCCCGCTTATGAATCCAAGGCGCTAGCCATTAGACCACGGGAGACCCCAACCCACGGTATTATACTTAATATCACAGTTATTAAAAAAAAAAAAAAAAAAAAAAAAAAAAAAAAAAAAAAAAAAAAAAAAAAAAAAAAAAAAATTCACATCATGACTTTGCTCGTCATAAATTATTATAAAAAACATATTTAATAACTGGTAATTATGACCAAGTCATACCGGTCCCCCTGGACATTTGATAACCCCTTGAAACCTCCTCCCTTTTCCCAGTTTGACTCCTCCAAGCCATGCTTGTTATTGTTCTCTGCATTAATACCTAATTATCACTAGTTTGTATCTAATCATCTGAATTCTACAATTTTTGTCTGTAGAATCTATAAAAACATGTATAAGTTACCGTGAAGTAAAGTAATTGGCACTGTATTTTAAAAACAATATGTACAAATAATTTGCTAGGAATAATCGTTTAGTATATATTTTTATTTTTAATGGTATATATATATATATATATATATATATATATATATATATATATTATTCAATATCTAAACTTTTTAATTCTATAATTTTTAGTCAGTGGTTTCTTTCCTTCAACATTTGGAAAAGAGTCTGAACCTCCCCCCCCGTCCTAACATTTTATTAAAAGAAAAATTTTGGAAGCACTACATATCTCCATCAACCTGGACAAAGCTTGTCAATTATAAAACAGACAATCTGAATTAAATGAAATATTACTCAGAAACTATTGATTTGCTAAGTAACTAAGAATATTTAAATAAAATGTTAGGATGGGGGGGGGGTCAGATTATTAGATACATACTCGTGATAATTGGGTATTAATGCAGAGAACAAAAAGAAGCATGGCTTGGGGGAGTCAAACTAGGAGTCAAACTGGACTATGCATATAACCTAAATTGTACATAGCAACTGTTGCGATTATTTATTTAAATTTTAACGTCCATTTATTATTAACTACGAATTTTAAGACGGGTTATCTATAGGTCACCACCCTTTTCTAGCCAGGATAGGGTTGTTGCCCTTTCTTTTTTCTAAAGAAAAGCCACCACCCCTAGTGGTAATCGAACACACGACCTTTGGCACGGAGTGATAAGTGCTCACGCCTTAACCCTCACGGCCATTGCGATTATGTATCGTCATATTGTACGTAGAAACTAGGAGTCAAACTGGACTATGCATATAACCTAAATTGTATATATGTTGCGATTATGTATCTTCATATTATACATAGAAACTATTTTCTTTGTAAAATTTATTTTTATATTTTTGTTCTTACAAATTTATTGTTTTTACAAAGTTATTTTTCCTTTTAGCTCTTTCATATTCACAAATGTAATTATATATTTAGATAGATACATACTGTAATTTAATTGGATATATAATTATTATGTAACATTTTAATGATTATAGATTTATAATTATTATGTAGGGGCGAGGTTAGCTCAGTACTAGAGCACTGGACTAATAAGTTTGAGGAACTGAGTTCAAATCCCGAGCAAGCACTACAGATTTTTTTCTTCTAGTGTCTTCGTTCATGGGTTGAACTCGGCCTCCCTGACCGTCCCTAGGCTAACCCAGCCTTTAATAAATTGATCAATGTGTACTTTGGGTGCTAATGACTCTAGTAGTCGAAGAAGCCAAGGGGAAAATCAGGCGGCCGGAGCATAGTACTGACCACACTATCTTCCTAGTGTGCCGTACGGTCATGAATCAGATACCTCTATAGTATTTGCCCCTCAGGGCCCTCGTGGCCAGTTCGGGGACTGATTTTTTTTTTAATTATTATGTAATTGGATGATTAAGTACTTCCTTTTTTTATATATCTGTATTTGGGCAAATCGCTTTCGATGCAGTTTGCTCACAAATAAATAAATAAAAATATTGTTTTATTAGCAAAAACATTGTTAATAAATTTAAATAAATAAATAGATTTTTAATCTGTAAAATGTTATTGAGGGGTTAAAAGCCTTCTTTTTTTTTTTTTTTTTTTTTTTTTTTTTAATATTTCCAATATGTTAAGCATGTTTGGATTTTTCAACAATTCGAAAAATGTTAATTTTTTTTAACCCTCAGTTGGATAATCTTGATTTCTAGTTGAGGACATCCAATGTGAGGGAATACAATTTTTTTGAGACAATTATGTTACAAGATTTTGAGCTTATAGATAGATAGGAATTAAGTCACTGCCAGGAAATGGAATAAAAAAAAAATAAAAAAACAATTATTCAATTTCATTCCGAAGTCCGAATCCTATAAATTTCAGTAATAAATTATTCAAGCAATAAATCTTTTCAGCAGGTGCTCGAGAAAATAGTGGATAAGTCTTGAAAAAGTAGAACCCCCTTCGAGGTGGGGCTTGGCTACTTAGATGGGCGGTTTTAAGTTGAAGTTTGACGGCTTGAGAAGTTGCCGTGCGATAAGCGTGGTAAGTTGGCTGATGTAAATAACTCTCCCCCCCCCCAACCTTTAGGAGAATAAATCAAGAGGTTAAAGCGAAAACTTTAACTATCTGCCAGGTGGAAATCTCCAAGAACCATTCTCCATTACCTCTCCTTAGATTCTGTACGGATATATATATATATATATATATATATATATATATATATATATATATATCCGTATATATATATATATATATATATATATATATCCGTAAAATAACATCAAACATATATATATGTATCAGTCCCGTAACAGGCCACGAGGGCCCTGAGGGGCAGATACTATAGAGGTATCTGATTCATGACCATACGGCACACTAGGGAGATAGCGTGGTCAGTACTATGCTCTGGCCGCCTGATTTTCCCCTTGGCCGCTTCGACTGCTAGAGTCATTAGCACCCAAGGTTCCCATTATTAAATTAATTAAGGGCTGTGTCGGCCTAGGACCGGTCAGGGAGGCCGGTTTCAACCCATGAGCGAAGACACTAGAAGAAAAAATCTTTAGTGCTTACTCGGGATTTGAACTCAGGTCCTCCAGCTTATTAGTGCAGTGCTCTATCACCGAGCTAACCTCGCCCCCTTATATATATATATATATATATATATATATATATATATATATATATATATATATATATTCATTTTGATCTTAGGAGGCATGGGGTCGTTAAAGCAGTCTTCCTAATACTTTATTTAATAGGCCAGACATGTTTTGTGCATATTTTCGCACCTCCTCAGGGACACTTCTTGTTGTTAGGAAGTCCTCTCGTTGCCATGTACTCCCTTTGGAGTCTGGCTACTCAAAAAAAGAAAAAGAAGAAATTATGGATCCACTAAGAGAGCGAAGAAGGGTAGATAAATAATGTCTAACAATTTATTTTTTGATGTTTTTGATAATTAGAATAACTCCAACTCATTGATGAATTTAATCATGTAATGCAGTTTATTTCAACAGTCACTGTCTAACTAAGGGCTGCTGGCAGGACGTTCTTTGATAAGAGCTATCTACTCGCAGGCTCTGGTGCTTCCTAACAATTCACACCGAATTCACACCGTTTGACCGATTTTGACGTAACTTGGCACACATGTAGATCCTATACGGGGAGTTTCATGGGCAGAAAGTAGGTGTAGCAAGGCCCGAAGGGTAACAAAATAAATGAATATTTATTAATAAAACTGAAAATAGTTGAGACGATTTTTAATCATAAATTTAGAAAAACATCGGAACCCTGACTTGTGCACAAACCCCGATTAATTTCCAAGATCTACAAAAGTGCTAAAGGTCGTGGGTTCGATTCCCACTAGGGGTGGTGGGTTTTATTTAGAAAAAAGCCCGACTCGCAGGAACTGCGTCATCTTAGCGCGGTTCCAGTTTTTTGGAAGCATGGAAGCTCTAGTTATTTCTTCTTTAACGACTTCATACGAAATTTGACCGTCAAATTCTCTTAAACCTGCCGTGATGGGGTAAATAAATAAGAATATATAAAAAAAAGTCCGACTCGCAGGAACTGCGTCATCTTAGCGCGGTTCCATTTTTTTTTTTTTTTTTTTTTTTTTTTTTTTTTTTTTTACGGCACATCTACATCTAGGTCATTTTCGCCGACATCCAGGGTGTAGCGAGGAATTTCACCAGCGAGCCGTGGGATGATAAAATTCCTGCCGGAGGTTGGGAATCGAACCCACCATCTCCCGCTTATGAATCCAAGGCGCTAGCCATTAGACCACGGGAGACCCCGGTTCCTGTTCATATCCCTATTCTCATTTGAAAAGCATAGAATAGAAACAGATAATATATTCCTCGGCCTTTGTTCAAAGGGTTTTATGGCTATACCTGGGGTCAGGTCCGCAAGACCTTAGAATCCTCTTCTACCGATACTTCATTTCATACGTTTCAATGAATTGGAAAATATCAAATATTTTCACACATTCCTGTGTTCTTTTACTATAGTAATAATTCTACAGATAAAATCAATTAAAAAATAAAATAAAAAACCAACAGCATAAAGGCAATTGAAAATATTCAAAAGACGTCAACGAATCTTTTTCTCTTGGCAAGCTATATTTCTAACAATGAATTGTTTTTCTTATTTTGCCTAATCTGTTTTATTGTAAAATACATTATCCAACTATAAGCAATTAAAAAATAACAAGGAATAAAAACAGACAAAAAGAACAGTTCGAATAAGCAAAATCAATTACTTTAATGTTTTAAGCACTTATTTCTCCGATTGACATCGCCTAATCAAAACTTTCATCAGAACCTTTTTTGTAGAGCATTTAGTAAGCTTTCTAATGGTATTCTTTCGTTTACCAAATTCTTAACCTTTTTCGAGATATTAAGGAAAATATACAAAGTTACCAAAACTTTTTATGTCTGTTAATAAATTATTTTATTCTAACCCTTCCTTAACTCCAAACGTAACCAAAATTTCAACATATTAGTTTTAATGAAAGTAGAACATGCAGAAAATGTTTCAACTGAATCCCATGATTCTAAGTACCCAAACCAAAAACGGTATTCAAAAACTATTTTTCCAATTTTCTCGAAAACGGTTAAAGCTATCGCCTTGAAAATGGTTTCATTCGTTTTCCTAGCCCAAGAAGCCTATGAAAAGAGTACTTACAAGCTTATGAACTCAAAAACGTAAGCGTTACGATTTTTTCTGCGCGAATTTCGCCCCAAACTCCATCTTCCAGTGGGCGGATTTTGCTGGTTAACGAACTTGACCTTTCATATTGGACGACTGATTTTTTTACCAAATTTCATCAAAATCGGACCATTCGTCTTCGACCTAGAGAGCGAACAGACAAATATATATATATATATATATATATATATATATATATACATATATATATATATATACATATATATATATACATATATATATATATACATATATATATATACAAATTTGAACCACCGTTATTTTCGGTCTCTAGGGGTTCTTAAACGCGAAATTTTCTTGTCGGCACTTCCGGATTGTTTCATTGTATCAACCTTATAAGCGGGGTTCCTCCCTATGGGGGAGGGAGGAACCGCGCTAAAAAGAAAAGGCACCAGCCCTATCCTGGGTAGAAAAGGGTGGTAACCTGTAGATAACCCGTCCCAAAATTCGTAGTTAATAATAAATGGATATTTCTTGAGCTTCTAACGACTTCAAAATATTCCTGTGACCGGTATTGTGAAATGCCCCTGCTAAATTTAAAACATGTTCGATTCGCAGGAACTGTGTAATCTTTGTGCAGTTCATATCACTAGTGCTAATAGTAAGTGGAGACAAGCATATTGGTAGGTTTTGATCTACCAATCAGAAGAACGTTTTACAGTTCTCATCATTGATATCACTCAATCTAGTCTCATTAAAGAATATTGAAACTAAAATATTAAAAAACACTACAAAATCACCTTTACGTTTCTAAACATTCGTTCGCTGTAAACTTTCACCGCGGCCGCTTGGTCTAGGGGTATGATTCCTGCTTTGGGTGCAGGAGGTCCCGGGTTCAAATCCCGGAGCGGCCCGTTATTTTTTTTAAAGATTCTTATTTAATGCTGTAAGAAGTATTTTTTATCTATTTTATTTTACGTTTTTTGCTCATACATCCATAACTTCATTCCTACCCGTAAGCGTTTCTTAAAGGCCTATGGTATCGCTGTTGCCTTGTAATCATTTATGCTATATGCCCAATTTTTTAGTTGGAGAGAAGGGGCTGTTAGCGAAGACCACATCCAGTATCTGTAGTGATTATAACAGTGATTAACCGCACGCGCATAACTCGTTAGCTTTTCTATTCCTATGGGCAATCCTATTGGTTGTTGCTGGTAGTAAAGTAACCTTTAACACTCAAATCAATATAACAACATAGAATTCCATTAATTTTAGCGAGTTGGATTGACTAGAATTTGAATCATACCTCGCCCGATGATGATGGATAATTTCCTCTGGCAAATCCAAGATTTTCTTGGTTCGTGATGAATCATTTTCACAGAAACACTGTCAAATAGATGTCTGGACTGCAAGTTGTAGATGTGCACTCTTTAGTGTAGCATATCATAATCTCGGGGCCGGGCGGTACCCCTGGACCGCTTAATAACGTAAGCGCTTATTTTTATTTCTTAATTGCATTGTTTAAATGTAATTATGAACCGATTACAATTATATAACAAGGGGTTTCCAATTTCCCCCTTCGTCTTCAACACGTTATATAAAATTATTTTCAGATCCTAGTACGCAGTATTAACGAAAATTTGAAGACATCTTTTCAAGAAACTCATTCTGCCGCATTCCCTAACGAAGTACATCCAGCCCCTTCGTTAGTGATACATAACCCGCAATACAAATGGTAAATGCGTGAATACTAAGGCAGTGAACGAAGGCGCAGCCCACATCATGATGAAAGTTACGCGACTAAATACTTATGGTAGTAAACTACATGCCTATGGTCGTGGGTTCGATTCCCATTGGGGGGTGGTGGCTTTTCTTTCGAAAAAAAGCTACCACTTCTATCCTGGGTAGAAAAGGGTGGTAAAATATAGATAACCCGTTCTTAAATTCGTTGTGAATAACACAGGCACACACAAAAAAAGTGGTCTTTTTATATATTCTTATTTATTTACCCCATCACGTCAGGTTTAAGAGAATTTGACGGTCAAATTTCGTATGAAGTCGTTAAAGAAGAAATAACTAGAGCTTCCATGGTTTTGAGGGTCGCTGAATTCGAATCCGAGGCCCGTTTCAGCACATCGGCGCCAAATAATGGTCATTTCAAGGACAAATATGTTTATTTTGCAGGAAATGAATCTGCAGTCGGATTTTTTTTTCCTTGAAATGACCTCGATTTTTTGCCGATGGAGTGAAACAGATTCGAATTCAGCGACCCACAAACCACGGAACATCTATTTATTTCTTCTTAAACGCTTTTGATACGAAACTTGACCTTCAAATGCCCTTAAACCTGGCGTGCTGGCATAAAACTTTCGTAATGCAAGTGATAACTGTAAAACAAAATACATAATTTACGTGGATGTTAAGAACTTTTCAGAAATTCTTTTACAATATATATATATATATATATATATATATATATATATATATATATATATATATATATATTATCTGGATGGTTTCATTTCCTCTGTTAAAGCGTTTTTGCAAGGAGAGTAGTGCGGTGGCTTCGCCGTGTTTCTGGACTCGGTTGGTGCCCGTTTCTTGGTATGAGTGGGAGGCTTTTACAATTTTTTTTTTTTTTTTTTTAAGTTTTAATTAAATTCAAACAATATATTTAAGATTGATTAAAGAAGTTTCTTCTTTTCGTGCCCATGACCTCCCGCGGTTGAATAAACCCATAAAACAGTGAAATAAAAGTATGAACCTCTTGGTTCGAGCTTTAATTCAATCCAACAGACACTAAATATACGAACCCGAAGCTGAGAAACACCGATAAGCAGGTACACCCGATATGAAGGTACAGCTTAATTTCAGTAAAACAAAAACGAACAAGGTAGAAAAATATTTCCTTCGCCGTTAGAAAAAAAAATAACACAAAAAAGTAACGGGCCGCTCCGGGATTTGAACCCGGGACCTCCTGCACCCAAAGCAGGAATCATACCCCTAGACCAAGCGGCCGCGGTGAATGTTGATAGCGAATGTGCCTTTAGAAAAATCGGCTTCAGCCGAAGTAGAATTGGCAAATTCTGGACACTTCTTATAGCTTACAAATAAATTTGTTGAACAAAAACACCGCTCACGGCGCGATCACTCGTTTCACATGCTGCATAACTGAGCACTTTCCTCAGAATTGGGTAGTGTTGAGTGCATTCCTGAATAATTTCCTTAAAATAGCCTAGATAGATAAATAGAATAAAAACATAAATAGTTCTGCTCTTTTGAATTTATTATGAGCACATGTTTCAATTATTACTTTAGTAATTAATTTCCTTCCAGAGTTTTGTGTATATGGGGTACTTACCCTACGTAATAAATACACAAAGCTTCACATTTCGTCTACTGATCTTGATGAATAAAATATAACAAAAATTACGACAGTTATTGGCAAATAACTACTTTGGCTCCGGAGTAAACCCCCCCCCCCCCCTCCTAATGAACCAAATTAGTTCATTTTTACAACAATTTTTTCTCTTCAGTTGACCACAACGAATACCGAGTTTCGTTGAAATATAAACAAAAATTACGACAGTTATTGGCAAATAACTACTTTGGCTCCGGCGTAAACCTCCCCCCCCCTCTGGATATACCGATTTTGTTGGTTAACGAACTCGTTCAATAGTTTAATGGGGGAATACTATATACCAAGTTTCGTGGTGAAAAAACAAAACCTCTGGCCTGTATCATGTTAACGGACAAATATATCGTCGATGCAAACGCAAAGTATCGAATGTGAAAAAATGCATTTTTCATTTTCAATTTTTCTTATTGCTATTGGACTGTTGTACGTTGTGACAATCTCTCGAAAATGAAAGAAAAATAATTATCGATCACAGAAAATCAAACTAACGAATGTGCATTAAGTCTAATTAAAATATATCATAATATAAAATATATATAAAGTTATCTATAAAGTATCATCATGTTAACGGACACATATATAACTATATATATATATATATATATATATATATATATATATATATATATTATTTATTCTTATAGATGACCCAAAATATCCAAATTCTTTTTTATGCTAGTAGGCATGGGGTCATTAAAGCAGTCTTTTCTTTTTTTATACTACTATATTTATTGGGCCCGACATGTTTCGTGCGTCTATTCTTCGCACCTCTTCTGGGGCACTTCTACAAAAAAATATCATTTTTTTTAACATCACAGAAACCTTTTTTTATTATATTAAAACTATCAATGTTCCACAAAATGCATTAAAAAATTATCATGCTTCCTTAAATATTACCCCTGCCCTAAATATTGCAATAATTATAACTAAATTACATATTTGTTATAAAAGGTGTGGAGTCCTACCTTGCAAGGAAGTCCTCTCGTTCCCAAGTACTCCCTCTGGAGTCCGGCTTAATACTAACCCTGTAAGTGGATTGCCAAAATGGCCTGTCGTTATCTGTCCTTCGTTGTTTTCCTAGTTAAGTCTACTCGTCAAATATTTTTTAGCATTTTTGGGTATTTATCTATTATACCATGGAAAATTTGGTATACATTTTTCAGATCAGTTCTTTTGTTCACTGCTATTTTCGAATTTTTTAAAATATAAATATTTTATTTTATTTTTATTTTTAGGGTATTTCTTTCTTTCTTTAATATTTTGAATTCTTTAAAATTGAGACTGTGTTTTTTTGTTATTGCATATATACACAGTAATTGCAGGTTATATATATATATATATATATATATATATATATATATATATATATATGTATAAATTTTAACTGGGGTCATTTTTGGTGTCTAATAGGTTGGGTCGATAAAGATTCGAAGAAATTTTTCAAAAATTCTGTCATGAGTGCAATCTCAACTTTCTTTCGGAGGAAAGTGCTAAAAATAATACAATTTACTAAATATTAAATGACCGCGTACTAAACAGTTAGTAGGCAATCTATCTCTAATTCCGGAAGCTGTACGCCACCTTTACGACAAGCCGTGGCTTCATTACTCGGGAGGCTTCTAAAATTTTACGACCTCCCCCCCTCTTCTTGGATTAAATCAACTTAACTCTTACAATGTCCACTGACTCCCATTAGCTCGGCTACTTAGATTTACGGCGGGCAGTCTTGTTAGGGGTTACGATATCTATTTCGAATAAAACCTTTTACGATTTCCTTGGTCATTTCCTCTCAATTCATTATGGCTGTTGTACGTAGTTCTTTACTGGAGTTCGAGCAAATGCTATGCACAAGTGTTAGTATTTTTCTGATAAGAAATAAGGTTTGGATGCTTTGTTTTGAGGTTTTAGTTAAAACAACTACAAGAAATTTAATAAGAATACAAAACATAAAAATCCATCCCAAGAATATCGCATGTGTAATTTATTGTAGACGCATCTTTGTGGGATGTATCATTGTTCAATTCTATATATATAAAAATCACCTTTCTGTTTGTCAGCTTGTCTGTTTGTGGGTTTGTTCCTTAAACAAATCCACACCGTCTGACCGATTTTGACCCACTTGGCACACAGGTAGGTCTTGATCCGGGAAGTCTCGTAGGCTAAGTGAAAAACGTCTACCAGCTGTCTGAATGTATGTTTGTTCCTTATCAAATCCACACCGTTTGACCAACTTTGACCAAATTGGCACACAGGTAGGTCTTAATACGGAGCGTGTTGTAGGCTACGTCAAAAACGTCTATCAGCTGTCTGTGTGTATTTTTGTTCCTTAACAAATCCACAGCGTTTGGCCGATTGTGACCAAACTTTGCACAAAGGTAAGTCTTCATACGCGCAGTGTCATACGCCAGGTCAAAAAGGCTACCATCTATTTGTCTGTACGTATGTTCCTTATACAAATCCACACCGTTCGACTGATTTTGACCAATGTTTGCACACAGGTAGATCATGATCTGGGGAGTGTCGTAGGCTAAGTCAAAAACGTCTATCAGTTTTCTGTCTGTTGGTTTGTTCCTTATACATATCCACACCGTTTGACCGATTTTTACCAAACTTGGCACATATGTAATATTACTTATATGACTCCTAATTTATTTTTGCTTTTCTAATTGTGGAAAGTAGGTGTAGCATGGCACGCCGGGTAACAGCCAGTTATATAATAATTGACCAGGAATGATTGTGAACTTCATTCTTAACAAAAACCTCATTTTATTGATATCACCATCCATCGGAGCGGTAGTGGAGTGTTGGGTTGGCCTTTCGTGTCCGTGTATTTTGAGATAGAAAAAAAGGCGAACTCATCATGAAAAATATACCTGTGGATTCACTGAAAAATACAGATGGTGGGAGAAAAAAAAATGTGACCAGTATAAACTGGAAGCAAATAAATTTTCTAAACCAATAAGCAAGCAACTTATTTGATCAAGAACAGTTGTAAAAATACATTTTTATTAATTCAACATACATGATACATTATTTTTATAATTTTAATATATTACATGTAATATTATAGAATTATTTTAAATATAGAATTACATTTTCCCTATGGCGTGATCGTCTAATAGCACAAAAATGGTCAAAAACTTGCGCTTAAGCCAAAAAACCTGGAAACGCCTATATCTAGGGAAATAATGCTAGTAAAAATTTCTCCTTGGTGGCATTCATCTAAACTTTAGTGGGCGTACACGCCTCTCAAGTATGGCGATTTCCTTTGGGACCATCCTGTATATATGTCTTATGTTATGAATAAGTCTGTTCCCTATGACACGCTCAAAAATGTTTAAATTTTGATGAAATTTTGTAAAAAAATATGTTGTCTAATTTAAAAGGTCAAGTTTCTTCACCAGTAGAATCCACCTACCAGATCGCTGTGTTTCACGGGTAAAATTCGCGTCATAGAGCTTACGGCTAGTGCTCTACCACTGAGCTAACCTCGCCCCCCATGAATGAATGAATAAGGATGTTTATTTTACAAAAAAAAATTACAAACATAATATATGACCATGGTTCCAATAATTTTAAATATGAATATTAAAAGCAAATCAACAAATAAATAATTTACAAACAGAAAATATGTGTATTTCAATAGTTTTAAACATGAATATAAACTAATTATAAACATTAACAATTTTCCTTTCTGCATGTATCCATCACAAAAAATAATTATTATTACATAATAACAGAAAAAAAAATCAAAATAAACAGTACCAACAAAAAATAAGTAAGAAGTGTCATCGTTCAGTGATTAAAAAACATCTTTAGATAAAGACCTAGACTGACCGTCATGCCCAAGTCTGTCCAATGTCTATATAATTTATATTTTGCATACAATCAATTTGTTTTAGGTATTCATGAGAATTGATTCCGTATCTCTGTGTGTCTATGTTCCGTCGTATGGTTTCCTTTCCTTGTTTTGTGTCAGTCGTTAAATTCGTCTGTAAGTGTTTTTCTGTATTTAGTTGCGTACCGTGCGTACCCCGCCACCTTGTACCAGTCCTCTGTCGTCAGTAAAGTTACTCTCTTGGCGCCGTCTATGTCCTTTCCCAGCCATCTCCTTCTGAATTCCTCCAGTATCGGACACCTGGTCAGGAAATGGAACATGATTTCATTTTCTCCCAGATCGCATAGAGACCAAAGTTTTTTTCATCTGTAATACAGGAAAACGAATGAAACCATTTTCAAGGCGATATCTCTAACCGTTTTTGATAAAAGTTTATTAAAATGTATAGTTTTTTTGCTATTACAGCCAAAACGCGATGAGAACTGAGTCCTGTTGTGTCCTTCTATTGAATTAAAATCCTGAAACGAAGTGTATCGTAACTTCATTGCTTCTTTTTAGCGTTACTTTTCAAATCGCCACCACCGCGGCCGCTTGGTCTAGGGGTATGATTCCTGCTTTGGGTGCAGGAGGTCCCGGGTTCAAATCCCGGAGCGGCCCGTTACTTTTTTCAATGACCCTTTATCCCTGAGGTATTCGGTGACATATCCTACCCTCAAGTTATCACTTAATTGTTTTTTAGGCGAATCCATGGATTTTTAATTAATTATTTTAAAATTATTGTATGCGCCGGGGCTCATTCTGGTGCCAATCAAGGGTGTGGTTGGGAGAGATAGAGAATCTTTATATTTTATCATATTATTAGATATATTTATATACAGAATGTAATAACTAGAGTTAGGAGAGGAGAAGTTTGGCAAAATGCCTTTTTTTCTGAATGGATATATTGAAGAATCTGATAGAAATAAATATGTTTTCGTGCATTTAGGAAGTTTAGAGGCAATTTTTTTTGCCTATTTTAAGATTTAAAGCCTTTTTTGGTCGTTGTGCAATTTTTTTCTGCGATTTAAATATTTTTAAAAACACTTAATGAATTTCCGTTCATCGAAGACAAAAAAGGTTGCACAAATTAAATTACATATTGCCGTCACTTTTAATATCAATTCGAAAGCTTATTTTCCCGACCCATGGATTTAACACAAGCATAATGAATAGCAGGAAAGAGAGAGGATGAGAGAAGTACGTCTCCTTCCTCACAGCCCTTTTGCTGTGACAATGGTGTAGTTACCTGGTATTCCGGGTTTAGAAATGATACGATAATGCAGGGGAAGTTTTTCCATGATGAAAAACATTTCTTCTGAGAAGGTCTATGACATTTGATACTTTGAAAAAGCATCTTGTTGTTGCTTGTAACAAGGGAAAGTAAGAGTAAGTACACTAATTCTGTGATAAATTGGTAATAAAGAAATGAATGAGTATTTAATATACATATTTTCATAATTAATGAGTGAGATTCCACTTTGCCTTCACTCCTAATAAATGCCTATTTTAATTACAGTACTGCCTATTTTCACTATTTCAAGTGCCTTTTTGCCAGCCTATTTCACCCAAAAATAAATGCCTAACTTCTGGGCCCTAGTAATAACCAATATAGAAATAAACTAGTAAAAAAAAAAAAGAGAGAGTCTTCTTAAAAAGAATATGACTATTACCCAATTAGAAATGTTTATTAATTGATAAGTGGAAAGCTACTAATAATTAAAATTACATTTTAATATTAATTAGGAATGAAGATGGAAATATAATACAAAGCGTCAAAATATAACAAAAGTCATAGAATGATTAACTCTTAACCCTGGAATGCCCCTTGGGGTACACCATTACTCCTGTGTCTTTATTAAGTGTTGCTTCTGCTACAGTTTAAAAGTGTAGCATTCTAGGGTTAATAACAAGTGTTTATTAGTTATTATTATGAATAACCAACATATTTTCTTATATTAGGAAAATATTTAATCTATATGTTTCTAATATTTGAAGAATTCATTCATTCAGATTTATTGAGATAGGAAAAAATGAGATTGAAAACCCCTTTCTAGTAACTTATTCCATATCGAGTGTAAGGGAATATATATGGATATAATATTGAAGACGGGAAAGGGGGAGGGGGTGTGCTTGGATATAAGAAATAGAGAGGTGACAGCTGGTCAGAATCCTGTTCCCCAATCTGCTTCCGTCTACCCAACCTGCTACAGATCTACATTTCAAATCTACAGCAGATCTCTGCAGACAGCGGACTCTTTGATTCTCCTTGGGGATTTCAATGTATATGTCGAAGGATGGGTTTATTAGAATACAAATTTCATCGGGAGAAGAAACAATAAGTATGCTTATACTCGGCGTTTGATTGGAAGGTGTCAGTGGAAGGTTTTCCCCAAGAAAATAATATATAAAAATCATATTTTTAATTTTTTTAACCAATGTATTTATTTATTTATTAAATACATTTTCTCTGGAACGATGGTGATTAGCAGGTAACGAAGTGCGTTTCTTCACTGAGTTTCTTATGCTCAAGTCGCTGTTAATGCAAGAAAAATTTTAAATTATTTCTAAACGAGAAGGGGTATAAAATTACGATAAGAAATAAAAGAAAGAAAAAAAAAAGATATTACTCGTTTCAGTGCTAGTTTTAAGTTTATTATTTGGTACCTAAATTTTGATGATTTTTATTTAAATTTAGAAAAGGATATATCAATTGAGTTTTATAAGTTTTGATGGTCTTTGTAATGGTTTGTATGTATGAATGTTCTACGTGAATGGATGGTTGGAAATTTTCAGAGGTAAAGTTGCACCTTTAAATCTAGTTCATTTTATATATTTCATAAATAATTCTGGGGGAGGGGTAGCTCAGTGGTAGAACATTGGACTAATATGCTTGAGGACCTGAGTTCAAATCTCGAACAAGCACTAAAGATTTTTATCTTCTAGTGTCTTCATTCAAGGGTTGGATTCGGCCTTCCTGACCGTCCCTGGTCCAACCCAGGTTTTAATTGATATATTTATGGGTACCTGGTAAAGGGAAAATCAGGCGGCCGGAGCATAGTACTGACCACAGTATCTCCGTAGTGTGCCGTATAGCAATGGATCAGATAACACTCTATAGTACGTGGCCTTCAGGGCTTGGTACGAGACTGATTGATTTTTTTGATAAATAATTCTTTAGGACATAAATAGAACGAATTCATTTTATTTATTATTGTAGTTTTTTTTATTGTTTAATGTGCAATTATATTTTTTACATCTACATTTATGAATTCTTCTTGTGTTTGTTCCTTTTATGTTATTTGTAACCTTGAACCTAAACTATATATCTACATTAGCTTATTTTTAACTAATGTCGAAGCTAAGGAAAACTTATTATCTACATCTGACCTGTATATACAAAAGGTAGTCCCATTTTAAACAAATGTTGGACCTAAAACTTACATTTAAACCTAAATCTACAGTAAATTCATATTTACTTTATTCATACACACACGATCACTTACTCAAATTAGAAATACAGTCAGACTTTATATAGAGTCACGCAATAAGATATATACAATATGATATATATATATATATATATATATATATATATATATATACATATATATATGCAAAATATTATCATAATTTACTTAATATTTGAAAAATTGTTTCTTGCCAACATTTTTTTTTTTTGTAGTATTTAAGGAATAATAGTTTAGAAGCGATGTAAAAAAAAAAAAAAATATATATCAAATGTAATAGAAAAATACAAGTTGTGATAAGATAAAAGGTGCCCACTTTGGGGAAATCTGATTGTTTTTCTGATATAAATAAAAACGAGAATAGGAAACCGTTTACGTTAGTGGAATTTTCATTGTAGCCAATCTCAGGAGAAGATATACCCGTAACAATTTTCCCCCGGCTTTCCGGACGTGAAATGTTTTCCCAGAGGGGCGGGGGGCCCTTAAAAAAGCCCTTATTACGAGGCAATAAAATAAAATTCAATCAGAAAACATAGAAAGAACCTTCCCCGCTTCCCATTCTCTTTGGCCGAGCGCCTACCTCGTCGAGTTTCCATATTCTTGGTAGACTTCCAATTTGCGAGATAACCCGAGCTCTGATAGTTGTTCTAATATTTCCGCCCGAGAGAAACGAGCAAACATTAAGTTCTCTCTCGGCTCAGAATTAGGCCCAGCTACGAGCCAATAAAGTTTTATAGTCTCTCGGCGTGGAGGAGCAGAGGGAAGGCTTTTCTACTGTTATTCATCCCTTAGACCTTCCATAACCTTCTCATAACCTCCATGCAGGTATAACAGCATAATAAACCTCCCTCTCATCCCACCCCCACCTGACCTCCTATAATATTTCTCCCTTAAATAAAAAAAAAAAAAAAAAAAATCAGTCCCGTAACAGGCAACGAGGGCCCTGAGGGGCAGATACTATAGAGGTATCTGATTCATGACCATACAGCACACTAGGGAGATAGTGTGGTCAGTACTATGCTCCGGCCGCTTGATTTTCCCCTTGGCCGCATCGACTGCTGGAGTCATTAGCACCCAAGGTACCCATTATTAAATTAATTAAAGGCTAGGTTGGCCTAGGGACGGTCAGGGAGGCCGAATTCAACCATGAGCGAAGACACCAGAAGAAAAAATCTTTAGTACTATGCTCGGGATTTGAACTCAGGCCTCCAGCTTATTATTCCAGTGCTCTACCACTGAGCTAACCTCGCCCCCTCTCCCTTAAATAAAAAGTCTACTAATTGCGGGGTCTAACAAGGAAGTGAGCTTTCCGTAAGATACTAGTATTTATATCATTTAACCAAGCGGTGAATTTTAATTTTTTTTTTTAGCCCTTATAAACTTGTTAGAAATAATTAGTCCCTAGAGGTGCACATTCATGTCGTAATTTAAATCCATCAGGGTATTTTCCACCTTAAGAGAACATTTTTTTTCATTAATGTTATTCATTTTTAACACATTCTGAAGATTTCAGAACAATCCAAGACTACCTACAAGACTATAAAACTACTAGACTCGCATTCACGGTATATATATATATATATATATATATATATATATATATATATATATATATATATATATGTAAAGAATTAGCTGTTAAAAAAACAAGGTCCTGTTGACTCAGAGTCAAGCTCAGAAAATAAGGTTTCTGAATTGTGTTTGTGTAATATCCATAAAATTAATATTAACAAAATGTCTACTGTGGCAAAACAGTATACTAACTAATTTTTTTTAGTTTAGGACATTAAAAAACACCTACCAATCCATATTCATTGTATTGAAACAAATATGGTTCCAAGTAATAGCGTGGGGCATATTTGTCACTCTAATTTCTGGGCCCCTTCACAACCTTGCACAGGCAGAGGATTTAAGTGGGACTCATATGTCCCTTTGTGGGTTAAAGGGTTAAACAAGGGAAACAAAAATGTGGCTAGACATAGTTGTTCTAAATTTTATTTGCTTTCGTATATATTAAAAAAAAAAATGCATTGAAATCGTTTAAGACGTAGAGGCTGTAGACGTTTTTGAAACACAATATGTCGTTTGGAGCCACTGTACGTCGGTCGTCCGATATTGGCTTAGAAACAAACTAGTTTGAACGGCCGGGAAACGGAAGTCATCGGAAACTAATGTAGGCACCTCCGTTGTGATGACGGTGTTTGTTTTTCTTCCGACAGTCAGTAGCTATCGGATCGGATCGGGTCGGGGCCAATGTAGGTGCACCCTTAAATAGATTTTTGGAAAACTTTAAGGGTCTTGTTTAGAACTGGCCCGCCAGTGATTTTATAATGATATTTAGTAACTGTTACTATGTAATTTGATACCATCGATACAGAAATAAAAAAAAGTCCGTCACGCAGGAGCTGCATAACTAAGCACTTTCCTCAGAATTTGGGTAGTGTAGACTGCTTTCCAGAACAATTAGCTTAAAATATCCTACATAAATAAAATAAAAACATGAATAGTTCTCTTTTAAATTTGTAATGAGTAACTGATCAATTATTAATTTGCTTCCAGAGTTATGTTTACACATGGTACCTATTACACTACGTAATAAATACAAAAAACCTCATATTATCGTATTTTGATCTAACGCAGGAACAGGATACAGTCACTCTAGTGGTAGAAAGCGCTCCTTGCGGCGGCTTTGTGAACCTACGTCTGACGGGCTTTTCTATTGAAATATATTACAAATTAAACCCCCGCTTTCCGACTGACCGATTCAGCTCATTTTTACAACACTTCTTTCTCATGAGTTACCCACGACGTATACCGCGTTTCGTTACAATACAGCAGAAATTACGACCGGTATGAGTATATTAGGAATTTGGGTCCGGAGTAAACCCCCCCTTCTAATGAACCGATTTAGTTTATTTTTACAACACATATTTACCTGTAGATTACCACTACGAATACCGAGTTTCGTCGAAATATACCAAAAATCACGGCTGGTAGTGGCGAATTGGTATTGTGGGTCCGGAGTAAACCCCCCCCCCCTTCTAATGAACCGATTTAGTTCATTTTTATATCTCACTTTTCTCTCTATATTACCACTACGAATACCAAGTTTCGTTTAAATATAACAAATATTACGGCTGACATAGTCAAATTAGTGTTTTGGGGGTGTTTAGATATATATATAAAATTTATATATATATCTAAATATATATATATATGTATATATATATATTTAGATATATATATAAATTTTAACGGGGGTCATTTTCGGTGTCTACTAGGTAGGATCGATAAAGATTTGAAGACATTTTTCAAAAATTCCGTCATGAATCCAACCTCAATAGCTACTTTCCTTCGGAGGAAAGTGCTAAAAACACATGTTTAAATACTATTTAATTTAGTATTGTTTGTGTATTTGCGGTTATAAAAGTATTAAACTATGAATATTTTTGATGTTTACGATTTATGCAAAGAAGAGCAACGAGCCAGGATTTTCTTTGTCGAAAGAGGAATTCTACCCAAGGAAAGATATTGTAAAAAAGGCCACATTATGATATTTTACGAAGAAAGGAAAAAATCTAGATGCAACAAAAGAGAATGTCGATTTGAATGTTTTTGATAAAATCCTTAAGGACATAGTAGAATTTTGGCCTCCAGATGTACTTGGAGGAACTGATTAAAAGTATGATAATGTTTTTGGTTATGTGTAAAAAGTTTTTATTAAATAAATCATATGTTCCCTTAACCCATATTTTTTTATTTATCAATAAGTAACTGTTACGAGATAAAATCACTGACGGGCCTGTTCTAAACAAGACCCAGCTCTAACTTCAGGATTCCACCCTTTTCTAGCTGATGCCTAAGTTAGACTTGAACCTCCGACACTACGTAAGGAGCCTTAAGGCTTCTGGGCTGCCGAATTTATTCTATGCTTAACCGATTTTAAACAGTTTTTTTTGATACTATGGTTACCACTACCTAAGAATTATTTTGAAACACACTCTGGACATTTCATTTTTTAATCAATTAAAAAAGCATTGTATATTTTATTGTATTCATGAAAATAAATGGACATTCAAAGTTAATCCTTGTTTGTAAATTCATTATCCGCACTGGTATTGAATAGTAATTAATGACCATGGATTAAGGTTGACCATTAGGACTGGTCAGAGTGTTGAAAACCATTACCAAAACCAATAACTGGATTATGGGAGAAATCCCAAGACCAGTCTAACCACATGATGGCAGCTCCTGGTGACAACCTGTTCTCTACGTGGTATTCATATTCAACCCTCTTCCCAATTTATCTTTCATTGGTTTACAAATTTATATTAAAATATATTGTTTAATTGCTTTAAATGACCAAGCTTTAATATTAAATTGGATATTTTAACTATTACTGTCATGTACATTGTGTGAAAATAAAATGGCCTGCTTTGAAGGAGAATTAGCATGGGATATAAAAATTTTCAGTAGCATGGGATATCTATATATATAAAAATCACGTGTCTGTTTTTCTGTTTTTCTGTTTGTTTGTTCCTTATACAAATCCACATCGTTTGACTGATATTGACCAAACTTCGCACATAGATACGTCTTGATCCGTGAAATCTCGTAGGCTAGCTAAAAATCTTCTAGGATTCATAGTTTGGAAGTAACGAGTTCGAAACTGTCATATACAGAAGAGTTTATAGTCAGAAATCGGCATTTTCTTTCCAGTGTTGTCCCTCCTTCTAAGAAGAAGTGCAATAAAAAAACCTTTGTTTGTTTATCTAAATAGTAGGTTTATATTCTCAGAGTTTGGACAAATATCATATAAGATATCATATAATAAAATATAATATTTTTTAAGATTAATTTCCTTAATATCAGATCAGTTTTCTTCATATCAAATCAATTTTCATTTGATTGCCTAGGGCAACACTGCTCTAACCAGAATGTAGACTAATATCGTATAAATAAGTATATCATAAAAATGTTCTGTGTTTATCTAATCATAATTTGGACTAATATAATATAATTAAGTGGTCATGTTTTCTATTCAGAACTATAATAATTTCAAAACTTTTGTTGAGAGGTAGTTTTTTCTCTTTAGTAAAGGAAGGTTGCAATGTCGGTTATAGTATTCGGTTGAATAATCTCTCACTCGCTTTTCTGTTAAATGAATATGTTTGTACTGGTATTTGATGGAGAGGGTTTTAGTATGTGGAAAAACACTTAACTTTTTTTTTTAAACTGATGAGGTGTGTAAATGTCATTGAAAAGGCAAAGGAGACCAAAGTTGGTGAAGATTGGGATCAGCAAGATCAAATAAACAGTTTGAATTTCTTTGTGATTTGACAACAGCCTAAGACATAATTCAGAAATTTGATAGATTATACCTAAAGGAATCAACAGCATAGTAAATTGTACATAGAAACTTCAGATTATGTTAAAAAAATAAAATTCAAACAACTGAAATGAAACAATCAGTTTATCTGGACATGTTATAAATTTATAAAACTTGTATTGTAAAATGGACTGTGTCCCTTTGGAAAACAATAAGAACAAGGCTAAAAGTATTTTGGAATTGTTTACACTGATGTGGACCTTTTTTTAACTAGGAGTCTCAAAGGTGAAAAATATTTTGTTTCATTTATAGATGATTATAGTAAGATTGCCCTCATGTTAATTTCTTCATAATTGTTCAGTATTGTTTATTGTTATTTAAGTGTTTAGTGATGAATTCCCTTTGTCGCGGTCTCACTGATGTATAAATAAATAATAAATAATTTGTTTTAAACATAAAGATTTTTTTAAGCATTAAAAACTCCTTTGTGAACAATGTCATTTTGTAAAGGACTTAAATTTATGAACTTGAAATTAATTCTCTCACATACATATGCAAATATTATTAAAATATTATATTAAATGTTGTTATATTTAACTTATTGTTTTATTCGCATATAGATAGATGTACATAATAAATTATATAAATGTTTATAATCATACAAATGAATGTAAATAAATGAATTAATTTTCACCACATTTTGAAACATTATTTTATTATTATAAGAGCTGTATGGTTTAGCAACCCTATTAATTTGGGCAGCCTCACTTTAATTTTTTTTTTAATAAAGTTATTCTTCTTATAATATTTCTTTTGCATGCTATTTTTTTGCAGATAAATTAATGTATTAAAATATTATTTTTATAAGAAGAGGAAGTCACGTGAATTGTGGTGTTCTAATAAATGAATAAGTAATTAAATTTTCCATGCAATTTTTTATTAATTTAATATCCATCATAATTTAATCATTATATTCTGCCATATGCTTCCTTTTGTCTGAGATAGTTATATCCTCTGACTGTCACCATTTAGTCGGATAGCTGGTAACGCACATTTCATGAAGTGTTTTATGCACCTTGGAATTTTGGTGTATTGCATGTCGTGGATAGCTAAGGCATATATGTGTAGCCTGGACATACCTTGGAACACCAGGTACTGCACATAGGGGAAAGGTGTTAAAAAAATATGTCACTAAAATGGTATTTTATTCAGAAGCCAACAATCTTTAATGTATAATTAAGGCAAGTTGCTTTATTTCTAGAACAGCCACAACTGTCCTGTCCAGATGATTGGTGCTCTCTCACTCTTACGGTTACACGCACTGCATTGCAGTCTATCATCGGCTGAATTTATTTTCATGTCTGCTGATTACTAAACCTCACAAAACGTGTCTGCCCTTTTGTAATTATTTTCAATTATGGTGTTTAAATAGCAGTGTGAAGAAGAGACTTCATTTAATATTACAAAAAACCCACTTCAGTTTTGTTTTTATATGTATCCCACTTAAAAGTGTCTACCTTATATATTATTCATTATAGAATTGCCTCAATTTTACATTAAAGAATTATGGCTTCTGAATAAAACACTATTTTTGGCCCATAGTTTGTTACTGATTACCATGCGCAGTACCAGGTGTTTCAAGGTATGTCCAGCAACCACATACTTAACTTTTTATCTACACTAGAGACCCACTATAGCACAATTTCAAGGCACATAAAACACTTGAAAAGTGTGTTACCAGCTCTTGGACTAAATGTTTAAATACGGTTGCAATTCTGGTAAAAATATTGTTGCTCGCCAAGTCAATGTCGTTATTGAAATTCCCAAATACCTTTAATTCATTGTTGTCCATAACTGCAAGAAAAATATCTTAAATTTGTTTTTATTCTTAGAGGCCCCTATTTCCTATGATAGAAGGACTATCCTTATAGAAGAGCCCATGAACCATAAAATTTGAAACAGAAGCTTTAATAGAAAGGACTATTAACAAACTATGTTTTTAAAACTTTCCTTTTGGCATAAATAACATACACCCTGCACGACTTACCTACTTTTTCATTCATAAAAAAAACTCAGTTACGGATTATTACATGAACAGGTAAACAATATAACATATTAATATTATATTTGCGCAAGGTTGAGGTTTTAGCTTTAGATGCGAAGCCCTTAAAATAAATAAATATTATATTTAAAAAAAAATCAATGAAAATAAAGAATATAGTTTCAGTTGTAGGTTATTACAACTTATAACTAATCATAACCTTAATTAAATGCCTCATTTGTATTGCTATTTTTTATGAATATTTATTTATGGACCACATATTTTTTTTTCTTTAAAAAAATTAAACACAGGGAGTTTGGTTTGGATTTTCTTTAAAACGGTATTGCAATTAAATTATTTGGAATCATTTTAAAAGTAAGGGTACTTTTTAAAATAAGGGTACTTTTTAAAAAATAAGGATTAATTTATTTTCCACCCCACTTTCTCTTAAAAAAATGGAAAATAAATTTTTCAGCCGAGTTCTCAATTTATTATCTTATATTCTCATAATTTGGACAAATATAATATAATCATTAATTTTTTTAAATATATAATATAAAGTAGGCGTACCATGGAAGCTGGGTTACAACTATTTAATATGAAGCATGTGTAGCATGGTAAGCCCGGCTACAGATATTTAATATAAAGTAGGTGTAGCATTGCACACCGGGTAACAGCTAGTTTTGGATAAATTTTGTGAACGTAAAGAAAAGAAAAATAAAAAAAAGGAAAAAAAAAGTCCGACTCGCAGGAACTGCGTCATCTTAGCGCGGTTGCGTACATCTCGAAGAAATGGAATAGATTAGCATCACAAATCATCAGCGCTTATATCTCTGAGTGACGTTACCCTATCGAATATTGCTTCAGAACCTTTTTTGTAGAGAATTTAGCAAGCATTCGAATGGTCACCTTCCACTTACCACGATTTCCCAACCGATATCGAGATATTTACGAAAAATGTATGAATATCCGAAAACTTTTCATGTCTATTAATAACATATTTTTTTTCGCATACTTTCTTAACTCCAAATATAACCAAAATTTAAACATCTTAGTTGGGATTAATTTCCAAATTGTAGAAAATATTTGAATTGAATCCCGCGATTCTAAGTACTCACAAAAATATAATGACTTACAAAAACATTGATTCCACTTATCTCAGGAACGGTTGCAGATATCGCCTTATAAATGGTTTCATTCGTTTTCTTATGTTAAGAAACCTATAAAACAAGTACCTGCAAGCATATAAACACAAAAACGTAAGCGTTACGATTTTTTTTGGGCGAATTTCGCCCCAAACACAAGCATATATATAAATATATATATATATATATATATATATATATATATATATATATATATACAAATTTTAGCCACCTATATTTTCGTGGTCTGAAACGTGAAAGTTTCTAGTCGGCACTTCCGGATTGCGTCATGAGGTCAACCTCATAAGCGGGTTCTCCCTATGGATATAGGGAGTAACTGCACTAAAAAACAAAGCTTAGTTATTAAATTTAAATTGGGTTGCTCACTACACGAAATTCTTAGAAAAAAACAAAACATTGCAAGCATTATAGAAATAAGTTATATAAAAAATGAAATATGTAAATTTTAAAAAAAAACTATGAACATGATGGTAACAATTTTTTTTAAATATATTTAAAAAAAATATTAAATAGATTTTGCTGGTTTTTATACGAATCCGTTCAATTGTTTGCTATAGGAATGATGAGTATCACGTTTCGTAGCGAATAAAAAAAACCAATCGTTGAAATCGTAACAACAGAAATATATATATATATATATATATATATATATATATATATATATATATATATATATATGAATATATACACAACATTTTTAACGGGGGTCATTTACGGTATCTAGCAGGTATAATTGATGATTTATGCAAGTAACTTCAATTAAAATCTTTAGGAAATTGCGGGGTGTGCGTGTGTGTCTGTGGGAGTGTGTATTTACATTTGTTTTTCTGTACTGATACGCGTGCTTCTATGTATGTTTGGAATTTAAGTGACCCAAAAAAAAAACAAAAAAAAAAAAAAAAAAAAACAGTATCAGTAATAAGTTATTAAAAGAATTCAATGAATGTTTCATTGGATTAAAGACCCTTAGGTTGACACGCAAAGAAAAAAAAAAAAAAATGCTTTTTGCCATCGACGAACTTTTTGTATGATATTCTGATATTCGTCCCCCAGAAATCCTAAGAATCATACCCATTTAATAATTTAACTGAGTCATATTAAGTGTTTATAATAATAATTGAAATCAAATAATAATATTAAAAACGCCTTGGTATGATTAATTCCTCAGACTATAAATAAATCTTTTATTTATATCTCCACCTTTCACAAATAACGTTTCGGTGTTCAGGTCATTTTCAAATTCTAGAAGAAAAATAAAATGAGTGTTAAACCAAAATAAACCCTCTTATTACATAGTTTATATTAATATTAATCCTATGTCAATAATTTAAAACTTATTTTACCTTAACACCAGCAGCTTCTTTAATAAACTCTATATTATCCTAGCATACTTCTCAAACAACTAAACAATGAACCTTAAAATTACTATTAGATATTATTATTTTCAATTTATTCTAATTCTAAAAAATCTTACATTATTAAAATCTTACATGCATTTTAGCACTTTCCTCCGAAGGAAAGTAGCTATTGAGGTTGGACTCATGACGGAATTTTTGAAAAATTTCTTCAAATCTTTCTCGATCCAACCTAGTAGACACCGAAAATGACCCCCGTTAAAATTTTTATATATCTATATATATATATATATATATATATATATATATATATATGCATATATATATATATATATATATATATATATATATATATATATGTGTCTCTTAACACGATAGCGGCCAGAGTTTTTGTTTTTTCGTCACGAAACTTGGTATATAGCATTCAATTAGCAAACGATTGAACGAGTTCGTTAACCACCAAAGTTGGTCCACCGGAAGGGGGGGTTTACCCCGAACCCAAAACACTAATTTGACTATGTCAGCCGTAATATTTGTTATATTTCAACGAAACTTGGTATTCGTAGTGGTAATATAGAGAGAAAAGTGAGATATAAAAATGAACTAAATCGGTTCATTAGAAGGGGGGGGGTTACTCCGGACCCACAATACCAATTCGCCACTACCAGCCGTGATTTTTGGTATATTTCGATGAAACTCGGTATTCGTAGTGGTAATCCACAGGTAAATAACTGTTGTAAAAATAAACTAAATCGGTTCATTAGGAGGGGGGGGGGGGTTTACTCCGGACCCACAATACCAATTCGCCACTACCAGCCGTGATTTTTGGCATATTTCGACGAAACTCGGTATTCGTAGTGGTAATCTACAGGTAAATATGTGTTGTAAAAAGAAACTAAATCGGTTCACTAGAAGGGGGGGGTTTACTCTTGACCCAAATTCTTAATATACTCATACCGGTCGTAATTTCTGCTGTATTGTAACGAAACACGGTATACGTCGTGGGTAACTCATGAGAAAGAAGTGTTGTAAAAATGAGCTGAATCGGTCAATCAGAAAGCGGGGGTTTAATTTGTAATATATTTCAATAGAAAAGCCCGTCAGACGTAGGTTCACAAAGCCGCCGCAAGGAGCGCTTTCTACCACTAGAGTGACTGTATCCTGTTCCTGCGTTAGATCAAAATACGGTAATATGAGGTTTTTTGTATTTATTACGTACTGTAATAGGTACCATGTGTAAACATAGCTCTGGAAGCAAATTATTAATTGATCAGTTACTCATTACAAATTTAAAAGAGAACTATTCATGTTTTTATTTTATTTATGTAGGATATTTTAAGCAAATTGTTCTGGAAAGCAATCTACACTACCCAAATTCTGAGGAAAGTGCTTAGTTATGCAGGTCCTGCGTGACGGACTTTTATATGTATAATCCAGTCCTTAAGCACAGCCATTTTCTGGCTTTTTAATATCCCCCACATTGCCAAGAATCTTTCATGATCTATATTATTATTTATGTATGCCTATCATAATATACATAACATTCAATACAATTTAAAAAAAAAAATAAAATAAAAATAATAAACCCAAAAAAGGGGTCTCCCGTGGTCTAGTGGCTAGCGCGCTGGATTCATAAGCGATCCCCGGATGGTGGGTTCGATCCCCACCGGCGACAGGAATTTTCTCATCTGAGGGCTCGCTGAGAAAATTCCTGGTTGCACCCTGGAGGCCCGGCGCTAATGGCCAAGATTTGTCGATGCGCCGTTAAAAAAAAAATAAAAATAAACCCAAAAGACATTCATATTTTCTATTGTTTTGTGTTGTTTCATACATTTTTTTTTTTATAATGAATTTATCACAATACTTTTTACCTTAATTTTCCAATTATATTTAAAATTTCACCGTAATGCTTATTATTTTTTTTAAATAATGCTTTATGTAAAAAACCTTTAACAAATTATGGAATTCGTAGGGAATTTGTTGTGCTCTATTAAATTTGGAAGGATCCTCATCAAACTAATAAAAACACCGCAAGAGCTTTCAGGAATATAAATTAATATTTTCATAGTTTACTGTGGGAATATTAATTTGAAATATTCCAAAGTAAAAGAGAAATGTTGGTTACTCCATAGGAAGAAATAATTGTAATAACACTTTATGAAATATATTTAATTTAAATACAAGCTTGGATGGACAGCAAAATTCGCTTTATTTTATTTGCGGTTCAAGAGAGGGTTTTTATTATTAAATTTATTAGAGATGAAATGAAGAAAAGAGAAGACCAATTTCACTCATCCGAAAATAACTAAAAGCGCTGTCATTTCTATACTCCCTTTTAAAATAACTACAATGTTTAGTACTAAATGAAAATAAAATGTCAATCTAATGAAATATTTCGAAATTTAGGGAATGTTTCCTGTTAGAGGAAAACATTCTCGAAATTATATATATATATATACATAGCGATAATGGTGATGTCTTGTATATATATATATATATATATATATATATATATATATATATATGGAGGGGAGAGAAGATATAAAATATACTTTCAATGATTTTTATATAGGCACTATGAAAGAATGCCTATTCACGAGTGCCTTTTAGTTTTTTGCTTTTTTCTTGGAAACGAAGCAAAAACGAGAAAAATGCCAAAGGACTTTTCTTCTTTCTTTTTTCGTCCTGCATCGATTCCCGTAGTTTTGTCGTTTATTTTGGGGACACCGTGTGTGTATATATATATATATATATATATATATATATATATATAAAATATATATATATATAATATATATATATATATATATATATACATACATATATATATATATGTATATATATATATATATATATACATATATATATGTGTGTGTGTGTGTGAAATTAAAGAATGTGTTCAGAATGGCTCCTTCACGCACATGTATAGGTTTTGATGTTAAAAATAGGAAAAAAATAGATTCAAACACATTTTTTTCTAAAACAACGAGGTACCATTTTAAACCTTATAAGGCAACTTTTGAGGTGGAGGCAAACCTCTAAGTCTACAAATACCTGATTAAGAAAAGATTTAATAATTAAAAAAAAAAAAAGAAAACACTAATATCATTAGTCCAGATCCATATGTCTTCTAGTATAGCTCTTAATTTTCATAGAAATATAAATAAAACAATATATTGGTCTAGAAACAAACATGTTCGAACGGCCGAGAACCGGTAGTCATCGGATCGGGACTAATGCCATTAAGATGCCGGTGTTTGTAATCCTCCCGACAGTCGGTGGGTATCGGATCGGGCTCAATGTAGGTGCAACCTAAGAAGACAGTGCGTTCAATAGTACAGCCATCCGATCCGAGAATTACATAATTAAGAGCTGGTTAGGCCTTAGGTATACATATTACCGTACTATTAATACAGCTGTCCTAGTTATATATATATATATATATATATATATATATATATATATATATATATATATATATAGTGTATATATATATATATATATATATATATATATATATATACACAAAACAAATAAAAAATGATATGAATAATATGTGACTGGAAAGTATGATTCCCACAAGGGATGGTGGCTTTTCTTTGGAAAAAAGGATCATCACAATGCTGGGTAGATAAAGGTGGTGAACTGTAGATAACTCGTCCTAAAATACTGGATTAATTACACAGCCTCAGACGAAAAAAGACGTTTTGGCCCGCTGAATTCGAATAGGGTGCCTTAATTACAATAATTTTACGTTTAGTAGTCTCACGTGGGGTCTCCCGTGGTCTAGTGGCTAGCGTCTTAGATTCATAAGCGGGAGATGATGGGTTCGATCCCCACCGGCGGCAGGAATTTTCTCATCCCACGGCTCGTTGGGAAAATTCCTCGCTTCACCCTGGCGTTCGGCGCTAATGGCCTAGTTGTCGAAGCGCCGTAAAAGAAGAAGAAGAAAAAAAAGTACTATTTTCTTTAAAAGTAGGACATACAGTTTTTTATGTATATGTGTACAATAAGTTCAATATATTTACAATAATTTGTTTGGTGATTTCACAAAAAAAACTACTACATCTTAAGGCCTTCAATCAAATTCAAAATTTAATTTGTTTTTAGCACTTTCCTCCGAAGGAAAATAGCTATTGAGGTTGCACTCATGTAGGAATTTTTGAAAAATTTCTTCGAATCTTTATCCATCCTACCTAGTAGACACCGAAAATGACCCTGTTCAAATTTATATATATAGTTATATATATATATATATATATATATATATATATATATATATATATATATATATATGTCCGTTAACACGATACAGGCCAGAGTTTTTGTTTTTTCGCCACGAAACATGGAATGTAGTATTCCCCCATCAATCGATTAAACGAGTTCGTTAACCTACAAAATCTGTCCATCCGGAGGGGGGGTTTACTCCGGAGCCAAAGTAGTTATTTACCAATACCAGCCATATTTTTTGTTATATTTCAACGAAACTCGGTATTCGTTGTGGTAAACTGAATAGAAACATTTGTTATAAAAATAAAGTAAATTGGTTGACTAGAAGGGGGGGAGGGGTTTACTCCAGACAGAAATTACTAATTTCCTTATAACGGTATTAATTTCTGTTGTATTGTTTCGAAATTCTTTTTACTGTGTTACTTTGTACTATGTTTGAATTGAATTCTCCCGCCAAACGTAGGTTCGCGAAACTCATCAAGATCAATAGATGAATATGTTAAGCTTTGTGTACTTAGTACGTAGTGTAGTACCCCGCATACACAAAACTCTGGAAGGAAATTAATTAGAAAATTAATAATTGAAGCAGCTGCTCATAAAAAATGCAAAAGAGTAGAACAATTTATGTTTTTATTTTATTTATCTATATAGGTTATTTTAAGCAAATTATTCAGGTAAGCATTCGACACTACCCAATTCTGAGGAAAGTGCTTAGTTATGCAGCTCCTGCGTGACGGACTTTATTATTAATGCCAGATAAATATCTAATAATCCTTAGCAGTTCGTGATGTCTGGCCTAAATTTTGGTTCGTCGTAAAAAAAATAGATCTATATAAAAAAAATTAATAAATTCGTGAGTAAATTAAACATTAGTGACAAATGTAGGTTTAAGGCGTACTAAAAGTATCCGACATCGGATTTAATAAAAGTAGAGTATTGAATATTCTTGAAGGGTTGTAATCCGATTCTGTAGATAAGATGCTAAGTGATTCCCTTCCGGTGTCTGGGAGAATCACGCTGCAGGGAGGGAATCAAAGAGGCGTAGTGTAAGTAGTTCCGACGTCAGCCGCTAGATTGCATCGCTTTCACCTTGTCTCCGATCGTTTCTTGTAGGGGTCTTCCGTTATAACCTGTACGGCGATCTTTTAGGTTATTTTTTTTTTTCTTTCTGATTTTTAAAGAAATTGAGAATCATTGAATCAATGGTAAAAATGCAGTTTCCCGCCCTCCAAACCGATTTCTTTCAAACTTTGCACAATAACGTATTTTGATGCACTAAACACGAATACGATAAAAAAATACGTCGGATTTAACTAGGAAAGAAGTTATTAAGCACTTAAGTTTTGCAGGTTATGAGAGCTAATGCAAACAACTAAATTTGTGACGACTTTAAGGCATAAATGACGACTTTAAGGCATACATGCTATGCGTTTCCGCTCGCTACGCTCGCTCAAAAAGATAACAAAACCCCAGTCAATCCAACTCGCTAAAATTAATAGACTATAATATTAAGCACTAAAGTTAGGAAGGTTATAAAACTAGGCGTCATCAGCGTATTTGTAAACACGCGCATGCGCAGATATATAACATTGGGAAACAGACAACTCTCATTTGAAATGTTCAGAAACCATTTATTCAAAGATAATGTTAATTTTAAGGGCGTCCTCACCTGTCGCTTTAGGGCATACGTGCTATGCGTTTCCGCTCGCTCCGCTACGCTCCGCTTGCTCAAGAAAATAACAAAACCTCAGTCAATCCAACTCGACTTCTTTCCTAGTTAAATCCGACGTTTTTTTGTTTATCCTATTCGTGTTTAGTGCATCAAAATACGTTATTGTGCAAAGTTTGAAAGAAATCGGTTGGGAGGGCGGGAAACTGCATTTTTACCGAATCAATTCTTATATTACTTGCTTACCACTATCCAGGAATATCGTTTATGCACCTATGAGACCGACTCAATGAAGTTGTGACAGCCACGAAAATTAACGATGGTTCTCATGTGTTTGTGTGTATGTATTGTGTTTTTTTTTTGTTTTTTTCTATTACAGGCTAAAAGTAGCCCGATTTTAATAAAATTTGGGGGAAAAATCGTCGTCTAATTTGGAAGGTCAATTTCGTTAGCCACGAGAATCCGTCTACCAAAACAAGGTTTTGGAGTGAAATTTGCACGAAAAAAATTCTAACGCTTACGTTTTTGAGTTCATATGCTTGCAGGTACTCGTTTCATGGGTCCCTTAACTAAGTTAAACGAATGAAACCATTTTAAGGTGATGTGTGTAAATGTTTTTGAGAAAAGGGAATACAAATAGATTTTCAGACTAATTTTCGATTTGGGTACGGGAATTAAACCATTACCGTGTGAAATTAAAGAATGTGTTCAGAATGGCTGATTTACGCGAAAGCACATTTATTGGTTTTGACTTAGAAATGAAAAAAAAATGGATATTCAAATAATTATTTTTCTAAAACAACGAAGTACCAATTTAAAATTTATTAAATAATGCAACTTTTAAAACAGAGGTAAATCTCTAAGCCCAGCTCTAAGTCCAGCTCTAAGTCCAGCTCTAGGCCCAGCTCTAAGTCCAGCTCTAAGTCCAGCTCTAAGTCCAGCTCTTAGTCCAGCTCTAAGTCCAGCTCTAAGTCCAGCTCTAAGTCCAGCTCTAAGTTCAGCTCTTAGTCCAGCTCTAAGTCCAGCTCTAAGTCCAGCTCTAAGTCTAGCTCCAAGTCCAGCTCTAAGTCCAGCTCTAAGTCCTTAAGATAGCTGCTTAAGAAATGATTGAATAATTTACTAAAACACTTATAACAATAGTTCACATCTATATGGCTTTTACCATAGCTCTTAATTTACATAGCAATGTTTCTTATTGAAAATTTAATGTAGATTATAAAAATGTGTTTTCAGAAATTCCGAAAACACAGTTTTATATATATATATATATATATATATATATATATATATATATATATATATATATATATATATGTGTGTGTGTGTGTGTGTGGAATCTGAATTGCTGTCTAACCGGCGACTAAAAACCAAGGAAATAGCAGCGAGGTTAGGGCTTTCAAAATCAAGTATTTTGTGGATCATCAAAGAACATTTGCATATGTACAAGGTTAGTGCAAGATGGGTTCCAAAAATTCTTTCAGCTGCTCAAAAACGGGAACGAGTTCACTGCTGCAATGAATTTTTACGCGAGTATAATGCCGACCCAAGGAATTTTTTGGACGCAATTGTAACTGGGGATTAGACAATGGTTCTATATTATGACCCACTCAGCAAAAGAGAGTCCATGGAATGGAGAAGACCAGGAGAAGCGCCTCCTTTAAAGGCAAAAGTCACGCAGTCAACAAAAAAGGTAATGGTCACAATTTTTTGGGACTGTAAAGGAATACTACTGATAGATTTTAAAGAAAGGAATTCCACAATGAATGGTGAGTATTATGCAGCCCTACTCCACCGGTTACGAGACGCCATTAAAGAGAAGAGGCGAGGGAAGTTAAGCAGAGGTGTCCGCCTCCTTCACGACAATGCCTCTGCCCACACAGCATTGATTTCCAAGGCCGCTGTGAAGGACTTTGGATTCCAAGAAATTTCTCATCCACCCTAAAGCCCAGACTTGGCCCCTAGCGATTTCTACCTTTTCTCAAAGTTAAAATCTGACCTTCGTGGAAGGCGATTTAACACCGACGAAGAGCTCCAAGCAGCAGTGGAAGAACATGTTTTTAACAAAGAAGAAAATTATTTTTTTCATGGTATAGAAATGTTGCCAAAGCGTTGTATTAACTTTAGTAAGTGTTGACCGTAGAGGAGAATATATTGAAAAACAGTAAAACCAGTTTTTTTCTTTCACCTTTCCTTCTATCCCAGGCCGGAAACTTATGGACCTTACTACGCATAAGAACCCATAGTTTTGTAAATAGACAAACGTTTGCGTAGCTCTTTTTCAAGTCCAGCTATAACGCACATTTCTGCGTCGCTGAACTACAAATGAGGTCCAGAATAAACCCTAAGGTTATGACATCTCAATGCAGGACGGGTCAGTCCATATCAGATCATCCAGGCTATGAAACCCATGTCCTCAGAATTGCCTGAAACTTTTTTTATTTGTTGAACTTGTCATTCTTATGATATATTCCAAATTTTAGTTAGATATCTTCAATACTTTTTGAGTTATGAATTTTTAAAGTTGTCTATAAAAATTGTTTTTGCTTTTAATGACGATTTAAGTCAAAGCGACATTCATTTACTAAAAAAATCATTACTCTGTTAATGTTAATGATATCTCAACGGGATTTTCACCAAAAGGGTCACAATAATATTTTGAAAATGGGAAAAATATATTTACTATCTGTTATGTTTCTGGTTGCTAAGTATATTTATTTAAAAAAAAAATTTTAATTTAAAATAAACTAAAAACATAAATATTTCAAAAATCGATAAAAATAAAAAATAGACAACTTTAAAAATTCATAACTTAAAAAGTATTGAAGATATCTAACTGAAATTTGGAATATATCATTAGAATGACCAGTTCAACAAATAAAAATAGTTTCAGGCAATTCTGAGGACATGGGTTTCATTTCACTATTTAGCTGGATGATTTGAAATGGACTGACCCGGACACACTGTATACACACAAACTAACAAGGAGAGTGTACACCGGTATACAGCGGTGGGGTCACCGATCTGGTCCAGTTTTTTTCTGGTGATTCTGCATCGAAAAATAGCCGACACGTGTCCGAGCGTTCCGTCCAATGCGCCTTAGGAGCCGAGAAATAAAATAAAATAGGTTGAAAGTGCTTTATTTTTTATATCGAGTTTAGAAAATGATATCGACATGATTCTTTCACCAATTCATTTGTTTTATCAAATAGATGAAAGAAAAAATATAATCTTTAAATAATTTTTTTTAAAAAAAGCTCCCGTTTTCAAGTAAACTAGTATTATACATTGTTTTTACCTAAAAAATAATAGCAGATTTGAAATAAGCACCCCAAGAAATCTTAATGTGGTAAATATCATTGAAAACAAAAAATAACGATTTTTCCCAGTCTGGAAGAGACTAAAAATTTGTAAGTGAAAAAGTAATGTAACCTTTTGAAATTCAATATCTCCCCTTGAGATAATCCGATTGTTACGCCCTTGAGCTCTTTATTTATTTAATGTCTACTTATCATTGAAAACGAATTTTAGGGCGGGTTATTTGCCTTTTTTAGGGCTAATCATCACCCCCTAGCGGGAATCGAACCTACGACCTTGCCAGCTCCAAAATAAATGTACATTATATCAACTATACATTCATAATTATTTATTTATGAAATGTTAACGTCCCAGTATTATTGACTACGAATTTTAGGACGGGTTATCTATAGATTACCACCCTTTTTTAGCCAGGATAGGGCTGATGCCTTTTCTTCTTCCTAAAGAAAAGCCACCACCCCTAGTGGGAATCCGACCCACAACACGGAGTGTTAATTGATTTAAAAAAAAGTTGATGTTCCCATATGAAGAGACTGTTGACAAGGTGGCCGCTTGGTCTAGGGGTATGATTCCTGCTTTGGGTGCAGGAGGTCCCGGGTTCAAATCCCGGAGCGGCCCGTAACTTTTTTTTGTGGTATTAAAATTTCTTTTACCTTTTCTTTCTCAACAAACAATCTCTTCTTTTTCTCAAAAAGTGTGACATAAATTTCTCTCTGATATAAAATAGCCTGCAATAACTATCCTAGTAATTTTATACCTCTTAACATCCTCGTTTCGGCCTGAAAACCCAAAAGCAAATGTTTTCGAGGGTGTAGAACTCAAATCTGAAGTCATTTTATTTTTATCTTAGCGGGATTTTTGGTCAATGACCAAAAATGATGGACCAAAAACCTGAAATTTCAGGTTTTATATTTTGGGGGTGGGAGGTATAATTTACTTTTGTTTTTCATGCACTGAATCCCGTGGGATACTCCCCACGTCACTCTGTTCGATAGTTTTGGAGCCTTTTGAGTGACAAATTGTTAAAAAAAATTATTTTACATAATATACATACTTGACAACAATTTACAACATTAAACTTTAATGGTGTACATTTTTAATCAAAATAAAAAAAAAAAAAAAAAAGTCAGGGAAACTGGCGTTTAGTGCAAAATCAAACCAAATTTGGACGGTCGATAAAGGCCCCAGAGTTATACATTTTCTTCCAATCGGGGTATTTTATAGTGTTCTGGGTTCAACGTTATATCCAAGAATGTTATAATTTTATTTTTATTTTGAGAACCATTTCATACAAGTATCGTCTAAGATAATACAATAGTAATTTATCTATATATATAAAAATCACGTGTCTGTCTGTTTTTCTGTTTGTCTGTTTGTTTGTTCCTTATACAAATCTACACCGTTTGACCGATTTTGACCAAACTTGGAATAATGGTAGGTCTTGATACGAGAAATCTCCTAGGCTAGGTCAAAAAATCTACCAGATGTCTGTCTGTATGTTTGTCCCTTATACAAATCCACACCGTTCGTCCGATTTTGACTAAACTCGGTACACATGTATATCTTAACCTGGGAGTGTCGTAGGCTAAGTCAAAAAAGTCTACCATTTGTCTGTCTATATGTTTGTCCCTTATACAAATCCACACCGTTCGTCCGATTTTGACTAAACTCGGTACACATGTAGATCTTAATCTGAGGAGTGTCGTAGGCTAAGTCAAAAACGTCTACCAGCTGTCTGTCTGTATGTTTGTCCCTTATACAAATTCACACCGTTCGTCCGATTTTGACTAAACTCGGTACACATGTATGTCTTGATTCGGGGCGTGTTATAGGTTAGGTCAAAGTCGTCTAGGACTCATAGTTGGGAGGTCACGGGTTCATAACAGTTACAGATTCGTGTTATTAGATTTTAATAATGCTTATTTGGTTTCTAATTTATTTAGGCTTTTCTATATGCAGAAAGTAGGTGTAGCATGGCACGCCGGGTAACGGCTAGTATGGTTATAAAAAGGAGCCTTTCTTCTTTAGAAAGAGCCTAAGGACGTAAATATTGGTTTATCTCAAGAGGAGATATTGAATTTCAAAACGACGCGTAAAGTTTTCCCTTACAAAGTGTCTCTTACGGACTGGAAAAAATGATTATTTCTTGTTTTCGATGATATTCATCACATAAGGGTTTATAGGGATGCTCATTTTAAATCTGCTATTATTTTTGGTGTGAAAAATGTATAATGCTATTTTACTTAAAAACATATTTTTGAATTTATTTGACGAAATATGAATTATTGTTTAACGATTGTATTTTTTCTGTAATCTATTCTCTAAAACAAACAAATTGGTGAAAAAATCATGTCGATATCATTTTCTAAACTCGTTATATATAATAAAGCATTTTTAACCTGTTTTATTTTATTTCTCGGCTCATAATGCGTATTGAACGAAACGCTTCGACACTTGACGACTATTTTTCGATGAAGAATCACCAGAAAAAAAAATGGGCCAAATCGGTGTCCTTGGACCTGAATAACCTTATGAGCTATTCGGCGATGAAGCTGTTGCCGCTATATGCCAACATTACTTCTTCAAACATTAATAGGGCTCCTGAGTCAGGCGGATACAATGTTTACGTATATCTCTTACTTAGGTGTATATCTCTTACTATATCTCTTATCAGATCCCCGACAACTCGCCCCACACTCTTCTATTTTCCTATTCTTTTTAAATACACCTATTTTTATCACAAAAGGGGTAAAAAACCTTACATAATATATGTAATATATATATATATATATATATATATATATATATATATATATATGACTAATCGAAAATAGATTGTCTTTCGTTGAGAGGAGAACGCCGCACAGTGGGACGAAACGCCCAAAACCCGCGAATTTTAGCCGAATTTGAAACTTGTTTTTTTTTTTTCTTAGACAACTACTAGGACTTGTTCCACACAGTCCAGGGTATCTGAAAAAATAGCAGACTCCGCAAAAACAATCGTAATACCTCATACTTTTAACTTTCCCCCGCGACTATCTTACTTTTTTTTTCACCTAAAAATATTTCTGAGCTTGTTTTGGTTAATGTACGCTTCTGAAAAAAATAAACTTAATTTTTTACAGCATTTTTTTGGGTTTTTTTTTTACCCCTTTTGTGATAAAAATAGGTGTATTTAAAAAGAATAGGAAAATAGAAGAGTGTGGGGCGAGTTGTCGGGGATCTGATAAGAGATATAGTAAGAGATATACACCTAAGTAAGAGATATACGTAAACATTGTATCCGCCTGACTCAGGAGCGCTATTAATGTTTGAAGAAGTAATGTTGGCATATAGCGGCAACAGCTTCATCGCCGAATAGCTCATAAGGTTATTCAGGTCCAAGGACACCGATTTGGCCCCCATTTTTTTTCTGGTGATTCTCCATCGAAAAATAGTCGACATGTGTCCAAGCGTTTCGTTCAATACGCATTATGAGCCGAGAAATAAAATGAAACAGGTTAAAAATGCTTTATTATATATAACGAGTTTAGAAAATGATATCGACATGATTTTTTCACCAATTTGTTTGTTTTAGAGAATAGATTACAGAAAAAATACAATCGTTAAACAATAATTCATATTTCGTCAAATAAATTCAAAAATATGTTTAAGTTTTTAAGTAAAATAGCATTATACATTTTTCACACCAAAAATAATAGCAGATTTAAAATCAGCATCCCTAGAAACCCTTATGTGATGAATATCATCGAAAACAAGAAATAATCATTTTTTCCAGTCCGTAAGAGACACTTTGTAAGGGAAAACTTTACGCGACGTTTTGAAATTCAATATCTCCTCTTGAGATAAACCAATATTTACGTCCTTAGGCTCTTTCTAAAGAAGAAAGACTCCTTTTTATAACCATATAAATTACTATTGTATTATCTTAGACGATACTTGTAAGAAATGGTTCTCAAAATAAAAATAAAATTATAACTTTCTTGGATATAAAGTTGAACCCAGAACACTATAAAATACCCCGATTGGAAGAAAATGTATAACTCTGGGGCCTTTATCGACCGTCTAAATTTGGTTTGATTTTGCACTAAACGCCAGTTTCCCTGACTTTTTTTTTTTTTTATTATTTTGATTAAAAATGTATACCATTAATATATAAATGATTTACACGAATTTCTCACACAGGACCGTACACATCGACAATACACTAAAATATCTGAAACCTAAAAACAAATTTCAACTTTTTTGATACATTATCATTCAGTTACCACTAAAACTTATTTGACATTAAAATTTTTCATATATATAAAAATTTAATTTACTGTATTCACAGATTTGCAGCACTATAAATTTCGATGTGATATATAAACAGTTTGATCTTTATAATACACTTATATTTATTATGCATGCACAAATATGAGTGTATATTACGATTTCCTATCTATAAAACTTCATGTTTTAGATAAATTTTGTGTCTAAAAATGTAGTATTCCGACAATACTTTGTTATTCATAATACAATTTTTAGCGCTTTCCTCCGAAGGAAAGTAGCTGTTGAGGTTGCACTCATGACGGAATTTTTAAAAAAATTCTTCAAATCTCCATCGATCCTACCTAGAAGACACCAAAAATGACCCCCGTTAAAATTTATATATATATATATATACATATATATATATATATGTCTGTTAACACGATAGCGGCCAGAGGTTTTGTTTTTTCTTCACGAAACGTGGTATATAGCGTTAAATTAGCAAACGATTGAACGAGTTCGTTAACCACCAAAATCGGCCCACCGGGAGGGGGGGGGGTTTACCCCGGACCCAAAACACTAATTTGACCATGCCAGCCGTAGTTTTTGTTATATTTCAACGAAACTCTGTATTCGTTATGTTAATCTAATGAGAGACATACGTTGTAAAAATAAACTAAATCGGTTTATTAGGAGGGGGGTTTACTGTGGACTCACACTACCAATTTGCCGCTACCAGCCGTAATTTTTGTTACATTTCAACGAAACTCGGTATTCGTGGTGGTAATCAACAGAGAAAAAGGGGTTTTAAAAATAAACTAAATCGGATTATTTGGAGGGGGGGGGGGTTTACTCCGGAGCTAAAGTACTAATATACTCATACCGGTCGTAATTTCTGCTGTATTGTAACGAAACGCGGTATACGTCGTGGGTATCTCATGAGAAAGATGTGTTGTAAAAATGAAGTAAATCGGTCTAATGGAAAGGAGTGTTTACTTTAAACTCTTTTTCATTAGACTGAGCCGGCCAGACGTATGGTCCCAAAGGCGTCGGGAGGAGCGCTTTCTCCTACTAGATCAAATGACGGAAAAAAAGTTTTTGTGTATTTATTAAGTAGTACAGTATCATGTATTAACATAACTCTGGAAGCAAATTATTTACAAAATTAATAATTGAACAGTTCTCATAAGAAATGTAAATGAGCAGAACTATTCACGTTTTTATTTTATTTATATAGGTTATTTACAGCAAATTATTCAGTAATGTAGTCTACACTACACAAAATCTGAGGAAAGTGCTTAGTTATGCAGCTCCTGCGTGACGGCCTTTTTTTAAACCTATGTTGGCTCGATGTAGTTTTTCCTGTAAATTGTTCATTCATCATTGATAGCCCTTCTGGAGTGAGTGGTTCTAACTGACCATAGCCCATTCATCAATCTATCGCGGCGGTAGGATTGAATGAAGACAGGAGTATCGTCTTACAAGTGAAAGAGATGCCGCCGTCTCATAAAGCACACTGAGAACCTTGTACTCACCGCGGCAGAGTTCTGCGGGAAAGAGATGCCGCCGTCTCATAAAGCACACTGAGAACCTTGTACTCACCGCGGCAGAGTTCTGGGGGAAAGAGATGCCGCCGTCTCATAAAGCACACTGAGAACCTTGTACTCACCGCGGCAGAGTTCTGGGGGAAAGAGATGCCGCCGTCTCATAAAGCACACTGAGAACCTTGTACTCACCGCGGCAGAGTTCTGGGGGAAAGAGATGCCGCCGTCTCATAAAGCACACTGAGAACCTTGTACTCACCGCGGCAGAGTTCTGGGGGAAAGAGATGCCGCCGTCTCATAAAGCACACTGAGAACCTTGTACTCACCGCGGCAGAGTTCTGCGGGAAAGAAATAACAGCCCGAGGCAAGCAAATTTAAAAGATTTCTTTCACAACAAAACGAACAAAAATTGACAAAAGCGATGGTAAAAATGCAGTTTCCCGCCCCCCCCCCCAAACCGATTTCTTTCAAACTTTGCACCATAACGTATTTTAATGCACTAAACACGAATACGGTAAAAAAAAAACGTCGGATTTAACTAGGAAAGAAGTTATTAAGCACTTAAGTTCACTGTTGTGCAGGTTATGAGAGCTATTAATTATAGCAAGTTGGATTGACTGGGGTTTTGTTATCTTCTTGAGCGAGCGTAGCGAGCAGAAACGTATAGCACGTATGCCGTTAAGCGACGGTTTCTGAACATTTCAAATGAGAGTTCTCTGTTTCCCAATGTTATATATCTGCGCATGCGCGTGTTTACAAATACGCTGATGACGCCTAGTTTTATAACCTTCCTAACTTTAGTGCTTAATATTATATTCTATTAATTTTAGCGAGTTGGATTGACTGGGGTTTTGTTATCTTCTTGAGCGAGCGGAAACGCATAGCATGTATGCCTTAAAGTCGTCACTAATGTAGTTGTGTACATTAGCTCTCATAACCTGCACAACAGTGAACTTAAGTGCTTAATAACTTCTTTCCTAGTTAAATCCGACGTTTTTTTTTATCGTATTCGTGTTTAGTGCATCATAATACGTTATAGTGCAAAGTTTGAAAGAAATCGGTTTGGAGGGCGGGAAACTGCATTTTTACCAAAGCGATCTTGAGACGCCTGGAAGGCAATACTGTATTTTGAGTTCATATCGTAACAAGCACCGATGAAACAATCTCAGTAAAATAGTTTTTGGTAACTTTTTTTAGTAGATTAATAGGCTAAGTCAAAAAAGTCGACCAGCTGTCAGTCTGTATATCTGTTCCTTATACAAATCCACACCCTTCGTCTGATGTTGACCAAATTTGGCACACAGGTAGGTCGCGATACGGGGAGTGTCATAAGCTAGGTTGAAAACGTCTACCAGCAGTCTGTCTGTATGTTTGTTCCGTAACACTAAAGTAACGCACCAGAAACCCTTTAACATGAGCCTTGAAACAGAACTTTGTTGGCTGAGGGGATCTGGCGAATTGCTACTTTTTTTCCCCACCCTCCAAAATTTATTAATATGAACAGAGAGAGAGACTTAAAAAATACACCTAACTCTACGCTTACCTACTAGAAGGGAGATATAATATTTACAATAGGGGAGTGGCTTAGTCTAAGGTACTATACCTAGGGGGAGACAAAGTTGCAAAGAGAGGGACTAGACTAGGTAGTAAAAATCGCTACCTTTTTTTCCGCACCCTCCCCAAAAAAATTACTTGATGCATAGAGAGGTCCAGGCCCAACGGATTGGAACCTGGAGCTAGACTTGAGACTACGGCATATTCTAGCTTACATACTAGAATAGCTAAATCGCTAGGTACTTTTTTTCCCTACTCCCAAAGAATATTTACAAATCAAAATTGCTGGCTCGTACCAGTTCATGTTCTATTTCACATTCCACATACAATTGTCAGTGTTTGATGGTCGAGTTGACTTTTTCGATGCGAGTCTTCCCTTGATAAATCGCAACTTCGTGGCAGAAATTTCTCTTCGATCATGAAATGAGCCAATTTTCCGGGCTTCTTAAGTTTATTAGGAAACCCGCTTGTAATGTTAATTAACGAGTATTAAGAGAGTAAGTTGTGCTGGTATTATTGTCTGAAGTGGATTAGGGCAATTGGTGTTAGAGATAGTGACGGATACTAAGTAACTAAGTATAACATTACTAGAAGTGCCTTTGGGCTGAAGTAGAAACTGTCTTAGTTAGTTAGTACGCTACAAGGAGCGCTAGTATACTTCAGGGACTAAAACCTGTTCCTTGGCTTTAGAGAATTGAGGGCAAGGCCGCCAAGTCTTGGCCATTCGCGGATCCAGGACTGATTCCAGCTTCGCAGTTCGTCCAAATTCGTCATCCTAGCACGTTCTCATTCTTATCCAAGTGTCATTTGTAAAGCCTGTAATAAATATAGTAGACATTGTGGTTTGAAAATTCGGGAAAAATTTAAATGAACCCTGGATTGAAACTTCCATTGACATCTACGGTAATGGCACTGTGGGGTAAATTTTACCGATACTTTGAAAAAGTGAAAAGGAGCATCAAGGAATAATTTCAAACAGTAATAAATCTTGATGATTAGATAGTTAGCCGTCGAGGTGATAAATAAAGATGGAATGGTTGAGATTCGGCTAAATAAACCTCAATATGATTTTGTTTTAAAAAAAATCTATATTTTGGACGTTTCGGCTACTTATTGGTAGCCTTCGTCAGCTAAAATGACAAAAAAAGAAATTAATACAGAAACAAAAAAAAGTTTATGATTGTGATAGGTAACAGAACTATAAATAAAATTAACTTATAAAAGAACATATCGTCGTAAATTCTTAGAATGAAAAAATAAATAGGTACAATAATTGATTTTAATAGTAATTAGTAACATTAATTGATTTTACAAAGAAATAAGAAACTACATACCAATGACAAATATAGTAGCTAATAGTAACATTAATTAATTTTACAAAGAAATAAGATACTATTACCATTGTGAAAGTGTCTAAGGAAAAAGTAATCTACTGGGGTATATGTAACTGAAAACAGCAGGTGGTGGGAGAAAGGTCGGTAAGGATCAAAAGGCATGTTTATGACATTTTATGACAGGAAAGGAGAAAAAGGTGTTAATGGAAGGATACCCAAGGGGCATGGGAAAAATCTAGGTGGGAGGTGGGGAGAGTTTTTGGAAATAATTAGCGTACATAGGAGAAATGCCTTGTTTGTCAGTTTTGTAGTTTATATTGTTTTTGTTTAAGTTTATGTGTACACATTCCGAGATCTGTAGTCTTTTTAGCACTTTCCTCCGAAGGAAAGTAGCTATTGAGGTTGGACTCATGACGGAATGAATTTGAAAAATTTCTTCAAATCTTTATCGATCCTACCTAGTAGACACCGAAAATGACCCCCGTTAAAATTTATATATATCTATATATATATATATGCATATATATATATATATATATATATATATATATATATATATATATATATATATATATATGTCTGTTAACACGATAGCGGCCAGAGTTTTTGTTTTTTCGTCACGAAACTTGGTATATAGCATTCAATTAGCAAACGATTGAACGAGTTCGTTAACCACCAAAGTTGGTCCACCGGAAGGGGGGGGGGTTTACCCCGAACCCAAAACACTAATTTGACTATGTCAGCCGTAATATTTGTTATATTTCAACGAAACTTGGTATTCGTAGTGGTAATATAGAGAGAAAAGTGAGATATAAAAATGAACTAAATCGGTTCATTAGAAGGGGGGGTTTACTCCGGACCCACAATACCAATTAGCCACTACCAGCCGTGATTTTTGGTATATTTCGACGAAACTCGGTATTCGTAGTGGTAATCCACAGGTAAATATGTGTTGTAAAAATAAACTAAAACGGTTCATTAGGAGGGGGGGGGTTTACTCCGGACCCACAATACCAATTCGCCACTACCAGCCGTGATTTTTGGTATATTTCGACGAAACTCGGTATTCGTAGTGGTAATCTACAGTTAAATATGTGTTGTAAAAATAAACTAAATCGGTTAATTAGAAGGGGGGGTTTACTCCGGACCCAAATTCCTAATATACTCATACCGGTCGTAATTTCTGCTTTATTGTAACGAAACGCGTTATACGTCGTGGGCAACTCATGAGAAAAAAGTGTTGTAAAAATGACCTGAATCGGTCAATCGGAAAGGGGGGTTTACTTTGTAATATATTTCAATAGAAAAGCCAACCAGACATAGGTTCACAAAGGCGCTGCAAGGAGCGCTAGTGGGACTGTATCCGGTTCCTGCGTTAGATCAAAATACGATAATATGAGGTTTTTTGTATTTATTACGAAGTGTAATAGGTACCATGTGTAAACATAACTCTGGAAGCAAATTATTAATTGATCAGTTACTCATTACAAATTTAAAAGAGAACTATTCATGTTTTTATTTTATTTATGTAGGATATTTTAAGCAAATTGTTCTGGAAAGCAATCTACACTACCCAAATTCTGAGGAAAGTGCTTAGTTATGCAGCTCCTGCGTGACGGACTTTTTTGTTTCGTTGTGTAGAAAGAATTTTCGTGTCGTCGAAAATAAAAGTGTGTTTTTGCGTAATGGCGTGTTTAGCAAGTGCAGGTTTATCTATTTCTTTATTAGTGATGGTTTGTTTATGTTGTGTAAGACGTGAGTGAATGTAATTTATGGTTTATCCTATAGTTTATGGTTTATACAGTGTGTATATATAGTAATAAATCTGTACAATTTTTATAAAAATTCACAAAATAGCTAGGAAATGCTGAAAATCAATATTCTTCACACGCCAATTAATATTACTAAACTGAAAATATTGTTTTGATTGATCAAAAGCCATAAAAATTAGAAACTTTATGAATATACAATGTTCTATCCAATTCAGACTCCTTAGCGTTCAACAAATTTTAGTGATCGGTAATGTCGGTACGTCGCCCTTCTACACACAGAGCATAGCGCTTTCGTTTTTCTGTTATTTTTCTGTCACAAAATGAACATCTCACGGTTTTATCCAAGGTACAACAACACAACAACAAGCATCAGTGTCTTCAATGGTTTTGGTATGTTCTTCAGTTGGGCACACATTTGTCACTCAAAAAGCCATATCATAAAAGTGATTGATCCGTGAAGATTTGTGAGATGAGCGAAAAAGTTATCAATTAACTACACCGTGGGGTAAAAAATACCCCATACACAACTCGCGACCTCCTCATGCAGCGATTAGCGCACTAGTGGCTTTGTTTATATTAGGTTATATCAGAAAATGAACTTCCGATTATTTAGGAAGAAGGAGGGAGTCTCTGTGATTTACAGAAATTAAGAAACACGCCATAGAACAAAGTGTGGGGTATTTTCACCCCACGGTGTCAATCCAGGGTTAAACCTAATAAAGTAACTCCTCAAAGAAAAAAAAGGTTTTAGGCATTACAATTCTGACAGTATTCAATTTTAAGCAGAAATTACTCCCCACAAAATGTCGACAAATAGGAAGAAGTATCAAGACAAGCTATTCTACTGAATTGGTGGAAATCTTAGTGTAAATTGTCAAATAGCCTACAACCAATAGAGCAAAAAGTGGAATAGAAATTATTCTTTGTCAGAAAAGAATAGGTCAACCCAAAAAGACGCATTCACACATTATGGTCAAACGAGACATTCCTATTAGCCAAATCTTCAACACATACTTGACTATAAAACACTTACTATCTGAATGCAGCCTTAGGCTGCACCTACATTGGACCCGTATTTCTTGCAATCCGATTTCGTTTGACGGCCAACGGTCGACGTGAGTGCCTACATTGGTCCCGACCAGATCCGACACGATCTCGTCACAGCTCGTCAGTAATGAGCTCGTAGTAAAGTGAAAATGAGTAATTAATTTATGAAATACTACCTAATGAGCATAGAAACCTTCGATTACCTTGTTGGAGGTATGAGGGAGGAGTTGAGAAGCCAATCAATCTTCTGGAAGTATATTAGTCCAACAAAAAAAAAATCTTAGCGTAACAGTTAATTTTTAATTGTTACACTACGATAAGAGAAGAATTAGTAGGTACCTATTCATTTCTATGTATTTTTTTTTTTTTTATATATATATAAGGTGCTTCTACTACTTGGGTCATTAGCACCGGGTACCTATTCATATTTTAAAATTAGGTACTTATAAAAAAGTTAGCTAGAATAGTATAAACATTGGAAGGTTATAAACGTTGGGTGGTTATAAGCATCTTTCCATGTAATTTAATAAACGTAAGAAATAAAAAATAAAAATGTAAATTGACAAAGTTGTTCTAAATATTATTTATATATTCTTTCATTTAAAGAATAGCAAGCATTAAATAACCTAAGAATACAAAATTAAAATTACAATATCTAATTATGCAACATTACATATACATCATATAAACCTAATCACAGTTAATTAACTCATATTTTAACTTAATATAAAAATTAAATTCATATAAATAACCTAATGTAAATTTAACTCAAGGAAGAGACGGGAAGCAATAAAAGAAAAGGATTTAAGTTTACCAAGTATATATATATATATATATATATATATATATATATATATATATATATATATATATATATATATATATATATATATAAATTAAATAAAAAAATACTTTGCCTGTTACTATACAAATATATAATTAACAATATGTGCGGTAACTATGCGATAATGATTTTATTTCGACAGGTGGTTATATTTTGGAAATGATTTTCATTCATTTAAGATATTGGAATATAGTATTTACTTATTACTTAACTGTACAAACCTCCTTGAAATTAATTGACAGGAAATGAAAGTAAAGTTCCTATAATGCCGTTTACAGTCTATATTTTCCAGAGCGCAATAAAGGGGAAATGGTTTATAATAAATTGGTGTGAAAGGGGCGTAGTAATTGCAGAATATTTTATTTAGATATGTTTATCTTGACAGTTAATTACTCCTGAATGAGTAAGTCCTGTGTTCCTGAATACAATTAAGATAAAAGCTATTTTAATTGTAGGCTTTTCACATCACAAGAAATGACTTCATTACATTCGTTTCGTTTATCACTAAATGCACTTATGTTATTAATTCTTATCAAACGTGAAAGCAACTTCGCAGATATCGCATAATAAACACGTTTTTAGTTTTTTAGCGCGGTTCCTCCCTCCCCCATTGGGAGGAACCCCGCTTATAAGGTTGATACAATGAAACAATCCGGAAGTGCCGACAAGAAAATTTCGCGTTTCAGAACCCCTAGAGACCGAAAATAACGGTGGTTCAAATTTGTATATATATATATATATATATATATATATATATATATATATGTATATATTTATATATATATATATATTTGTCTGTTCGCTCTCTAGCTCGAAGACGAATGGTCCGATTTTGATGAAATTTGGTACAAAAATCAGTCGTCCAATATGAAAGGTCAAGTTCGTTAACCAGCAAAATCCGCCCACTGGAAGATGGAGTTTGGGGCGAAATTCGCGCAGAAAAAATCGTAACGCTTACGTTTTTGAGTTCATAAGCTTGTAAGTACTCTTTTTATAGGCTTCTTGGGCTAGGAAAACAAATGAAACCATTTTCAAGGCGATAGCTTAAACCCTTTTCGAGAAAATTGGAAAAATAGTTTTTGAATACCGTTTTTGGTTTGGGTACTTAGAATCATGGGATTCAGTTGAAACATTTTCTGCATGTTCTACTTTCATTAAAACTAATATGTTGAAATTTTGGTTACGTTTGGAGTTAAGGAAGGGTTAGAATAAAATATTTTATTAACAGACATAGAAAGTTTTGGTAACTTTGTATATTTTCCTTAATATCTCGAAAAAGGTTAAGAATTTGGTAAACGAAAGAATACCATTAGAAAGCTTACTAAATGCTCTACAAAAAAGGTTCTGATGAAAGTTTTGATTAGGCGATGTCAATCGGAGAAATAAGTGCTTAAAACATTAAAGTAATTGATTTTGCTTATTCGAACTGTTTCTTTTTTGTTTTTATTCCTTGTTATTTTTTAATTGCTTATAGTTGGATAATGTATTTTACAATAAAAGAGATTAGGCAAAATAAGAAAAACAATTCATTGTTAGAAATATAGCTTGCCAAGAGAAAAAGATTCGTTGACGTCTTTTGAATATTTTCAATTGCCTTTATGCTGTTGGTTTTTTTATTTTATTTTTTAATTGATTTTATCTGTAGAATTATTACTATAGTAAAAGAACACAGGAATGTTTGAAAATATTTGATATTTTCCAATTCATTGAAACGTATGAAATGAAGTATCGGTAGAAGAGGATTCTAGGGTCTTGCGGACCTGACCCCAGGTATAGCCAGCCATAAAACCCTTTGAACAAAGGCCGAGGAAAATATTATCTGTTTCTATTCTATGCTTTTCAAATGAGAATAGGGATATGAACAGGAACCGGGGTCTCCCGTGGTCTAATGGCTAGCGCCTTGGATTCATAAGCGGGAGATGGTGGGTTCGATTCCCAACCTCCGGCAGGAATTTTATCATCCCACGGCTCGCTGGTAAAATTCCTCGCTGCACCCTGGATGTCGGCGCTAATGACCTAGATGTAGATGTGCGGTAAAATAAAAATAAAAAAAAAAAAAAAAAAAACTGGAACCGCGCTAAGATGACGCAGTTCCTGCGAGTCGGACTTTTTATTTTTATACACTTTGCAAATTTATAAACCATTACAAGAGGTTCAATAACGAAAAGAGATATACATTGAAATTAGATTAAATTAGTCGGTAATCTATTTACTAAAGTATTAAGAGGGTTTCAGAAATATTATTTTTTTATAGAAATGTCCAAATAATTGTCTCATAGAATTTCTTATACTTAACTACGGGTAGACTCGAAATCAAGGAGGACAATACAAAAGGATTTAATTTCTTTTCTGTAAAAGAATTATAAAGGTTATTAGTGGTCTGTCATTCCCAAAAAAACTTATCTATATGATTTTGAAAAATTAAAATTATTTTTTGGACATGAACGTTGTTATTTTGTTCAAACTTTCTTTTTTATATATTACCATATTGCAGCTCTTGAGGGACTTTTTTCGGACATTATAATATATATGTATCTGCAAAAAAGGTTTTCATAAAAGAAACATTGTTAATACAAAAATTAAATTTCTCTGGCTCCCATTTTCCTGACTATTTCTGGAAAAAAAGTTATACTTATTAGTAGAATATTGAGATAAAATAATGGAATTAAATCACTGTTGCTACCGTCGACTTCTGATTACAAATACACAATTTCACTAGGGCAAAACTTGATTAAAAAAGTCTTGACTTGATAACATTTCTCAATACGATTTGTTTGTTCGCTAAAAATTTACAATTTGCAGCATATTTATACTGTTTATGTCTAAAAGCTAAAAAATATTTACTCTGTTATTAAAAAATAACAGTTGTTTGGTACTCCCTAATTATCCTGTTTATATATATATATATATATATATATATATATATATATATATATATATATATACATATATATATACATATACAAGAGTGTATATTGATTCTGAGCTCATTAGAGAGAAATTAGTCGAAAGTATTTTTAAAATTTAATTTGTAATATTCTTAATTTCCAAATAGCCAATATTGAATGAATGAATGAATGAAAATGAATGAAAAAAAAACTTTATTCTGGGACTTCGTCCCATAAGAATAAAAATAAGTACAAAATAAACAATAAAGAAATTTAACCTAAAAATATAAATATGAATAAAGAAAAACAAAAGTATAAAAGAACAAAACAAAAAAAGCAACTAACACAAATATTATATGTGAAGCCTTAAATAATAAAATGAAATATAAGTAAATATGTACATTCATTGGAATGGGGCAATGATGATACAATGTTCAGAGGGGGATGGGAATAAAATTAAAGAGTTTAAATAAACAAATAAATATTAAAAAGTTGAATAAATATTAAAGGAATGGGGGCTATAAAAAGATATAAACTAGGAAAATGCATAAACACGAGAAAAAAACAGCAATATAATTTACAAAGGTAATCATATTGAAATCATTGTACATGGCTCCAAGGTGTAATTGAACTTTTGAAAACAAAACAAAAACATAATTGCGTATTTGCAATATTTATTCTACTTGACATTGAATACAAAAATAAATATTGTCAGAGAAGAACAAATTTTATCGAGAACGATTCGAATCAGAAGTGTCGGTTTGTGTACATTTGATGAAGTGGGTAAATCAAGGTCAACCTTTTAATATTGCAAATGATAGCTGTTATCAGTCCTCTAATCATTTTTGAGAACTTTCCGAAGGAATTTAGATATTGAGGTTCTACTCATGAAAGAATTACACAAATCGTCATAAAAATGTAATGGACCATAATTTTTTTTACGCAACAAAAATTGTTTATGGTGCTAGTATGATGGTATGAACAATTTGCAAACGTCTAGTTTGCATTTTTGCTCATTGTCTAAATTTTTGCGTGTTTTTTTTAAACATATTTCCATTTATTACATGGACTTTTGATATACTTATAATTATTTTACGGTTCTTATTCCAAGCGTATCCTCTGAAAACGCTCTGCGCTAATAACAATTTTGTCAAAAAATGTCGTCCTTTATCCAAAATTTGTCTTCCAACCTCCGTAAACTGTATCTTGAAACCCTCACTTTCTACAGTATTGAGAAGTATGTATTCTAAAAAAAAACAGGTAAAACAGATTTTTATAAAGAGACTTATATCATTATCGAGAGATAAATTGACAGCCACAGTACAGAACAATCAGTATTCATGCAATAAAACATACCAAAAGAGGGGCATAGAAATCTAATTTGAAGATTACAGCAATCGTTGTGTATCAAGACGGACATAAAGAAATCCAAAAAAATAAAACATGTTTGAAGAAAGGCTGGCGTTTTTTGCCCAGCAAAATAATCGTCAGAAGGAAAAAAAATAGTCTTTTCGTGTTTATGGTTAGGCCTGACACGACTAAAAATTTAAAAGTATTGTCAATTTCGGACCATCCAATATCATTCTGCACCTCATTCGTAGTTCAGGGACGCAGAAATGAGCAGAGCTATTCAAACTTTTGTCTATTTTCAAAACTACTAATTTATTTTATGATGTTTTCCGGATTTCTGGTTAATGCATTGTAAATAACGACCACATTTTTAGAATCTGCATTAAATATCCAATGATAAACACCCGTTATTGAAATGTTGTCATGTAAATTAATAGTCCGAGAGCCAGCAACGCACTTTTCATGAAGTGTTTTATGCACCCTGAAATTTTGCTATAATATACCTCTTAGGTAGATAAGAAGGTATATATGTGTTTCCTGGACATACCTTTGTGCACCATGTACTGCGCATAGGGGAAAGGTGCAAAATAATATTGCCCGAAAATAGAGTTTTATTTAGAAGGCAACTATCTTTAATGTAAAATTAAGACAACTTTACAATGAATAATAAATATGGCAGACACTTTTAAGGGGTATAACACGTAAAAAAAAAAAAAAAAAATTAAATGTTTTTATTCTAATATAAAATGACAGTTTTATTTTCGCTGCCATTAAAACCGGAACAGCTGTACAAGATCATGTGAGCAAGAACCAATGAGAGCACAGAAAACAACCAACACTGCGCAGTCGTGTCATACACTCTTACGGTTACGCGCAGTGTATTCCAGTCTATCATAAGCAACATTTATTTTCATGTTTCCTGATAATTAAACCCCACAAAAGTTTTTTTTTTTTTTTTTTTTTTTTTTTTTTTTTTTTTTTTTTTTTTTTTTTTTTTTTTTAACGGCGCATCTACATCTTGGCCATTAGCGCCGATAATGTGTCTGCCCTTTTGCAATTATTTTCAAATATGTTTATTGAAGACGCTGTTTAAATCGCAGCGTGAATAAAGCACTTCATTAATTATTAAAAATAAAAACTAGGTACTTAGTTTTTTTTTTATTATTATCATTTTAACCCCCTTAAAAGTGCCTGCCTTATTTATTATAAATTTAAAAATTGCTTTAATTTGCCATTTATTTCATCGATAATAGTTGGCTTCTGAATAAAACTCTACTTTTAGGCAATATTGTTTTGCACCTTTCCCCTATGTGCAGTACCTGGTGTTCCAAGGTATGTCCAGGAAACACATATATACCTTCTTGTCTACCCAAGAGGTATATTATAGCGAAATTTCAGGATGCATAAAACACTTCATGAAAAGGGCGTTGCTGGCTCTCGGACTATAAGAGCTATATTAAGAACCATATAGATGTGAACTATTGTTATTAGGGTTTTCTTAACTCATTCAATATTTTCTTAATCAGCTATTTGTAGACTTAGCGGTTTGCCTCTGCCTCAGAAGTGCCTTATTTAATAAGCTTTAAAATGGTGCCTCGTTGTTTTAGAAAAAAAAAAATTATTTGAGTATAATTTTTTTCTGATTTCTAAGTCAAAACCAATAAATTTGCTTTAGAGTGAAGAAGCGATTCTGAACACATTATTTAATTTCACACGATTATGATGATGTCCCTTCCTTCCCACACTGGGTACACACACCTTTTGCTCTAAGGGTTGGTGGACTTCGGAATCAAGGGTGAAAGGTGAAAGAACATATATCCTGTATACTGGATGCATCAGGTACATAGCTGCAAATATTTACATAAAACCCGGTTTTATGCCTTAAAAAAATGCATAAATGATTGAGAATAAGGGCGTTATAAGGATTGTAAATGCAAAATGCTTTAAGATGGAGCATAAAATTATTATATGTTAAATATAAAATTTAGAAATGACGTTGAGAGCGTTACGTAAAATGGTTAATGTTAAGTAAATGCTCAATTCCCTCGTGAGCATAGATACATTTGAAAAAGACTAACATGTTTAACAAAATGTAAAATGGTAGAATAACCATAAGAACCTATTTCCCCTTTCTTTGCAATAATGGTAAAAAAAATATTTTACTCAATTAATTAAATAATTAACGTAACTTATTCACTATAATTTTATTTATGTTTCTATTTATTTATTTAATTTTGTTTTCTTACCTATACATATCTTAAATATCTATGTAAATTACTGTGCTAACTAATATTTTGGCATCGTTTAATGCAGCGCATTTATCTGCTTATAAGAAGGAAGTAAATGCTATTCGCCTCAGATGCGGAGCACCATCATTAAATAATATAATAATAACAATAATAATAATAATAATAATAATAATAATAATAATAACCAGTGTATGTTAATTAATTAATAATAACCACATAATAATAATAATAATCTTGGGTTGAACCAGCATCTTAAAATATCCAGAAAAGATGTCAAAGATGAGCTGAAAGCATTGTTTCTGAAGCGCTTACGTTTAATTCTGAAAAGTTACTTACACGGTCGTAGAAAGATCAAAGCAATAAACACATGGGCAATACCCTCATTATTATATAGCTTCGGAGTCATTAAATGGTCGAATACATCATTAGAGGAACTGGATCGACTCGTACGAACAGAGATGACCAAAGCACGCTTGCACCATCCTACGTCTTCAATTGAAAGGCTGTATTTACCAAGAATAAAAGGAGGACGAGGTCTCCTGAACATTCGGAACTTATGTCGCTCTCAGGAAATTAGCCTGAGGAGCTACATAAGGGCCAGTGAGACGCGTCTGTTCAGGGAAATGGTAAACTTAGACGAGAACTATACAGCTTTGAAATTGAAGATCAACAACTGGGATGAACTTACGACGGAATCGGATCACCTCACGTCGTGGCAATGTAAGGAATTACACGGGCGATCTTATAGTCGTTTGTTGGACCCGGATGTGCAATCAACATTGTCGGTGGCTTGGTTGACATCGGGAAGACTATTCTCTGAAACGGAAGGTTTCATAATAGCCATCCAAGATCAAGTTATAGCTACAAAATCCTACCGACGACATGTTTTAAAAGAAACGAGCATCTCTGATAAATGTAGATTGTGCAACAAAACGTATGAGTCGATCCAGCATATTACGGCGGGCTGTGAGATCCTTGCGGGATCTGATTATCTTCAACGTCATAACAACGTGGCCAAGATATACCACCAAGCTCTCGCAGAAAAATTCGGTTTGTTGGATAAGAAGGTCCCTTATTATCGCTACGTTCCTCAAAGGCTTCTAGAGAAAGATACAATAAAAGTGTATTGGGACGAAGCGATGTTGACGGACCGAACTGTCCATCACAATAAACCGGATATTCTTATCATTGATAAAGGGAATAAGAGAGCTGATATTATTGATATCGCTGTCCCGAATGATGAGAATATTCGGAAATCTTATGCTGAGAAGCTTCGAAAATACCAGGACTTGGCCATAGAATTAAAAGATCTGTATAAGTTAGATTCCGCAAGGATAACAGCTATTATTATATCGGCTAATGGACTCATCCCAAAAACCACAGTCACAGCTACAAAATACTTGAAAATCTCGGAGGAACTGATTAAAGACGCACAACAAGCGGTACTGCTCGACACTGCGAGAATAGTTCGAAAATTTTTAAACGAACGCCCGTGACAAGAAACATAAAAATATAATAATAATAAAAAAAAAACTAATATGAACAACAATTCTTTCGGTTGGCAATAGCCCCCGAAAGAATTTACTCCAGGAAACTGAGAAGAACACACCCCGTATAACAATAATAATAACAAGCGGTACTGCTCGACACTGCAAGAATAGTTCGAAAATTTTTAAACGAACGCCCGTGACAAGAAACATAAAAATATAATAATAATAAAAAAAAAAACTAACATGAACAACAATTCTTTCGGTTGGCAATAGCCCCCGAAAGAATTTACTCCAGGAAACTGAGAAGGCACCCCGTATAAAGATAATAATAATAATATTTAGATAATATTGGGATCTGATTATCTTCAACGTCATAACAACGTGGCCAAGATATACCACCAAGCTCTCGCAGAAAAATTCGGTTTGTTGGATAAGAAGGTCCCTTATTATCGCTACGTTCCTCAAAGGCTTCTAGAGAAAGGCACAATAAAAGTGTATTGGGACGAAGCGATGTTGACGGACCGAACTGTCCATCACAATAAGCCGGATATTCTTATCATTGATAAAGGGAATAAGAGAGCTGATATTATTGATATCGCTGTCCCGAATGATGAGAATATTCGGAAATCTTATGCTGAGAAGCTTCGAAAATACCAGGACTTGGCCATAGAATTGAAAGATCTGTATAAGTTAGATTCCGCAATGATAACAGCTATTATTATATCGGCTAATGGACTCATCCCAAAAACCACAGTCACAGCTACGAAATACTTGAAAATCTCGGAGGAACTGATTAAAGACGCACAACAAGCGGTACTGCTCGACACTGCAAGAATAGTTCGAAAATTTTTAAACGAACGCCCGTGACAAGAAACATAAAAATATAATAATAATAATAAAAAAAACTAATATGAACAACAATTCTTTCGGTTGGCAATAGCCCCCGAAAGAATTTACTCCAGGAAACTGAGAACACACCAAGTATATAATAATAATAATAATAATAATAATAAATTGTCAGAGGAACATCTAATACTATCCCAGCAAGCAGTTCTACTCGACACAGCTAGAATCGTCAGAAAATTTCTTAATGCCCATAATTGAAAAAAAAATAAATATAATTCTTTTTACTGGTTGGAACTATCCCCCAGTAAAAATATTCTCCAGTAATCTGAGAGACCCCACCCCCATAATAATAATAAATAATAATAATAATAAATAATAGTTATTAAAAATAACTATAATAATAATAATAACAATAAAAGTTCATTCATTTTATGTTATTCCGACTTAGCATCAATATTTATGTTCATTTTTATGATCTATGTTAACAGAAATGGCTAATAATAGTGGAATTTATCACAGTCATATTGCAGTTTTTACAATTGTCTGTTATTACTCCATCATTGTGCTGACTGTGGAATGTTTACCCTGGCGAGGTAATAAACAGTTCCCTGTTGATCAAAACAGTGTTTCATAACATCAATGGATCCTACTTCAAACACTAATTCAGGAGAATGTAAAATTACCAACGGGTTTCTCTTTTCTGTTCAAAATCAGAAGATAACGATATTTCCATTAAAATAACAATTTTATCCTTTCTTAATCTAGCAATTGTTCATGCACCTTAATTAGCAATTCTGAATCCTCGTTAGGATTTGAGGTTTCACCCAGAAATCATAAACTATCCACTGATCTGATCTACTAGATAGCATAAATGACAAACACGAATTATATATATATATATATATATATATATATATATATATATATATATATATATAGAGAGAGAGAGAGAGAGAGAGAGAGAGAGGGCTAGGTTAGCTCAGTGGTAGAGTACCGGACAAATAAGTTGGAGGACCTGAGTTCAATTATCGAGAAAACACTAAAGATTTTTTCTTCTAGTGTCTTCATTCATGGGTTGAATTCGGCCTCCCTGACCGTCCCTAGGCCAACCCAGCCTCTAATAAATTTATCAATGTGTAACATGGGTTCTAATGACTCTAGCAGTCGTAGCAGCCAAGGGGAAAATCAGGCGGCCGGAGCATAGTACTGACCACACTATCTCCCTAGTGTGCCGTATGGTCATGAATCAGATGCCTCTATAGTATCTGCCCCTCAGGGCCCTCGTGGCCTGTTGCAGGACTGATTTTATATATATATATATATATATATATATATATACACATACACAAACAATGACTCCTAAATATCATACCAATAAAATATATACAACGCCAAGAAATAGGTTAAGAAATGGATTAACTAAATTGCTTATGTCTACAGTTTTTCAGGTAAATTTTAATTAATCTCATTGTTGAATTAATATAAATTAACGTTTTGAAGATGTCAGTCTGATTTTTTCCAAGTCTAATGAGGTTTTTATCGTTTAATTAAGTTAGATGATAAATATAATATTATTTTATGTTCAATTGTAAAAGATTGTCCATTATTTACACGTAATTTAATAAACAGAGGAAGCAAAAAACAAAAATATGGCCAGAGAAAGTTGTTGTAAATAATTCTTAAAGATGGAGGCTGTAGCCTTTTTTGAAACACGAAAAGTCGTGTGGCCCCACCGTGTGCCGCCAATATTACAGGCTGCATAATAAGGGCCTGTGGGATGTTTGGGAAGGGTTACCATATTTTTGCATGGATGTATATTTTAATGTCTCGTGAAAATAAGTGCTATAGACGGTTCGCAAAACAGCCATAAACTTTCGGGTGCCCTTCTGTTGAATATGAGGCGTTTTGGAATGTAACAACACCAACATTTTCGGTCTGATGGAATCAGTTGTTGGTAGAAACAACCCTATTCGTTCAGCCGTAAAGATCCCATCCGAATACCCTACTAGTGATCCTGATATGATAACGTCACTAGATAAGAGCTGTCAAAAGCAGACCTTCGTGTAAGATCCCATCAGACAAGGGTGTACACCAGACCTAGCTTTGATGAGCCAGCTGCCTCAGGAAGTAGTATTTGCATGAAGTGAAATAGGATCGTCCGACAGGGGTATTGTGTGGTCTCTGAGCTTTAGGATCGCTAGCTTCATCTGCCAGGCTATCGTCTTCCTTGCCTGCGTTAGTTCTTCGGGCGGCCGGTCAGTTTTTGTTCGGATCCTGAGCAGGTCACCTTGGGCTATAATACACAGATCCCATTCCCATTTTTTGTTCTTTGATTATTTTAACGCTTAGATAAGTTTCACCATCTGCATGTTAATTTCTTAACAAGGGAGAATTTTTTTGTTTGTGGTGGAGGCCATCGTTACTGTCTTCGTTTGATTATTGTGTTCGAGTGCTTTAATTAATGAATAAGAGCATTAACAAGCTCAATATATGCAAAAATAAACAAGCTTAATGCCAAAGACCAGGGCCTCCTCCGGACAATTGGACAAGGCCCCTGGTCTGAGGGGGGCCCGGCATAATTTGTTCACTGCCTGAAATACAATCATTTTCTCGAGTTTAGTTCACATAATTATAATAGACAATAAACAATGGACAATTTTTTAAATACTAGATTTCCAATATTTCAATTAGCTTTTAATTACTGTCAGTCCAAAAACGTGTCCTAATTCGTCTAATTTAAAAGGTCAAGTTTGTTAACCAGCTGTTTGCGTCCACCGGAACATGGCTTTTGGAGAAAAGTTTGTGCGAATAAAATCGTATGCTATGTATACGTTTTCGATCTCATATGCTTGCAGAAACATCGTTTCATAGGTTCTTTGAAATAGGAAAATGAATGAAAGAATTTTTAAGACGAGTTAAGGAAGAATTCGAAAACAAATGTGTTATTAATAAACATAAAAAGGTTTATTGAGAGGAGATCGTTGACCGTAGATGATACAAGGTAGGGATTGTCGGGGTTCGGTCACTGCTATTTAATAAAACTACATTTTATCATAAAAATGGTTTTATTGTGCCGACGTTTCGGCTTGAACTTCAAGCCTTCATCAGGGCTGTAAAGAACCCTGATGAAGGGGGGGGTCCAGAACCCCCCCCCCTCACCAACTCCTTTCTTCCTATGTTTCCCTGTATTAACTGTCAGAAATGATCCCGCATTTGTGAGGAATAGTTCTCTATCTTCCCATCGGTAAGCCCATATTGTTATTCTTATATCTAATCTAATATGTAATCTGTTATTCTTATATCTGTTTTCCTAATAATCCAAACACTTCTAGAGCACATTGTTCTTCTATATATTATGTTCTAGTATTTTATGTTTTGTCTTTTTCCATAAATATATGTATGTGTATTAGTGTATGTAGGCATATATATATATATATATATATATATATATATATATATATATATATATATATATATGTATGTATATTTCAGTATTACATCCGTCCTACTTGTTTTTTACAGCCCTGATGAAGGCTTGAAGTTCAAGCCGAAACTTCGGCACAATAAAACCATTTTTATGATAAAATGTAGTTTTATTAAATAGCAGTGACCGAACCCCGACAATCCCTACCTTGCATAAAAAGGTTTAGCATTTTCGTAAATATCTCAAAAACAGTTGAGAAATCGTGGTTGGTGGAAAGTGACCATTCGAAAGCTTCGTGACCATTTCTCTACAAAAAAGCAATTTTCGATGTGGCGATGTCAATCGGAGAAATAAGTGCTTAAAACTTCGAAAGTGTTTAATAAGGTTTCTTGAGCGGGGTTTCTGTCTTTGTTTAACTCACTTCTTAATAGGTTGTTTTTTTGCTTATAGTTCTATCAGTAAAATATGTATTTTAATAAAATAAGGCAAGAAAATGAGAAACTTAATTGTGTTTTCTTAGTGCGAACGTTCAGAAGACGGGGGAGTTTCCTGTTGTGGTGGCTTAAACTTCCTTTTCTATGAAATTTTCCTTTTATAGTTTTAATGGAAGATCAAAACTTACCAATAACTGCTTCTATTCCTTTACTAATATCACTAGGGATATGATATTTTTCAATGCATTGAACTGTGAAATAAGTATCGATAGAAGTGTATGGTGGGGGCTGGCCGACCCTGCCGAGCAAGGGTACGGAGCCCTTTGTAATTTAGCTGTGGCCATAAAATCATTTCAAGGAAGGTGAAACCAAAATAATAACTGTTTCTGTTTTAATCTTTCCAAATGAGTCAAGAGATAAGAACGGAGCCGCGCTAAGATGATGCAGTTCCTATGAGTCGGACTTTTAATTGTCTTGTAGTGTTAAACAATAAACATATATTTCTTAAATACATTTTTCATTTCAAGAGTATTAGGTTCTTGCTTGCGCTCTGGACAGTTGTTTTTTTTTCTGTTTAGAAAAAAATCAATTCGCAACCCTCAATTGAGCGAGCGCGTTTCAATGCTAAAAGCTCGTTACCGGATTATCGATCGTGTCCTGCCTACATGCAATTAGAACATCCATTATCCACTAATCCGGCATGGAGTGCGTGCTTCCAATCAGCCCTTTCGTGTCTGTCTGTCTGTCCTCTTGCGCGCTAATACATTCGTAATTAGCCGGGGTCCCTAGGTTGTGGCTCGCCCATGTATTTAGTTCTCTTCGATATCTGATAACAAACACTCCGATCTAACAGATAGTAATAACACTTAAGTGCGTCTATTAATGTATGCCAAATTCGAAAAGCGCATGTCCGATTCTAGTTGGTGGGGTTCTAATCGGCACGCAACGGCAAAATAATTAATCTAACTGTGGAATCTACTATATATTTCTCAAATACCACTTACTCACTGACTCACTCACTGACCTATCATTGACCAGCCCAATAAACTTGGCAGAAATTTTGCATGGACACTCTCTTAAGGATGTAAACAATCGCTAAGAAAGGGTTTTTTGATATTCAAATGTTTAAGGATTTGTAGAGGGGTTTGAATTTTCAGTTTTAAAGAGAGCAATCTCGCCTAGGCAGCATAGGTTGCTAGGACGATAACAGAACAGCTGTTACCGTACTGTATCTATTTCATTGTAGTATTTTCAATTGCGGTTAATTTCAAATATGACGGTAGTCCTTGAATTTCTAGAAATAAAGTGTCCCTCAAAGATTTTACACTATGAGGGACAAAATCACCATTTTAATTACGGTTCATCGGAGGTAGTAATATCCCGAACCCTTGCCCAGCCTCCTCACCCATCATTATCCCCAGTCAGAACACTTCTTGGTAATGCTCTCAAATATAATGGGTGTTTCCAAATGACATCTGAGAAACATAAATTTTTAAATTTTAACGTACATTTAATATTGACAACGAAATTTAACCTGTATTGGTTACACTACTGGTGCTAGTAACCTATACATAGATAACGGTTATTGTCTCTAGGTTATTTGTTTGTTGACACTGGTCCGGAGCGCCCCAGTGTCAAGAAACATTATGCATTGATTACTTATCAATTGAAGAATAGCATAAAGTATGACGGGAACCATGCTTTAGTAAACAGCAATATATATATATATATATATACTAGCAGACCCGGCAAACGTTGTTTTGCCATATAAATAATTTCCTAGTAATTTCTAGTGTAGACAAAAAATAGCTTACTTATTGTAAGTATGTATGTATGTTATAATGTGTATATTGTATGTATGTAAGAATGTGGTATATGCGTGAAATAAGCATGGAGCGCTGTGAACGATGAGGGAATATAAAAATAACAAAAGGCAAACATTATTTTTAAGTTATTATAATTTATTCCTTAAAATTATATATCATTATTTAAACAATTACGACAGTAACACTATTAAACAATATCAATCTCTTAATGCTATAGCGTGAACAATATTTGTTGTTAGTCCATCTTTAGCTAACACAAACAAACTGGATGGTTTACCCACTCGAGAGCATGCCACGTATAATTGTCCGTGTGAAAAACATGGTGTTCTCAAATCTAATCCACAAACAGACATCGTTTGACCTTGGGATTTGTTGATAGTCATTGCAAATGCCAATCTAATGGGAGTTGTTCTTCTGTTCTTTCGGATCTGCTATTTCGCAAGTTTCGAGCTTTACTTGTACTGCGGCTCAAATCAGCCCCTTTGCGTTTTCTTGGCATTGCTCACTGTACATAAATAGAATTAATGAAATTATTTAATGATGAAAAATGTTAAAAGTATAATTAGGGCCAGGATTTTTGCCGCAGTTTTGAAATGATTAGTTTTAATTTATGAAATTATAACAAAAATATAAGTTTTATGGAAAAATTTTTCAAACAAAAGTAAAAAATTAAATTTTATGAAAACATTGTCTCTTATAATTTTTTCATACAACCAATATTTCCATTGACATTTCAAAATAAAGATTCATAATGATTGATTTTTTGTAAACTATGAAAATCTTAATTGTTTAATTACATTTTTTTAATAAAATTAAATTAAAATTACATTTTTATAAGATCAACAACATTTTCGATATAAATAAAAAAAAGTATACTTACAACACAAAATCCATTGTTATTGGAAGCTCGTGTCACGTGTTCAGTACTTTTGAGGTTATAAAATCACTTGATTAACTAATCGTGCAAAATACACTCAAAATTGATAATTTAATTATTATTGATAAAATAGGAATGATTAAAAGTTAATATGAGAGTTACACTGAGATAGCAAAATAATAATTGTCAACGTTACTACTACACTTGATGCATAAACAATAATGATGGCCGACAACTGTGTAGGGAGTGAGAAAGAAAGGAGACCGGCTTCGTTCTCATCCCTACTCCGTGCTGTTTACTGGGTCAGAAGTGACACCTGTAGACATCTGGCGGGGATACTAAAATGGCTATTAAAAAATAAGGGTTGATCGTAGAAGGGTGAAAATTGAGGATTGTATGTATTTTTGTATGTTGTATCATAAAAAAATAGAAATTAAAAATTTTGTCTAAAAAATAAACAACAAAATTTAGGGGTGGACTACCCCTAACATTTAGGGGGATGAAAAATAGATGTTGGCCGATTCTCATAGATACCGGATAAGCACAAAAAATTTCATCAAAATCGGTCAAGCCGTTTCGGAGGAGTATGGCAACGAAAACTGTGACACGAGAATTTTATATATTAGATATATATATATATATATATATATATATATATATATATATATATATATATATAGTAGCGTTATTTTTGATGATGCACTATTTAAAGCAATAAAAAACGGGGGGGGGGTCTCCCGTGGTCTAGTGGCTAGTGCCTTAGACTCATAAGCGAGAAATGGTGGGTTCGATTCCCACCGGCGGCAGGAATTTTCTCATCCCACGGCTCGTTGGGAAAATTCATCGCTGCACCTTGGGTGTCAGCACAAATGGCCTAGATTTGTCGATGCGCCGTCAAAAAAAAAAAAAAAAAAAAATCTCAATAAGTAGGTAATAAAGTTTAAACACGTCCATTTATTATTAACTATGAATTTTAGGACGGGTTATCTATAGGTTACCACCCTTTTCTAGCCAGGATAGGGGTGATGCCTTTTCTTTTTTTCGAAAGAAAAGCCACCACCCCTAGTGGGAATCGAACCCACGACCTTTGGCACGGAGTGTTAAGTGCTCACGCCTTAGCCCACACGGCCATCGGGTCTCCTCTTCTGCTTTAGAAATTATTTAATAAATTAATGATTAATTAACCAACAATACAAAAAGTAACGGGCCGCTCCGGGATTTGAACCAGGGACCTCCTGCAGGGACCCAAAGCAGGAATCATACCCCTAGACCAAGCGGCCGCGGTGAAAGTACCAGTACTCATACAATATCATAAATATTCATTTATTAGGAATTTATTAAAATCTAATTTGGTTAGTAATAATCATTTTTATTCAATTACCAAAATAATAATAAATGCAATGCTATAATTCAAAAAGTCCGTCACGCAGGAGCTGCATAACTAATCACTTTCCTCAGAATTGGGTAGTGTCGATTGCATTCCTGAATAATTTGCTTAAAATAACCTATATAAATAAATAAAATAAAAACATAACACCTGTTTCAATTCAATCCAAACATAGTACAATGTAAATCCGCCCCTTCCGATAGACGGATTTAGTTCATTTTTACAAGACTTCTTCCTTATTAGATACCCAGGACGTATACCGCGTTTCGTTTCAATACAGCAGAAATTACGACCGGTATGAGTAAATTAGTAATTTGGGTCCAGAGTAAACGCCCCTTCTAGTCAACCGATTTAGTTTATTTTTACAACGCATTTTTCTCTTTAGTTGACCACAACAAATAACAAGTTTCGTTGAAATATAACAAACATTACGACTGTTATTGGCAAATAACTACTTTGGCTCCGGAAATATTTCTAGACACGAACAAGTTTGAACGGCCGAAAATCGGTTGCCATCGGATCTGATCGGATCGGGCCGGGTCGGTACCAATGTAGGCACCTACATTGAGATGCATGTGTTTGCTTTTCTTCCAACAGTCGGTGGCTATCGGGTCGAATCGGATCGGATCCGGTCCAATGTAGGTGCCCCCAGTGTTGTAAAATACCCGGGTATTTATTCTTAAGGGTAAATACCCAGGGTATATACCCAGGGTAAATACCCAGGGTATATACCCAGGGTATATACCCAGGGTAAATACCCAATTTCATAAATACTCGGGTATTTCAGGTATTTAACTAAACCGCGACTTAGTAATCGAATATTGTAAAATGTCATGGATCTTGCCAGTTTAGAGCTATTGCAACACTGAGAAACTATTAAAACAATAATAAATTATAAAATAGGATCACTGGGATATTACTGGGTAAGTATTAATGTTCATTAAGCTTTTATGATCAAATGGGTAAGTTTCAGTCCTTGTTTGACCAAAAAATATTCAAAGAAGTTGTATCAAGCTCAAAAACTGAAAATATCCACTTTTTGGGTATTTACCTTCCCTGTGGGTAAATACCCAATTTATATTTACCTACCCCACATCACTGGGTGCCCCCTTAAGCAGATCTTGGGTGTAACATGTAACTGAAGATGTAAACAACAGATGTGAAAATGTAAATGAAGATACATTCCCTTCAATCTGATTTGGACTTTTCCCCTGAACGTTGTGGATTTGGGAGTGTCGAACATGAAGAGCTATCTCTCGAAGATATTTTGTTAAAGGTACGAAAGTATCAATGCTTGCCGACTACTGTACTGAAGATTTTCAGGGATTCCCAGAACAACTGTACAATCGTCAAGAAAAAAGTATCAATGCTTGCCGACTACTGTACTGAAGAATTTCAGGGATCCCAGAACGACTGTACAATCGTCAAGAAAAAAGTACCAATGCTTGCCGACTACTGTACTGAAGATTTTCAAGGATCCCCAGAACAACTGTACAATCGTCAAGAAAAAAGTATCAATGCTTGCCGACTGCTGTACTGAAGATTTTCAGGGATCCCCAGAACAACTGTACAATCGTCAAGAAAAGAAGAAAAGTTTCAAATATTTACCACGGTACTTCTTACAAAAAAGAGTTGTAATTTTATGACGTTTGAATTTTCATGTATAATAAAATCTTTAGTATTTGACTAAAGTTTTAAAGTGGTATTTTCCAAAGACACCATACATATATTGTTATGTATTTGGACACGGTGAATCCGAGTCCGGAGTCCGTTTTACACCATCACGTCAGGTTTAAGAGCATTAGAAGGTCAAATTTCGAATGAAGTCATTGAAGAAGATAATAACTAGAGCTTCCATGCTTTTGAGGGTCGCTGAATTCGAATCCAAGGTCTGTTTCACCCCATCGGCGCAAAGTCAAGGTGACTTTAAGGACAAACGTGTTTATTTTGCAAAAAAAAAAAAATGAATCAGCAGTTAAAAATGCATTTTTCCAAAATAGACATATTTCTCCTTGAAATGAACTTGAAAGGGACACCGGATTCGGATTCAGCGTGTCGATACGGTGGAACATGGATAATTCGAACTTAGATAATTCGAAATCGCGGTTAATTCGAATATTTCTCTCGGTCCCTAGAATTTAGGGCATAAACAATGTAAAAAAATCGTGGTTAATTCGAATAAAATTTTGGATAATTCGAATTTTTTACAAGTCTTTACCTCCAATGGGAAGTGTTCGTTCTTAAATCTTGTGAAAATATTCTTCCCTCGGGTAAGAAGGATAGTAAGATACGGATGTAGGGGTTCCTGGACAAGAAGCGCGGCGGTCTCTTAGTCTAGTTCTTGGATTCTAGGAGTTCTGCAATGTGGTGGGTCGCGCTTCCTCCCTTCCAGGCGTTTGTAGTTACATACACCATCCTGTCGTTTTATCCTAGAATTCCCTCCCATCTTCATTTCTTATTCAGTCATAAGTCAGTCAGTGCCTAGATCTGTTTTATTGTTTGTGCCTTGAATTCCTGGTAAACAGTGCAGTTCAGTGAGTTGTTGATTTAACATGTCGAAGCCTAGAAGTTATAAAACTTTAACGTTGTCAGAGAAAATAGCTGCGATTAAAGAAGTTGAATAAGGAAAATCTGAAATTGCCAAGGAATTCCTCCTAACACTTTATCAACTTACCTGAAAAATAAAGAAAAAATTCTTGCCCATGAAAATGACTTTTTTTCAAAACAATAGATTTTTATTTTTACTTTTTTGATAAATTATTTATTACTTATGTACGTAATGATCAATTTATGAAATGCATGTTATTGTTTAAATAAAATGTACGTATTTTTTTAAATTAAAAAAATGTGAAAATATGAAATTCGACTTTTTACCCCTTTATTTTCAAAAACTTTTTTAATTCGAATTTTGGATAATTCGAACTTTTTTATCGGTCTCTAGAGGTTCGAATTATCCAAGTTCTACTGTATACATAATAATATCTGTATGTTGTCTTTGGAAAATACCAATTTTTTTATTTTGTGTGCCTGTGTTATTAAAAAATATTATTTTTTTCCCAGGCTAATGATGTGGATACTGAAATAATGCTGAAGAAATAAGCACCTTATGACGATGTTGTTCCTGCATAGAGATTATAATTTGCTGAAATGAGTAGTTGCTGAGTTGTACCTCTTTGGAAGAGAGTTCGGATGAGATCGGCTCTTGTCGCCCCCAGCCATCCGACCGTGATTTCATTTATCTCAGTCCGACAATTTACCGCATCACCGCAGCTCAACCATCTCCTCTGTCAAACCTTCCTTTACAAAGTTCATATTTCACCTTTTTTTTTTTTACTCCTTCTTTTTGCTTATTTTTTTCTGTGTTCCTTTAAGAAAATTCCATTTTAGTTAACATTCAGGGGGGAAGTTGGATTAAAGATATTTTACAGTTGATAGCATTTCTTCAAAGAATTTGTTGGAAAAACAGGAACTTTTACTAACAAATTGTTACGGAGCGTTCATTTACATTTTCAGACGGTTTCCAGGAATCATTGTACAGTAGTCATACGATTACCAAAGCAATTAAAGTTCTTCTTAATAACATTTCCGTATTTAATTAAAAATTTTGGTAAATCAATGAAGAGCACTATCTAATATAATTTCATATGATAAAAATGAGGAGACCGGTGGCCGAGAGTGTTAACGGGTAAATACTATGTCGTGGGTTCGATTCCCACTACGGATAGTGGCTTAACTTTAGAAAAAAGGAAATGCATTGTTGTGTAGGCGAAAGACTGATGAATACAGTTCAAGAATGGCCATAAATGAAGATCATATACATAGCATCAGTCAGCTGTTTAAAATATCGGAATAGTGCAAACATAAAATTCGATAACCCGGACAGCCGTAAGCAGTCCCGGAACAGGCCACGAGGGCCCTGAGGGGCAGATACTATAGAGGTATCTGATTCATGACCATACGGCACACAACGGAGATAGTGTGGTCAGTACTATGCTCCGGCCGCCTTATTTTCCCCTTGGCAGCTTCGACTGCTAGAGTAATTAGCAGCTTTTCGGTTCCAGTGGACGAGAGGCATTATTTGCGGTTCAACTATGATGGCAGACCTTGAATTACTAGAAATAAACTGTGATTTTGTCCCTCATAAAGTTTACTCTATACCTGGTGATGGTCCATCCGAAGTAATAAAATATCCCTAGCCCTTGCACAGCCTCAGCATCCATCAGCATCACCAGTCAGAACACTTCTTTCTTAATGCTCGCAAATATGATACATTTTTACGTCCATTAATTATTGACAACGAATTTCAACCTGTACTGGTTAAACTCCTGTTACTAGTAACCTGTAGATAACGAGTTAGCTCTAAGAAGAATTAATTTAAAAATATTATGTTTTGAATTTATCACTGGATTGGTGATTTTTAAGACGGATAAAATCACATTAATTGTATAAACGCTTCGTATGATTTATATTGGGTTCTAGATTTATTGGAGTTAATTTAAGTAAAGATGGAATGGTTGGGATTCGGCTAAAGAAACCTTAATACGATTTTTGTTTAAAAAATCTATATTTAGGACGTTTCGGCTACTCAATGGTAGCCTTCGTCAGCTAAAATGACAAGAAACTCTCCCGACCTCCCACCTAGTATTTTCCCATGCCCCTTGTGTATCCTTCCATTAACACCTTTCTCTCCTTTCCTGTCATACAATGTCATAAATAGGCGTTTGATCCTTACCGACCTCCCACCACCTGGTTTGTTTTCAGTTTCATTTACTCTAGTAGATTCCTTTTTTCTTAGACACTTCCACAATGGTTACTTAACTGTCAACATTGGTCTTCCTCTGCCTCCAGGCATTTCCATAAATATGTAGTATCTTGTTTCTTTGTTATAATTAATGAATGTTACTATTAGCACCTATTTACTTATATAAACTTCAATATAATAGCCTTTTTTCTTATTTTTTTGTTATGTTTCTTTTGATTTTCATTCAACTCATTCTAAGAATTTAAGACCAAAATTGTTCTTGTTATAATAAGTTAAGTGTATTTATTGTTCTGTTACTTATCTCAATTATAAACGTTTTTCTGTATTAATTTCTGTTTTTCTTGTCATTTTAGCTGACGAAGGCTACCAATGAGTAGCCGAAACGTCCTAAATATAGATTTTTTTAACAAAAATCGTATTAAGGTTTCTTTAGCCGAATCCCAACCATTCCATCTTTGCTTATCACCTCGACGGCTAACTATCTAATCATCATGATTTGCTTTTCACCTCGACGGCTAACTATCTAATCATCATGATTTGCTTATCACCTCGACGGCTAACTATCTAATCATCATGATTTGCTTATCACCTCGACGGCTAACTATCTAATCATCATGATTTGCTTATCACCTCGACGGCTAACTATCTAATCATCATGATTTGCTTATCACCTCGACGGCTAACTATCTAATCATCATGATTTGCTTATCACCTCGACGGCTAACTATCTAATCATCATGATGGAGTTCATTTAATGCTTGTTTGTTGCTGACACTCAATGGAATAGTTGGAAACAGATATGAATATTCATTCAAAACATCCCACTTGATGACAGATCAGATTTTCTGGTGATTTAGATATCAATTGTCATTAAGGTATTTACATGTATCCATATTTATAACTGAATCCAAAGAAAAGGATTATAGTTTGTTGGGTTCTCTGAAGAAGCTTGCGATGGTATAAGCAACAATATAAGATTAAAATAAGAAGTGCATTAAACATAAGAGCCCTTTCATGTAGAGAAAGGTCACATTTTAATGTAAAATACCTTTATATTAGTCTTTTCTCACTCGTTGACCAAAATCTTAGCAGCATAGGTATGTACCGATTTTACAACATTGTACTAATGTGACCTCATTTTACGGTTAGTGTTTGCTGGTAAATTGTACTTATTTTCAATGGAAACACACTATTTCAAACAGGACACATAAAAAAAAAACCGTTACGCAGGAGCTGCATAACTAAGCTTAGACTACATTACTGAATAATTTGCTTTAAATAACCTTTATAAATAAAACAAAAAGGTGAAGTGTTCTGCTCATTTACATTTGTAATGAGAACTGTTAAATTATTAATTTTGTAAATAATTTGCTTCCAGAGTTATGTTTACACATGGTACCTATTACACTACTAAATAAATACGCAAAAACTTCATATTCCGTCTTTTGATCTGACGCAGGAACAGGATACAGTCCCCCTAGTGGGAGATAGCGCTCCTCGCGGCGGCTTTGGGACCATACGTCTGGCAGGCTAGTTCTGATGAAACAGAGTTTAAAATAAACCCTCCTTTCCAATAGACCGATTTACTTCATTTTTGCAACACTTCTTTCTCATGAGATACCCATGACGTATACCGCGTTTCGTTACAATACAGCAGAAATTACGACCGGTATGAGTATATTAGTAATTTAGGTCTGGAGTAAACCCCCCCCCCCTCCAAATGAACCGATTTAGTTTATTTTTACAACGCATTTTTCTCTGTTGATTACCACAACGAATACCGAGTTTCGTTGAATTGTAACAAAAATTATGCCTGGTAGTGGCAAATTGGTAATGGGGGTCCGGAGTAAACCCCCCCTCCTAATGAACCGATTTAGTTTATTTTTACAACGTATTTTTCTCTTTAGATCAACATTACGAATACCAAGTTTCATTGAAATAAAACAAAAACTGCGGTTGGCATGGTCAAATTAGTGTTTTGGGTCCGGGGTAAACCCCCCCCCCCCTCCCGGTGTACCGATTTTGGTGGTTAACGAACTCGTTCAATCGTTTGCTAATTGAACGCTATATACCACGTTTTGTGAAGAAAAAACAAAAACTCTGGCCGCTATCGTGTTAACAGACATATATATATATATATATATATATATATATATATATATATATATATATATATATATATATATATATATATATATTTAACAGGGGTCATTTTCGGTGTCTACTAGGTAGGATCGATAAAGATTTGAATTTTTTTTTCAAAAATTCCGTCATGAGTGCAACCTCAATAGCTACTTTCCTATTGAGGAAAGTGCTAAAAAAAAAAAAAATCAGTCCCGTAACAGTTATAAATAAAATAATAACATGAATATATCTGCTCATTTACATTTGTAGTGAACAACTGTTTCAATTATTAATTCCGTAATACCTACCAGAGTTCTGTGTGTGCGTGGTACACTATTTAATAATTGCACAAAAACTTCACATTTACGTTATATATTGATCTTGATGAAAAATAATAACGTTTCCTCCTTTTATCCACCACAACGTTTTCGAGTTCCCAATCCCATGCTCAGGTCCTTTTAACAACCACAAAAAATTGGATAATTACAATAAAATCATCTTAGAATTGAAATGTCCAATGAAATCCCGATGCTAAAATTCCAAAAATCTTAATTTGTGTTAATATTAAGATTTTGGGTAGTTTAGAATCCATTTTAGTAGTTTATGTTGACTTCTTGTTATTTTTGACTAATTTTATTGCAATTCTCGATGATTGTTAACAGGACACTGAGGATGAAGTTATGACCTCGAGGTCGTTCTGTTGAATAAAAGGAATATAAAATGTGTTTGACCTGTTTTTCATCCTATTTACTTTTAGCACTTTCCTCCGAAGGAAAGTAGCTATTGAGGTTGGACTCATGACGGAATTTTTGAAAAATTTCTTCAAATCTTTATCGATCCTACCTAGTAGGCACCGAAAATGACCCCCATTAAAATTTATATATATATATATATATATATATATATATATATATATATATATATATATATATATATATATATATATACATATATGTGTGTGTCTGTTAACACGATAGCGGCCAGAGCTTTTGTTTTTTCGTCACGAAACTTGGTATATAGCATTCAATTAGCAAACGATTGAACGAGTTCGTTAACCACCAAAATCGGTCCACCGGAAGGGGGGGTTTACCCCGGACCCAAAACACTAATTTGACTATGTCAGCCGTAATATTTGTTATATTTCAACGAAACTTGGTATTCGTAGTGGTAATATAGAGAGAAAAGTGACATATAAAAATGAGCTAAATCGGTTCATTAGAAGGGGGGGTTTACTCCGGACCCACAATACCAATTCGCCACTACCAGCCGTGATTTTTGGTATATTTCGACGAAATTCGGTATTCGTAGTGCTAATCCACAGGTAAATATGTGTTGTAAAAATAAACTAAATCGGTTCATTAGGAGGGGGGGGGGGTTACTCCGGACCCACAATACCAATTCGCCACTACCAGCCGTGATTTTTGGTATATTTCGACGAAACTCGGTATTCGTAGTGGTAATCTACAGGTAAATATGTGTTGTAAAAATAAACTAAATCGGTTCATTAGAAGGGGGGGGGGTTCACTCTGGACCCAAATTCCTAATATACTCATACCGGTCGTAATTTCTGCTGTATTGTAACGAAACGCGGTATACGTCGTGGGTAACACATGAGAAAGATGTGTTGTAAAAATGAGCTGAATCGGTCAATCGGAAAGCGGGGGTTTAATTTGTAATATATTTCAATAGAAAAGCCCGCCAGACGTAGGTTCACAAAGCCGCCACAAGGAGCGCTTTTTACCACTAGAGTGACTGTATCCTGTTCCTGCGTTAGATCAAAATACGATAATATGAGGTTTTTTGTATTTATTACGTAGTGTAGTAGGTACCATGTGTAAACATAACTCTGGAAGCAAATTAATAATTGATCAGTTACTCATTACAAAATTAAAAGAGAACTATTCATGTTTTTATTTTATTTATGTAGGATATTTTAAGCAAATTGTTCTGGAAAGCAGTCTACACTACCCAAATTCTGAGGAAAGTGCTTAGTTATGCAGCTCCTGCGTGACGGACTTTTTGGTTAGGGGCAGGAAAATGCTTCTGATGAAGACTCCACCTTTCAACCAAATTTATTTACTATTTTTTTAATATGAAATATTTTTCTATATGATTTACAACGAAGTTAAAAAAATGTTCGTCCCTAATATTCAGAAAGGACGAGTCACCGTTCTTATCTAAAAGGTTTAAATGACGGGTGAGTGTAAAAAGGTCCATGATTTAGGGTTGTAATTGAGGTAAAACTAGCGGAGAAGAGGGCTGTAAAAAGGGAGGAAGAAATCCCCTCTGGGATAATTAGCCAAGCAAGCCGAGGGGAGCGCCACCGTCGCCTACAACTTATGTAAATCCAAAGAGATTAGCTCTTTCTTCTCGCCGAGAACAGCTCTCATCCGTTCCGGGTTAGGAAACGTTAATTATCACGAATTGCCTATTAAAAGTTGGACAATTAGTGTCCCCTGAAAGATACCTGCCTCTAACATTTACTTTAGAGTTTTTAGTAGCCGTTTCACCGTTCTGGCGCTAGTAGTAGGGGCTTTGCTGGCGGGAATCCAGGAGGAGTTTGACCGACGTTTCTAGTCCGCAAAGATACGACTTGATCCCAGAATTCCGCTAATTTTCCAAGCGGGACTTAAGGCTTTCTTCCCACAGTATAATCTACCACTACTCGCTGGTCCTTTTCTTGCTACAATCCGATAGACCTCTTATCGTGTTCTTAGATTAAAATAGGGCTGATGATGGAGATAAGTGTGTTTAGAAAAAAAAAAACGTCATCCTGATGATGCATTACTCAAATATGGATTAGAAAAGTTGCAGAACGTTTAGATCACTTAAATAACGGTGGTTCAAATTTATTTATTGATGTATTAGACATTTCGTTCTTTTAGCTGCAATAAAATTGGTCTAATTATGATAAAATGTGATGCAAAAATACTTTGTCTGATTTAAAAAGTAAAAATCGTTAACCATCAGAATTCGGCCGTGGGAACTCAAAAACAAAAATCGTAGAGCTTATATTAAAAGGCTTGCGGAAATACGTAACATTGGTTTTCTAAAGCAGGTAAACGAATCTTCAACTTATTTAGTGCGGTTCCTCCCTCCCTCAGTAGGGCGGAACCCCGCTTATGACACCATCCGGAAGTGCCGAAAAGAAAATTTTACGTTTCAGAACCTAAAGATCTCGAAAATAACGGTGGCTCAAATTTGTATATATGTGTATATATATATATATATATATATATATATATATATATATATATATATATATATAGTGTAGATGGAGATAGTTAGCCGCTGCAGAGATACGAAGACAGGTATAGTTGGGATTCGGCTAGGAGAAAAACGTCAGACTTTCAAAAAGAAATCTGTATTTGGACGTTTCGACTGCACAATGGCAGCCTTCTTCAGCTAAAAAATATATACAACTTATAAGTAAAAAAATATATATGTACAACTAGTAAGTAAAAGACAGGCAGAAATGAGCGGAGTATATATATCAATACAATAAATTTTAACCAATCTTATTTTTAAAATAATGAAAATACGGTAGTTGGAAAGTAAACAGCATGTAGAAAGTGTTAGTAAAACAGTACAAAAAAAATTAAACAGTAAAAACAACGAACATTTTTTATGTAGTGAAAAACAAAATCTATTTTATAAGTGAATACAATTTATAACAATTAATGTATAGATACATACCACTAGAGAATCCCTAGGGGGGGGGGGGGGAGGGAGGAAGACCTCGAGGACAACTTAGGTAACCATGGTTGGAAGTATGAGGGACAGCAACTTCACAGGGGGTCTTTATAGTTATGAAAGGGGGTGGGGATGAGGCGGTAAGTCGGTGAAGATGAAAGAAGTACAATTGCTGGGTTGTAAAAGCGGGTTTTAAGGGAGGTTGTAAAAGGTGTTAAGAGTTTTGGGACACACAAGTAGAAAAATTGTCTGGAGCCTGGGAACAAAGATAAAAAAGGAGGTCAGGACAATTTATGGAAGACGGAGGAGTAAGCAGGGGAGATGTTTTGTTTGTCGGTTTTGTAATTAATGTTATTGGGGTTTAAGTTAATGTGGACGCATTCGGAAATCTGTCGGACAATAAAAAACAAAGAAATCCACAAATCCGCCCTCGCAAAACACGCCATAAATAAAAAACACACTTTAAACTTTGACGACACTAAAATACTTTCCACTGAACGAAACACCAAAAAAACGACAGATTTCCGAATGCGTCCACATTAACTTAAACCCCAATAACATTAATTACAAAACCGACAAACAAAACATCTCCCCTGCTTACTCCGCCGTCTTCCATAAATTGTCCTGACCTCCTTTTTTATCTTTGTTGTTTGTAGATCATAAGTTGTAAACTAAGATGTTCTAGGTAGTTGGTAACAGCTTATTAAGTCTTCATTAGCTGTTATAGTCATAGTTTTTTATTTTATATTACATTTAGGCACATTTACAAGGCTAAATTCATTTTTTTTTATTTCATTGTAAATAGTATTCTATTGTTTATCATATTTAATTTTTTCAAGGTTCCAACTTTACATTTAACATTTTATTAATTTTTAAAAAAATAATCGTTCAGTGGTCAAAGGTACAACATGTAGTTGTACCTTTGACCATGGGGTGTTGTACCTCTGACCACGTAAAAACAACACAGCAGTGCAGAAAAAAAATTGTATTGAGTAATATTATAATTAATTGTAAGTTTAATAAATACAGGACATGGATGTAAGCATAATAAAAAGCTATTATTGATATTATGTTATGCTTAATATGCTGAAAAATCCAGTCCAATCGATAAACGTTTTAAAACAGACTGCCTTGACAGTTAACGTTGTTTTAACTGTCAAGCAGATCCACTAGCAATAGTAGGGTATGGAAGTTTAGCCACAATGTCTTCAACATGAATATCATACAAATTTTCATCTTCTCTCGTAAACTTGTAACTTAAAGTTTGTTTTTTCAAATATCGGATCTTAAACATTGGACATTTAATACCACAGATCTCTGCGACTAAATATGTAATAGTCTTTTTACTTTTATTTTTAACAAGTATAAAATTTCCTTTTTCGAAATCATATTTTTCAAATTGTAGCTGGTTATGGACTTAACTTACAACATATATTACACAGATCAACGTCACCTTCTTCTGAAGAAATTTCAGTGTCAGTTACCACTTTTTTAGGAAGGGGTTTTATTTGTGTGTGGTGTCAATAAATAGCTTTTCAGGAATATCCGTCAGGATACGAGGTTTCCCTTTAGGTCGGGCGCTATTTGACATTTTTCTTGCCTCCGCTTTTCGATGAGGTCTTACAACTTCAAGTGGAACGATAAGGGGCGATAGGTTCGAACTGCTACACTGAGGCTTAATAAAGTCAGTTTGAACTTATTTAATTTATTATTTTTAAAATTGTTTGAACAATTGAACCAACCAATATTAATTAAAAAAAAAAAATGTAGCAGAAGAACATAAAAGTTGAATTATATAAAAATTACTCGGGTGTGTTGTACCTTTGACCTGGTCAAAGGTACAACAACTAGTCGTGGTCAGATGTACAACACCATGGTAGTGCAAATTAAAATGCATGCTAAATAGTTTAGGGTTAAGATAAATCAATTTCAGAAGATACACCATGTTTCTTATTGTAATAGCTACTTTGTCAAATGATTAACATCTAAAAGGACTTAATACAAAAAATATTAAGAGGCAAAACGTCATCAATAAATAACTTACATTTTTAGGATAGAAATGTGAAGGAAAGTATTTTTTGCAAGAATCCTCTTTGACTTGAATAATCCAAAATAGGTTACACAAGCCCTCTAGTGAAGGAGCTAAACGATAATTACACCAAAATTAATAAAATGTTGTACGTGCCGCCACAGCCTCGGTGGTCAAAGGTACAAGACGGTCAGAGGTACAACACCTTCCCCTATATATATATGTATATATATATATATATATATATATATATATATGTGTGTGTGTGTGTGTGTGTGTGTGTGTGTGTCTGTTAACACAGTTTTTGTTTTTTCTTCACGAAACGTGGTATATAGCGTTCAATTAACAAACGATTGAACAAGTTCGTTAAGCACCAAAATCAGTCCACCGGGAGGGGGGGTTTACCCCGGACCCCAAACACTAATTTGACCATGCCAAACGCAGTTTTTGTTTTATTTCAATGAAACTTGGTATTCGTTATGTTGATCTAAAGAGAGAAATACGTTGTAAAAATAAACTAAATCGGTTCATTAGGGGGGGGGGGGGGTTACTCCGGACCCACATTACCAATTTGCCACTACCAGCCGTAATTTTTGTTACATTTCAACGAAACTCGGTATTCGTGGTGGTAATCAACAGAGAGAAATGGGTTGTAAAAATAAACTAAATCGGATTATTTGGAGGGGGGGGGTTTACTCCGGACCTAAAGTACTAATCTACTCATACCGGTCGTAATTTTTGCTGTATTGTAACGAAACGCTGTATACGTCGTAGGTAACTCATGGGAAAGAAGTATTGTAAAAATGAAGTAAATCGGTCTATTGGAAAGGAGGGTTTACTTTAAACTCTGTTTCATTAGAACTGGCCTGCCAGACGTATGGTCCCAAAGCCGCCGCGAGGAGCGCTATCTGCCACTAGGGGGACTGTATCCTGTTCCTGCGTCAGATCAAAAGACGGAATATGAAGTTTCTGCGTATTTATTTAGTAGTGTAGTATCTAGTATAAACATAACTCTGGAAGCAAATTATTTACAAAATCAATAATTGAACAGTTCTTATTACAAATGTAAATGAGCAGAACTATTCACGTTTTTATTTTATTTATATAGGTTATTTACAGCAAATTATTCAGTTATGTAGTCTACAATACAAAAATTCTGAGGAAAGTGCTTAGTTATTCAGCTCCTGCGTGACGGACTCTCTTATGTTTCAGCTAAAAGCAAAAAGTAATAAAATACTCAGGAAAACAAAGCAATCAAGAACTTTTTTCTCCGACTGAGATGATCCTACAGAAAATGACTTTACAGCTGTTTCTGTAGGGACTGTAGGCTTTCGAATGGTTACCTTTCCTATACCACCACCATATTACCAACCACTTTCGAGATATTTAAGAAAAAATAAGAATTTTCTAATGCTTCCTAACTCCAATCTTAACCACAATTTCGATATCTTAGTTTGGAACAATTTTCAAATGAATCCATCGTTTCTGAGTACCCAAACCGAAAATTAGATTGGAAAACATTTATTGTCTACCTTTCAAAAAAAAAAAGTCAAAAATTATATCGTGATTTAATTCAATAAGCCATGTACAATATATGGTTTATGATACAAGATGCGCTAACGGCCATAGCCACGTTGAGTGCACAGGTTCCCGTAGATCACCGAAGTTAAGCAACGTCGGGCGTGATCAGTACCTGAATGGGTGACCGACCACGTGCTGTTGGCGTTATGAAAGGGTGGCAACCTGTAGATAGTCCGGCGCTAATGGGCAAGCTGTAGATTCGCCGTAAAAAAAAAAAAAAAAAAAAAAAAAAAAAAAAAAAAAAAAAAAAAAAAAAAAAAAAAAAAAGATACGAGATGCTTTCAAGGGGAAAAACAGAAATGCGTTATTGGAAGTCCAGAAGGTATCTTCTATCAATGGGTTTAGTGAATTAAATCATTGTTTTCTTAAAGAAAATTTTGTCTATTTTATGGTGGCGTAGTTGGAATTTAATTATCTTGGACAATCTTTGAGCAATCCTTTCTTATTCAATAAAAAATATGTTTACGTTAAAAAATGATTTAATTCACTAAACCCATTGATTGAAGATACCTTCTGGACTTCCAATAACGCATTTCTGTTTTTCTCCTTGAAAGCATCTCGTATTTTTTTTTTTTTTTTTTTTTTTTTTTTTTTTTTTTTTTTTTTTTTTTTTTTTTTTTTTTTTTTTTTTTTACGGCGCATCTACAGTTTGCCCATTAGCGCCGGGCTATTTACAGGTTGCCACCCTTTCATAACGCCAACAGGACGTGGTCGGTCACCTTGCAAAAAATACTTATCCATTTCTATCATAAAAATGTAAGTTATTTATGATTTATGATGAGATATTAATCATTTGACAAAGTAGCTATTACAATAAGAAACATGGTGTAGCTTCTGAAATGGATTTATCTTAACCCTAAACTATTTAGCATGCATTTTAATTTGCACTACCATGGTGTTGTACATCTGACCACGACTAGTTGTTGTACCTTTGACCAGGTCAAAGGTACATCACACCCGAGTAATTTTTATATTATTCAACTTTTATGTTCTTCTGCTACACTTTTAGCACTTTCCTCCGAAGGAAAGTAGCTATTGAGGTTGGACTCATGACGGAATTTTTGAAAAATTTCTTCAAATCTTTATCGATCCTACCTAGTAGACACCGAAAATGACCCCCGTTAAAATTTATATATATCTATATATATATATATATATATATATATATATATATATATATATATATATATGCATATATATATATATATATATATATATATATATATATATATATATATGTCTGTTAACACGATAGCGGCCAGAGTTTTTGTTTTTTCGTCACGAAACTTGGTATATAGCATTCAATTAGCAAACGATTGAACGAGTTCGTTAACCACCAAAATCGGTCCACCGGAAGGGGGGGTTTACCCCGAACCCAAAACACTAATTTGACCATTTCAGCCGTAATATTTGTTATATTTCAACGAAACTTGGTATTCGTACTGGTAATATAGAGAGAAAAGTGAGATATAAAAATAAACTAAATCCGTTCATAAGGAGGGGGGGTTTACTCCGGTCCGACAATACCAATTCGCCACTACCAGCCGTGATTTTAGGTATATTTCGACGATACTCGGTATTCATAGTGGTAATCAACAGGTAAATATGTGTTGTAAAAATAAACTAAATCGGTTCATTAGGAGGGGGGGGGGGGGTTTACTCCAGACCCACAATACCAATTCGCCACTACCAACCGTGATTTTTGGTATATTTCGACGAAACTCGGTATTCGTAGTGGTAATCTACAGGTAAATATGTGTTGTAAAAATAAACTAAATCGGTTCATTAGGAGGGGGGGTTTACTCCGGACCCAAATTACTAATATACTCATACTGGTCGTAATTTCTGCTGTATTGTAACGAAACGCGGTATACGTCGTGGGTAACTCATGAGAAAGAAGTGTTGTAAAAATGAGCTGAATCGGTCAATCAGAAAGGGGGGTTTACTTTGTAATATATTTCAATAGAAAAGCCAGCCAGACATAGGTTCACAAAGGCGCCGCAAGGAGCGCTAGAGGGACTGTATCCGGTTCCTGCGTTAGATCAAAATACGATAATATGAGGATTTTGTATTTATTACGTAGTGTAATAGGTACCATGTGTAAACATAACTCTGGAAGCAAATTAATAATTTATCAGTTACACATTACAAAATTAAAAGAGAACTATTCATGTTTTTATTTTATTTATGTAGGATATTTTAAGCAAATTGTTCTGGAAAGCAGTCTACACTACCCAAATTCTGAGGAAAGTGCTTAGTTATGCAGCTCCTGCGTGACGGACTTTTTTTTAATTAATATTGGTTGCTTCAATTGTTCAAACAATTTTAAAAATAATAAATTAAATAAGTTCAAACTGACTTTATTAATCCTCAGTGTGAACCTATCGCCCCTTATCGTTCCACTTGAAGTTGTAAGACCTCATCGAAAAGTGGAGGCAAGGAAAATGTCAAATAGGGGCCGACCTAAAGGGAAACCTCGTATCCTGACGGATATTCCTGAAAAGCTAATTATCAAAGGTGAAAAAAAAAACAAACCAACACCCTAAACGTAAGACACCACACACAAATAAAACCCCTTCCTTCAGGAGAAAGTGACGTTGATCTGTGTGATAAATGTTGTGAGTTAAGTCCATAACCAGGAAGAATTTGAAAAATATGATTTGGAAAAAGGAAATTTTATACTTGTTAAAAATAAAAGTAAAAAGACTATTACATATTTAGTCGCAGAGATCTGTGGTATTAAATGTCCAATGTTTAAGATCCAATATTTGAAAAAACAAATAATACTGGGGTGCTAATGACCCAAGTAGTAGAAGCACCTTATATATATAAGAAAAAAAAAAAAAAAAAAAAAAAAAAAAAAAAAAAAAAAAAAAAAAAAAAAAAAAAAAAAAAAAAAAAAAAACAAACTTTAAGTGACAAGTTTAAAAGAGAAGATGAAAATTTGTATGATAAAAAAAAATTATGCTTACATCCATGTCCTGTTTTTATTAAACTTACAATTAATTATAATATTACTCAATACAATTTTTTTTCTGCACTGCTGTGTTGTTTTTACGTGGTCAGAGGTAAAACACCCCATGGTCAAAGGTACAACTACATGTTGTATATATATATATATATATATATATATATATATATATATATATATATATATATATATATATATATATATATAGTTGTTATTACTCATTTTTTAAGTGTCCTAAACAATTTACTATGTTTTCTTATTTATTTATTTTTATTTTTTCGAATTAATTTTACTTTCCCGAACTCTTTTCCTTTATGAATTGTCTTTTACATTTAAAAGTTTATTTTATTCACCAAATATTTGAAAACAAATGCGTAAATCCCAATAACTTATTGCATTTCAGGCCCAAAAATGGGTCTGGGTCGGATACGACCCAACGTTTATGTTTGTGTGTCAACCTTAAACGTTTATAGAGGAGGGTTAATAACAATGAAGTTACACGAATTCATTATTTTGGTTCATAAGAGAGAGGAGCTAATCAATTTTATAGTTGAAAATAACGTTATAATTAATCAAAAAATTTGTGGAAAATGTGGGGAGCAATTGCAATTAAATAAGCTGGATCTTACATAATAGAATTCTATTAATTTTAGCGAGTTGGATTGACTAGAGTTTTGATATCTTCTTGAGCGAGCGGAAACGCACAACACGTATGCCCATAAGTAACATGTTCGGACAGGTGAGGACGCCCAAATTTATAATGATTTGTGAATAAATAGTTTATAAACATTTCAAATAACAGTTCTTTGTTTGCCAATCTTACATCTCCGCGCATGCGCATGTTTACAAATACGTTGTTTACGTCAGCTTTCAGAGCACAACAGTGAACTTTAGTGCTTTATAACTTCTTTCTTAGTTGAGAGCGAGTTTTTTTCTAACGGATTCGTGTTTAGTGCATCAAAATACGTTATAGTGCAAAATTTCAAAACGATCGGTGCCGAGACCCCGCGTCTTCACATTTACCCATTTACCCATTATTTTACATGGTTTGTTTACAATAGGCATCTAGGCCATTTGCGCTTAAGGCGACGGTGAGGGTTACCGGGAATGGAGGATGAGGATAAAAATAGAAACAAAAAGAAAAAAATACTTCATATTTAAAGAAACAAATTGGCTAAACAGTAAATTGTATTTATCTTAAGCTTATTTGACTGATATTAATCTTAGAGAAAACATTTATTTTTTTCACTTCTAAAATAATAGGACTTATTGGAGTAAATTTAGGCAAACTCATATAAAGTGAGATTGGGGCAAACATCCCGGTGCCTTAAACAGGCCTGAACTCGAAGGAACAAAGTTCACACAAGAACAACTACCAACTCCTACATAAGTAGAAGAGACGAGATATTTCTAGAGGAATTCGAAACTAGCGAGAAGTCGCTACGGCCAACTAATACAATGGCTTCTCAAGTAACGCTTTCGGCAAAAGTGTTTAACTTTTAACGTTCCTTCATCGAACTTTTCAAAGACACATTCAAATTTCTACTGAATCGAATTGGAAAAGTTATACTTGTGGATTGGATTCCTCTTTTGGTACTGTGGAATTTCAAAGGAAATGCGCTTTTTAATAGAAACAAGTTCGACACACAGAGACTGTAATACAAGTACGTAGATTACCATGTCAAACCACCTAAAATGCAAATCAGAGTGAACTAGAGAACGAATTTATTCTTTCCAAATGACGTTATTATACACAAATGGCAAAATACATGGACGAACACTTCAGACAATAAATTACGTGAGATAAAAGAGTGCATAGGTGCCTGGCCGTCAAGAAATCGATACACAAGAAGAGAAGAAGTTGTAGTTACCAGACTGAGAATAGGCCATTCACACTTGACTCATTCTCATCTAATGACTCGACAAGACGAACCACTCTGCAGAATCTGTAATGTGACGCTGACAGTAAAACACATACTGACAGACTGCAGAGAACGGGACTACTTAGACTTACCACACGACAAGACGAACCACTCTGCAGAATCTGTAATGTGAGACTGACAGTAAAACACATACTGACAGACTCCAGAGAACGGGCTACTTAGACATACCACACGACAAGACGAACCACTCTGCAGAATCTGTAATGTGAGACTGACAGTAAAACACATACTGACAGACTGCAGAGAACGGGACTACTTAGACATACCACACGACAATACGAACCACTCTGCAGAATCTGTAATGTGAGACTGACAGTAAAACACTTACTTACAGAGTCCAGAGAACGGGACTACTTAGACTGACAGTAAAACACATACTGACAGGCTGCAGAGAACGGGACTACTTAGACATACCTCACGACAAGACGAACCACTCTGCAGAATCTGTAATGTGACGCTGACAGTAAAACACATACTGACAGACTGCAGAGAACGGGACTACTTAGACTTACCATACGACAAGACGAACCACTCTGCAGAATCTGTAATGTGAGGCTGACAGTAAAACACATACTGACAGACTCCAGAGAACGGGACTACTTAGACTGACAGTAAAACACATACTGACAGACTGCAGAGAACGGGACTACTTAGACTTACCACACGACAAGACGAACCACTCTGCAGAATCTTTAATGTGAGACTGACAGTAAAACACATACTGACAGACTGCAGAGAACGGGACTACTTAGACATACCACACGACAATACGAACCACTCTGCAGAATCTGTAATGTGAGACTGACAGTAAAACACATACTGACAGACTCCAGAGAACGGGACTACTTAGACTGACAGTAAAACACATACTGACAGACTGCTGAGAACGGGACTACTTAGACTTACCACACGACAAGACGAACCACTCTGCAGAATCTGTAATGTGAGACTGACAGTAAAACACATACTGACAGACTCCAGAGAACGGGACTACTTAGACTGACAGTAAAACATATACTGACAGACTGCTGAGAACGGGACTACTTAGACTTACCACACGACAAGACGAACCACTCTGCAGAATCTGTAATGTGAGACTGACAGTAAAACACATACTGACAGACTCCAGAGAACGGGACTACTTAGACTGATAGTAAAACACATACTGACAGACTGCTGAGAACGCGACTACTTAGACATACCACACGACAATACGAACCTCTCTGCAGAATCTGTAATGTGAGACTGACAGTAAAACACATACTGACAGACTCCAGAGAACGGGACTACTTAGACTGACAGTAAAACACATACTGACAGACTGCTGAGAACGCGACTACTTAGACATACCACACGACAATACGAACCACTCTGCAGAATCTGTAATGTGAGACTGACAGTAAAACACATACTGACAGACTCCAGAGAACGGGACTACTTAGACTGACAGTAAAACACATACTGACAGACTGCTGAAATATTATAAGTTAATAGTATTAGTAGCATATTATATAATATATATCCAAATTGTAATTAATATCATGTGGTATTGTAAGTTAATATTATAGTATTCTTAAGAATATTATCATTAGATATTAGAATTTAGTATAGGTCAATGTGCCTATAATAAAATGTAACAATATAACGAGCAAGTATCGGTTGTATTTATTATCATTCTGGTAATTGAATAGCAATTGTTATTACTAATTGAATAAGATTTTAATAAATTCATAATACACCAATGTTTATGATATTATATGAGTACACATAATTTCACCGCGGCCGCTTGGTCTAGGGGTATGATTCCTGCTTTGGGTGCAGGAGGTCCCGGGTTCAAATCCCGGAGCGGCCCGTTACTTTTTGTATTTTAGTTAATAAAACATTAATTTATTAAATAATTTGTAGAGTAGAAAAGCGTTCAGAACAATTTGTTTAAAGTTCACTATTTATTTGTTGATCTTCTGCATATAACTATGCATAAAAACAACACTCTTCGGGTCTTTTTCACTTCCTTAACGCAAATTCATTTTTTAATAAAAACCTATGTTCTCAATTATAATATTTTTAACAGATAACGTATTAGGTTATTTGTGTACAATCAAAAATTCACTATAACAGTAATAATAAGAACATGTGGAGCCCAAGTGGCCGTGAGTGTTAAGGTTCAATTCCCACTATAGGGTGGTGGGTTTTCTTTAGAAAAAAGGAAAGGCATCAGCCCTATCCTGGCTAGAAAGGGTGGTAACCTATAGATAACCCGTCCTAAAATTCGTATTTAATAATAATGGACGTTAAAATTTAAATAAATAAGAACACGTAATCACTAGGTGACAATAGAATCACATGTTAATAATGCAATTTAAATTAATTTATATTTGCGTTAACGAAGTAAAAAAGACCCAATTTTTCTACATTCCCATACAAAAGATTCGTAATAATACATATAGGTCAATTTGAACTTTAATACCATACCATAAAGTTTAAGTGTCAGTGGAGGGGAAATATACCATCGTATATTTATACGATGGTAACGTTACTCAAAAAATAATTGTTTATGGTAAAATGTAAATTATCTGTGGTAATATTTCACTTGAAATGTAAACGCCTCTTTCCTGTGCATCTATAATATTACAAAAGTGTTGTGTCTTTGTGTCTTACTAAATATGCCTTCTATAAGACGGCGGACATATTTATGCAGAAGAACCCGAAATGCAACGCATCAAATTAATTACCAATCTAATTGTACTGCCCAGGAACGTGAAGATCACAATGAACGTGAAAGAATTCGGCTAAGACAGACCCGTGAAGCCCGACATAATGGTGGAAGTTTGAATCGAGCTGCTGTGAATTCATTACAGTGCCTACAGCTGTGTTGCTATTCGACCTATGAACTCAGTTTGACTATAAACAAATCCCAGGGGCAGTCATTAAGTGTTTTTGGTATTAATCTAGAAAACCCATGTTTCTCGCATGGTCAATTGTATGTAGCCTGTTCCCGTCTTGGAAAACCATCTGCTCTGTTTGTTTACGCGCCAGGTAATCAAACAAAAAATATCGTGTACCATAAAGTACTACAATAAAAATGAAACTTAATGAAGAATTAGTAAAAATAAAATGAAATATAATAATTAGGTATCATAATAAGAAATCTGATATTGTAATTTTCATTGTGATTTTTTAGTGACTACCTATTACAAGAATTTTAAGAGTTTTATAATTTTTATTTTTTGACATAATGTAATTGTTGACTTATTAAGTTTCTTTTTTCTTTTTTTTTATCTTACTACCTGACCCGGTGTCCCAAATAGCAGAATAAGTATTAACAAAAAAATATTAAAGAATCGACTGTTGGACGGTACGAAGTTCGCCGGGTCAGCTAGTTATATATAAATTTTAATTACAAAATTTTCATATTGATAAGATGATAAATTGGGAATAGATAGGAGACCCCGAGCCCTTTAGGTAAGCCCACGATGATGACCTAAGGATTCCGATGGGGATAAGGTAATTTGCCATTTTGCCTAAGGGTTTTGCCCGGAAGGCAAGTTATAATTGCACTCTCTGTACCACACAAAGCATGGTCGGCCAGTGCCTCTTCTGTCTATAATCTTCAAAGGGCTTTCCTGTCTCCTTCTATCTCGAGAACAAACAAATTAATTTCATCAAAGACTATTTTTAACATTTTTTAATGGGATGGTGTATTCCATCAACCAGCCAGCTGAGCAATTTGTTTTTAATTTAAATTTAAATTTACCCATGCTCTACTTTTGCCGGCAATTTAGGTGGTTATAGCACATTATGAATTACGAAAATTTGGTTTTATTATTTTTGGCTTGATAAAATTATAAGGATATTTTAAAGGCCTTTTTGAAACCGATATTTTAAAATCATTTTTGTTAAAATTTGTAATAATTATTCTTTATAATATTTTCTATTTTCTCGTGTCTTATGGTTTTATACATACATACATATATATATATATATATATATATATATATATATATATATATATATATATATATAGGCAATCAATTCATTCATCAAATAGTATAATTTGAACTTGAGTGTAACTCTGAACCAATTATTAAAACTCGATTCATTACAATAAAAATCGTTGGGGTCTCCCGTGGTCTAATGGCTAACGCCTTGGATTCATGAGCGGGAGATGGTGGGTTCGATTCCCAACCTCCGGCAGGAATTTTATCATCCCACGGCTCGCTGGTAAAATTCCTCGCTGCACCCTGGATGTCGGCGCTAATGACCTAGACGTAGATGCGCCGTAAAAAAAAAAAAAAAAAAAAAAAAAAATATATATATATATATATATATATATATATATATATATAAATCGTTTGATGAACATCAAGTCTCCTATGCGATTTTAACTCCCACACCGGCAAGATTTAAAACATCCAACATACCCTAGATCAGTATCGCTCCAACACCCCAGTGTGTGTTTTTATTTTATTTTCTACAATGCAGTACCTCTGCTTTATGAGAATTTATTTTCTGCATCCTCCATCATATTACAATAAATCGCCAGTAAACTCGCTAAAATTCAAAATTATTTAATCACTATTAAGTGATTAATGACAGTATGAATAATACAACAAGGGGTTCCCCCGTGGTCTAGTAGGCGAACCCACCATCTCCTGTATGAGAATGTAAGGCATTAGCCACTAGACCACGGGGGAACCCAAAATAAGATAACTATTTTTAATCAAGAAACTAAATGGTTGCAATTATTTAGATCAAAATTGCTGCGAACAAAATAAAGAAAATCGCCCAAAATTATAGGTTTTTCCAATTTCCTCAATATTGGGAATTCAGTTCACTTTGAAAATCTCTTCGTTAGATTTCCCACTCCTATTTTCATATAAAAAGTGCATCTGGAAGAGTAAAACAGTAAATTTGGTGAAAAAAACTATGTTTTGTTAGGCCGAATGTGCCGATTAAAGAACTTGTTATTACGTTTCAGACCAAGTTTATTTGTATCGAATGTCATCTAAATCGGACCTTTTTTGAGGAAGCTGAAGACCGAAAAGACAAATATATACATATAAAATACAAATTTGGACCATCTTTATTTTCTTGAAAAAAAAAAAAAAAAATCAGTCCCGTAACAGGCCACAAGAGCCCTGAGGGGCATATACTGTAGAGGTACCTGATTCATGACCATACGGCACACTAGGGAGATAGTGTGGTCAGCAGTATGGTCCGGCCGCCTGATTTTCCCCTTTCCTGCTGCGACTGTTAGAGTCATTAGCACCAAGGTACGCATTAATAAATTTATTAAAGGCTGGGTTGGCCTCGGCCGAATTCAACCAATTATCGAAGACACGAGAAGAAAAAATCTTTATTACTATGCTCAGGATTTGAACTCAGGTCCTCCAGCTTATTAGTCCAGTGCTCTACCACTGAGCTAACCTCGCTCCCCTTATTTTCTTAAATTAAGTAATTATTTCGCTTAGTTTTGGCATCTGTCAGGTTTCTGTGCATTGCGTTGACTTTACTCTCTCTTTTCTTCGAGATTTCATCGGAATAGGAGTGTAAATGGTTTGTGAAATAACAAAGCAACATATTAACTGTTTCGAAATCTAGCTTTCCAAATGACAAACAACACAAAAACACGCCAACAGAGCGCAGTTCCTGTAAGCCGGACTTTTTCCTTGTACAGTAAGATGTAAATCTTCTCTCATTCATGAATCCCTGACCTAGACTATGAAAGGAAAAGAGAAACAGCTGAGACCGCTCTCTCTGCCCCTCCTTTCTACCTTACATAACCAGCAGAAAACTACGGTATTATACCATCAGACTCCAGCACACCGAACCTTTCGATCCGAGGACACGTGGTCTTGAAACGTCAAGTAGGTTAAGGTCAGACTGACATTTATTAGCGACTCGACAAAATTAAAGATTTTTCAATTTTATTCATTTTAATTTTAGACATTAGGCTAGTGAGTACATTTTAGACATTAGGCTAGTGAGTACATTTTAGACAGTAGGCTAATGAGTACATTTTAGACATTAGGCTAATGAGTACATTTTAGACAGTAGGCTAATGAGTACATTTTAGACATTAGGCTAGTGAGTACATTATAGACAGTAGGCTAGTGAGTACATTTTAGACATTAGGCTAGTGAGTACATTTTAGACCTTAGGCTAGTGAGTACATTTTAGACATTAGGCTAGTGAGTACATTATAGACATTAGGCTAGTGAGTACATTTTAGACAGTAGGCTAGTGAGTACATTATAGACAGTAGGCTAGTGAGTACATTTTAGACATTAGGCTAGTGAGTACATTTTAGACATTAGGCTAGTGAGTACATTATAGACAGTAGGCTAGTGAGTACATTTTAGACATTAGGCTAGTGAGTACATTTTAGACATTAGGCTAGTGAGTACATTATAGACAGTAGGCTAGTGAGTACATTATAGACAGTAGGCTAGTGAGTACATTTTAGAAAAAATTTAATTTTTAAATTAATTAATTCCTTCTTGGGAAGTCCATTTTTAAGTTAACAAACATAATCTCAAAGAATATAAATGTTTACAATTTGTTGTTGTTATAACGTATTCGATGTTCAGCTTATTTCTTGCCAATATTGATACCAATAATGATATGAACCACTATACCAATATTGATATGACCCGCCTCATCAGTATTGTTATGAACCACCATACCAATATTGACATGAACCACTATACCAATATTGATATGACCCGCCTCATCAGTATTGATACGAACCACCATACCAATATTGACATGAACCATAATACCAATATTGATATGACCCGCCTCATCAGTATTGATATGAACCACCATACCAATATTGATATGAACCGCCTCATCAGTATTGTTATGAACCACCATACCAATATTGACATGAACCACTATACCAATATTGATGTGACCCGCCTCATCACTATCGACATGAACCACCATACCAATATTGACATGAACCACTATACCAATATTGATATGACCCGCCTCATCAGTATTGATATGAACCACCATACCAATATTGACATGAACCACTATACCAATATTGATATGACCCGCCTCATCACTATCGACATGAACCACCATACCAATATTGATATGAACCACTATACCAATATTGATATGACCCACTTCATCACTATCGACATGAACCACCATACCAATATTTATATGACCCGCCTCATCAGTATTGATATGAACCACCATACCAATATTGATATGACCCGCTACAACAGTATTTTATATATATATATATATATATATATATATATATATATATATATATATATATATATATATATATATCTTAAGCGATGACAATCTTCCTTTTTGTACCAGATGACGTAGCCGCAAGATCAGATGTTGGTTCGAGATAAATAATTTATCTCAACATTACATTCACTTGCCATTGGCAAATCATACCTTTTTTGTATGTACTAGCTGACCCGGCGAACATCGTACCGCCTAACAGTCAATTCTTTAATTTTTTTTAATACTTATTCTGCTATTTGGGACACCAGGACAGCTAGTAAGATAAAAAAAAAGAAAAAAAAAACTTAATAAGTCGACATTTACATTATATAAAAAAAAATTATAAAACTCTTAAAATTCTTTTAATAGTCACTAAAAAATCACAATCAAAATTACAATATCAGATTTCTTATTGTGATACCTACTTATTATATTTCATTGTATTTTTACATATTCTCAATTAAGTTTCATTTTTATTCTAGTACTTAATGGTACACGATATTTTTTGTTTGATTACCTGCCGCGTAAATAAACAGAGCAGATGGTTTTCCAACACGGGAACAGGCAACATACAATTGACCATGCGAAAAACATGGGTTTTCTTGTTTAATACCACAAACAATTAATTAATGACTGCCCTGGGATTTGTTTATAGTCAAACTGAGTTCATAGGTCCAATAGCAACACAGCTGCAAGCACTGTAATGAATTCACAGCAGCTCGATTCGAACTTGCACCATTATTAGTCGAATGTCGCGCTTCGCGCATTTACATCCTCGTACTTCAAGGAATAAAAAAAGAATTAGCGAAATCGGTTCAGTTGTTCTCGTGATTTGCGCTTACCAACACATTTAGTGATTCATTTTTATATAATAGATACACAAATACGTTAACTGTTAAAAATATTATAATTCAGAACATATGTCTTTATTTAAAAATGAATTTGCGCTAAGGAAGGGAAAAAGACCCGAAAAGTGTTGTTTTTAGACTTTTTCAGGCAATTTTTCTAATTTTTCTCTCCGTAAGAACCATCCTTGTAGTTCAAGGAATATCATAAAAAAAAAAGAATTCGCGAAATCGGTTCAGTTGTTCTCAAGATTTGCGTTTACCAACACATTTAGGGATTCATTTTAGCACTTTCCTCCAAAGGAAAGTAGCTATTGAGGTTGGACTCATGACGGAATTTTTGAAAAATTTCTTCAAATCTTTATCGATCCTACCTAGTATATATATATATATATATATTTATATATATATATATATATATATATATATATATATATATATATATAAATATATATGTGTGTCTGTTAACACGATAGCGGCCAGAGGTTTTGTTTTTTCGTCACGAAACTTGGTATATAGCATTCAATTAGCAAACGATTGAACGAGTTCGTTAACCACCAAAGTCGGTCCACCGGAAGGGGGGGTTTACCCCGAACCCAAAACACTAATTTGACTATGTCAGCCGTAATATTTGTTATATTTCAACGAAACTTGGTATTCGTAGTGGTAATATAGAGAGAAAAGTGAGATATAAAAATGAACTAAATCGGTTCATTAGAAGGGGGGGTTTACTCCGGACCCACAATACCAATTCGCCACTACCAGCCGTGATTTTTGGTATATTTCGATGAAACTCGGTATTCGTAGTGGTAATCCACAGGTAAATAACTGTTGTAAAAATAAACTAAATCGGTTCATTAGGAGGGGGGTTTACTCCGGACCCACAATACCAATACGCCACTACCAGCCATGATTTTTGGTATATTTCGACGAAACTCGGTATTCGTAGTGGTAATCTACAGGTAAATATGTGTTGTAAAAATAAACTAAATCGGTTCATTAGAAGGGGGGGTTTACTCTTGACCCAAATTCTTAATATACTCATACCGGTCGTAATTTCTGCTGTATTGTAACGAAACGCGGTATACGTCGTGGGTAACTCATGAGAAAGAAGTGTTGTAAAAATGAGCTGAATCGGTCAATCGGAAAGCGGGGGTTTAATTTGTAATATATTTCAATAGAAAAGCCCGTCAGACGTAGGTTCACAAAGCCGCCGCAAGGAGCGCTTTCTACCACTAGAGTGACTGTATCCTGTTCCTGCGTTAGATCAAAATACGATAATATGAGGTTTTTTGTATTTATTACGTAGTGTAATAGGTACCATGTGTAAACATAACTCTGGAAGCAAATTATTAATTGATCAGTTACTCATTACAAATTTAAAAGAGAACTATTCATGTTTTTATTTTATTTATGTAGGATATTTTAAGCAAATTGTTCTGGAAAGCAATCTACACTACCCAAATTCTGAGGAAAGTGCTTAGTTATGCAGCTTCTGCGTGACGGACTTTTTATTTATATAATATATATGCGGAGATATGATCGATTTGTTTCTGTTAAATTATAGTTTTAAGTAAATTTATCTAGGTGGCTATATTTGGGCGTGTGGCTATAGTTTGGAGATCTCTATTGTACTGGTTACAACTTGGTTTTAGCTAGACCAATTTTTCGAACGTCAACCCCAAAACGTTTATATATGAAGTGCCAACATAACATTATTAAAAAAATATTGAAAAAAAACAACTTTAAAAATAGTAAATTTATAGATAAATTGTGAGTATTTTTAATCCATAAAAAAAAGTAACGGGCCACTCCGGGATTTGAACCCGGGACCTCCTGCACCCAAAGCAGGAATCATACCCCTAGACCAAGCGGCCGCCGTGAAAAAACTCAGATTATTATTTTTCAAAACATATCAAGCAGTTTATATTTAGTCCTCGGCGCTACAGGTCTGACTCTCCACCAGCCTTTTAATGGCCCTAGTTGCCCTGTCTTTGACTATCTTTTTAGTTTCTTATGTCCAACTCCTTGACCAGTATTCTTCAAACTGGAATAATTTAACTTGTTGATGATCCAAAAAAAAAAAAAACATAGTTTAAAAACTTACCTAGCCTTCCTTGAAGAATGAATATTCCAGTTTTCTTTCAAGATTTGGAAGGATGGTATTTGCTTGTTTGATGGAAGCGAAGAATTTGTTTCTTAACTCACTATAACACAGTTACCAAACAAATACGATTTCATACATATAAAAACATAAATGTGAAATAGAGGCCAAGTTCGTCCCCCCACAATGAAACACTCCCTTCCCCAAAAAGCGAGAAATATCTCCTCCTAAAACCCCTCTCTAAAGATAATTTCGGCACAAAAAAAAACATTGCCAAGTTTAAGAATATACCTGGTTGAGGAAAGTGATATTTTAGTAACTGGATATAAGTATTTTTATTGTTGTTTTTAAAGGTCAGTTGAAGTGTCTTTACTGTTCTTAGTAAGTAACTATGAGGTCTTCCAAGTAATGAACTTGGACATTTCTTTCTTGTATCATCTCTTGTATTGGCAAATATTTTTGGTTGAAAATATGGTACACTTAATACACCAACTCATACTACTTTTTTTGGAGTGTAGGATGGTAAGCCGTTTTTTGGGGGTTTTAGGAGGAGATATTTCTCGCTTTTTGGGGAAGTGAGTGTTTCTTTGTGGGGGGACAAACTTGGCCTCTATTTCACATTTATGTTTTTTTTGGGATCTCATTACTTTTTTCTAAGTATTAATTAAAATTTAGTTGCCGCATACCTACTGGCTTTTGTACTTCATATAAAACCAGGGTCTTTGGATTCTGCATAAAGTTCTCCTTACTGCTTGATATTTGATACCAATAATCAACCTACATACATCTAATCACTGGACTACAAAAGTTAGAAGCTCTTCCAGTACTCTAGAGGACAAATTGATTGCTCTCTTAACTAAACTTAAGAAAAGTGTAGAAGGCCTTCAAGAAAAAGAAAAGAACAAAGACGATACATTTTGGGGATCCTAAATTTTGTAATTTTGATGACTTTGAAAAACTTAGTATCTGATTTCAAGTATATTATGCAGTTAACCCTTACGACTTTATTTACAACATTTAAGAAAGAAGTCACACGTGTTGTTGTTAAGATGCATCGAAATGTTTCTTAAAACATCAAATATAGGTTATCCTTACCAAGACGATTCATTTGATACCCCACATGATGGGTTTCAGAAGGAATGATGGCTTTCCGATGGAACAAAAATTACAAAACGTGATAGGTAATATGACACTCCCGTATCAAGACCTACCTGCGTGCCAAGTTTGGTCAAAATAGGCCAAACAGTGTGGATTTGTATAAAGAACAAACATGCAGACAGACAGCTGAAAGACCTTTTTTACCTATCCTAGTGCATTCCCCGGACCAAGGACTACATGTGTGCCAAGTTTGGTGTGCCAAGGAACTACCAAGCAGACAGACTGCTGATAGACGATTTTGACCTAACCTATGACACTACCCGGATAAAGACCTACCTGTGTACCATGTTTGGTCAAAATCGGTCAAATCGTGTGGATTTGTATAAGGAATAAACTGTTAGGCAAACAGCTGATAGACGATATTGAACTAGCCTATGATTCTCCGCGTATCAAGACCCACCTGTGTCCCAAGTTTGGTCAAAATCGGTCTAACGGTTCGGATTTGTATAAGGAACAAACATACAGACAGACAGCTGGTATACGATTTTGACCGAGCCTATATGCGTCTAATTGTTTCATAAAACATCAAATATAGGTTCTTCATACCGAGACGATTCATTTGATACCCCACATCATGGGTTTCGGACGGAATGATGAGTTTCCGAAGGAAGTACAATACTGGCACCCCCCGCCCCGGAAGCGGAGTCAAACACAACTTTTCGGGATTTTTCGATTTTTTACTTTAATAACGCCCTCATATCTATCATCCTGCAAAATTTCAAGTCTCTAGCATCATGGGAAGTGCCTAATAATTTTGATGAGTCAGTGAGTGAGTCCTATAAATCCCGATTTTCGATCGCTCATATCTCAGAAACTATTCAAAATAGAATTATGAAAATTTGCAGTTTTACTCACATCTAGTAGTATAATACCTCAGTAAAATTTCATAACTTTATCTTTACCTGGTTGCAAGTTATGAGCGGGTAAAAATAGGCTCTAAGACCTCCTGTAATATACACACAGTGTGCTTAGGCCGGAACTTGGCCTGGCGCACTCCCGTGCGCCTAGTTTTTTCGAAAATCACTCTATAAACATACACCCTATCAAACAACACTGTTACGACATATTGCAACATGTTCAGCATTCGAAAAACAATCCATAAACATACGGACTTACATCCAACACTGAGGCAGCATATTCAACGTTCAAAAAACACTCCATTAGTGCTGATATTAAGTTAGATGAAAAACAAAATATTATTTTATGTTCAATTGTAAAAGTTCGGTAAACATTTATACGTAATTTAATAAACAAGGGAAACAAAAATGTGAATTTTTCTAAATTTTCTTAGCTTATATCTAAAAAGAAATACATAAAAATCGGATAAGATTTAGAGGGTGTAGCCTTTTAGCACTTTCCTCCGAAGGAAAGTAGCTATTGAGGTTGGACTCATGACGGAATTTTTGAAAAATTTCTTCAAATCTTTATCGATCCTACCTAGAGACACCGAAAATGACCCCCGTTAAAATTTATATATATATATATATATATATGTATACATATATATATATATATATATATATATATATATATATATATATATGCATATATATATATATATATATATATATATATATATATATATATATATATATGTGTCTGTTAACACGATAGCGGCCAGAGTTTTTGTTTTTTCGTCACGAAACTTGGTATATAGCATTCAATTAGCAAACGATTGAACGAGTTCGTTAACCACCAAAATCGGTCCACCGGAAGGGGGGGTTACCCCGAACCCAAAACACTAATTTGACCATTTCAGCCGTAATATTTGTTACATTTCAACGAAACTTGGTATTCGTACTGGTAATATAGAGAGAAAGGTGAGAAATAAAAATAAACTAAATCGGTTCATACGGAGGGGGGGGGGGGTTTACTCCGGACCGACAATACCAATTCGCCACTACCAACCGTGATTTATGGTATATTTCGACGAAACTCGGTGTTCGTAGTGGTAATCTACAGGTAAATATGTGTTGTAAAAATAAACTAAATCGGTTCATTAAAAGGGGGGGGGGGTTTACTCCGGACCCAAATTCCTAATATACTCATACCAGTCGTAATTTCTGCTGTATTGTAACGAAACGCGGTATACGTCGTGGGTAACTCATGAGAAAGAAGTGTTGTAAAAATGAGCTGAATCGGTCAATCGGAAAGGGGGGTTTACTTTGTAATATACTTCAATAGAAAAGCCAGCCAGACATAGGTTCACAAAGGCGCCGCAAGGAGCGCTAGAGGGACTGTATCCGGTTCCTGCGTTAGATCAAAATACGTTAATATGAGGATTTTGTATTTATTACGTAGTGTAATAGGTACCATGTGTAAACATAACTCTGGAAGCAAATTAATAATTTATCAGTTACTCATTACAAAATTAAAAGAGAACTATTCATGTTTTTATTTTATTTATGTAGGATATTTTAAGCAAATTGTTCTGGAAAGCAGTCTACACTACCCAAATTCTGAGGAAAGTGCTTAGTTATGCAGCTCCTGCGTGACGGACTTTTTTGAAGTAGGAAATGTCGTTTGACCCCACTGTGCGTAGACGCGACACTGGTCTAGGGAATGTTGGATGTTTTAAATGCTGGAGGTATGGGGAGTTGAAATGCTGAGTTTGATTAATTGGTCCAGATTCATACTCAAGATACTTTTTATAAATGAATTGATAGCTTATATTATATATATATATATATATATATATATATATATATATATATAAATATATATATATGTACATATAATACTGACGGACGACCTAAATAACCTGAAAGTTTATTAGATTATTAATAATTGTGATTAAATCTGTAACAATATATGCAAAGAAGTATTATTAAAAAAATAGTAATTTTATAACTCTTTACGAAAATAAATCCTTTCACCGCGGCCGCTTGGTCTAGGGGTATGATTCCTGCTTTGGGTGCAGGAGGTCCCGGGTTCAAATCCCGGAGCGGCCCGTTAATTTTTGAAATGATTTCATTGAGGAAAATATTTTTAATATTATATATTTACTGTTAACGACCTTAAATCTAAAATCATTAAATTGTTCTAAGAGTTCCAAATCCAGAGCCTAGTCTAGTTGTATGGTAGATGTCTACGGTTTTCACCAGAATACCTCATTCTTAATGTGGTTTACAAGATATCCAGTGGCTTTCGTCCTACAGATCTTGATATTCCTTACTACCGGACAGCTTCGTTACAAAAATCTTTTATAATGCATGCCCTTTGCTACCTTTCTTGATTCAAAAGACAATTTAATGAACATACCAAACAACTCCTACAGTTGAAAGAAATAGACAGAAAGACCCACCGCCAATTAATTTCGCACAACTCTCTCCCTCCCCGAGCTTATGGCCTCCCTAAAATTCATAAACCCGGAAACCCCCTCAGACCCATCATTTCGAATATTAATTCTCCCTCTTCCAAATTGAGTAAATTTTTGCTCCCCGCGTTACAAGCCTTAAGCCATAATAACCCGTACGATATAAAAAATTCTTACGATCTTATTTCAAAATTATCTAATTTCACTGTACCCCCCGGACATGTCCTGATCTCATTTGATGCCACATCCCTTTTTACCAACGTCCCTCTAACTAAAACGTTAGAAATTATCCAAAATAATTGGTCCTCTATAGAACCGCACAGCCCCTTATCTTTTCAATATTTTGTTGACAGCCTCAAATTATGTGTCAACAGTGGTTTCTTCAAATACAACGGACAATTTTACTAACAAATCGAAGGGTTAGCTATGGGAAACTGCCTTGCTCCAGACTTATCCTCGATCTTTCTTACTGACTTACTCAACACTTTCGTCCCACTGTTCCCCCAGGACATATCTTTCATTTGCATTATGTAGATGACCTCCTGCTAATTATTAACCCCGATAGACTAACTGACATACTAGACTGCTTCAACTCCTATCATCCCAGACTACAATTTACGGTGGAGACTGAACAAGACCAACAACTCCCCTACTTGGACGTTCTACTTATCAGACAGACTGACGGCACTATCATCACAAACTGGTATACTAAACCTACTTATTCTGGACGTTTACTCAATTTCCACTCTTCCCATCCTTACCACATGAAAATCAATGTAGCTCGGAACCTTCTTCGCCGCGCCCTCTCCTTATCCCATGAGTCCTTCCACAATGAAAACTTGAATAGAGCTACCGAAATATTAACACTGAACCAATTCCCCCTTAAACTCATAAACCGGCTTATAAAACAAATTAAATCCCAATCCTTCAATGCCACCTCCCCCAATACCTCCCTCGCCTCCTCCCTCCAGATATTTCGTTCCCTGACATACACACCAGGACTGACTGAAAAGACCTTAAAAAAAGCCCTCCCGTCACTAAACTTTGGGTTAAAAACCACTAACAAACTTACTACATTGTACACCAAACTCAAAGATCCCCTTCCCTATGACTGCGCCACCCACTGTGTTTACCAAATACCCTGCCAAACCCCCTCCTGTAATGCAGTATACATAGGTGAAACCAAAAATTATATTCACGCTCGCAAGTCTCGTGTTAGGAGCGGTAGAGTACGGACGGGATTAGTGAGTGCTCTCTTATCTATTCCCAGCTCGTGCTTGTTTCCCTTATCTAATACTGAATCTATTTCTCTCAAGTGAATTTCGTCTCTAAAATAGAAGTAGTCTCGACGATACTCGGTCGAAATGTCATTACATGGCATTTCGCCGGGCCAGTTCTCGCTAAACAATGAGACTGCAGCCGTTAATAAAAAACGGAAGAAAAATAGTGACGCCGAAAATCAGTTCACTATATCAACATCAAATAAATATGAAATGCTGTCGGACTTAGAAGAATCCATGGATGATGACACAACAATCAATCCACCAGAAGCTGGTACTTCAAAAATATCACAGAATGCACGGAATATTCCACCTATCGTAGTGTACAGTTACATCAAAAACCATACCCAGACGCTGGCAAGCCTCCGCAAAAATTGCAAAACAGAATTTACCATCAAATATAGAAAAAATAGACTTATTTTTTTCCCTGGCTGCAAAGAAGACTATAATTTAATTCTAAGTGATGTAAAAACTGCGGGGCTTGAATGTCACACATACACATTCAAGGATGAAGCTAACAAAACAGTCGTTCTTCGGAACATACCACCGAATGTGTCAACTGAAGAAATTTTCAACGACCTGAAGACCAAGAATCTTGATGTGTTGAAGGTTGTACAAATGAAGAAAAAAACGGGGGAGGACTCGTATATTCTATATCCTCTCTATGTAGTCACTTTTAAAAGCACTACTTCTATGAAAGACATTAAGAAGACTAAGTCTGTTTGTCATTGCATAGTTTCATGGGATCGATACAAGCATAGTAATGGAGTTATCCAATGCTTTAAATGTCAGTCATTTTTTCACTTAGCCAAACATTGTTATCGAAAACCGAAGTGCGTGAAGTGTGCTGGTGAGCATATTTCAAACGAATGCCCTGTTCCTGCAGATTCTAGCCCAACTTGTGCTAACTGTAGCGGCAAACACACTGCTAATCACCGAAGCTGTCCTGTTTTCATGGATAAAATGAAGATGAAGGCTGCTACACCACCTAAAGGCACGTCTACTCGTAGAAACGAATTCAAACGGGATGATGCGGAGTTTCCTGCTCTCTCCAGCACCGAAACAGCTCCCCGACCCTCAGTATGGGCAAGTCCTAGAGGTATGAAAGACGACTCTAATCTATCATTTACTGATCTATTCAAAGACTTGAAAAATATTTGTAGTTCAATTAATTTAGGTAGTCTTTTGCAAAATATAAAAAGTTTAATAGAAAAATTGAAGAATGCACCTGATGCAATGTCTAAAGTAACTGTTATAGCTGAATTTCTATTCACTCTAATATGAGTCACTCTCTTGATTTGACTAAATTAGCTTGTTGGAATTGTAGATCTGTACATAATAAGTTGGATGAACTTTCCCTTTTTTGTAAATAAATATAGAATAGATGTATTAGCATTAAGTGAAACTCTCTTAAAGAGTAAACATAAATTGAAAGCTCCAGATTATCGAGTTTATAGAGCTGATGAAGGAAGAGGAGTAGCTTTATTGGTTGGTAATAGTATCACTCACTACCCAGTGAAATTACCTAAACTTAAATATCTTACAGCTGTTGGGGTAGTAATTACTATAGCTAACATTGAAATTCTGGTAGTTTCTGCTTATTTATCCCCATCAAGGCCTCACCATGTTTATACAAATGATTTTAGAGCCCTTTTTAATATTTCAAGGCAAGTTTTAATTTTAGGTGATTTGAATTCAAAGCATACCTCCTGGAACTGTTTTAACAATAATAAGAATGGACTAACACTACTAGAAATGTCCCTGAATCACAACTTCCTTGTCATTGCTCCTGATGAGCCTACTCACTATCCTGGGAGGGTCAATAGCAGTAATAATAGGCAGCCACCTAGACCAAGTGTTTTGGACATTGCTATTGCAAGAAATATCAATTTTCAGATATCAGCTCGTTCACTTTCGGAATTATCTTCTGATCATAACCCTGTCATTTTTGACATTAATGCTAGGGTTAGGAAACACGACATAAAATTTGGTTTTAATTATAAAGAAGCTAATTGGAAGAAGTTTCGCTCTCTAATCGACACAAAACTTGATATCAATCCTGCAATCACTAGTCCTCAAGACATCGACTATCATGTTTCCGAATTTCAGAAAGTTATTCTTGAGTCGGCTAAATTATCCATTCCTCAAACCCCCATCATCCAGCAACAGTCAGGCTTACCACCTTTGATTCTTTACGTAATTAGCTTGAAAAATATTATTAAAAAGGCGTATCAGCGTCACTACAAAATATGGCTTAAGAAAATTCTAAACATGTTGATCAAACTAATTTCCAGTATTCTGAAAATGTATAAAAACTTGCGATGGACTAAAACACTTTCCAAACTTTCCAGCAGTAACGGTTCTTTGTATGAAATGATAAAGAAAATCAAGCCTAAAACAAACAGCATTCCCCCATTACTTAAAGATAGTAGGTTCACTCCTAACAATGCACCACTTCATGCTCTTGCTTGCTCAGATCAGGACAAAGCCAAACTATTTTCTGAAAATTTATACCGTACATTCACACTTAATTCAAACCTGGGAGTTCCATCCTTTAGTAAAAAAGTACTTCGGCTTACCAAGGAATTTTTACAACAGCCCTCAAGAAAACACATTAATGCACATTTAACAACTCCCAAAAAGGTTGCAAAACTTATTTCACAACTAAAAAATAATAAATCACCTGGTGGTGAAGGCATACACAATAAATTATTAAAAAACCTTTCCCGTAAAGCATTAATACACTTAACTAAAATCATAAATCATATTTTAATGTTTGCCCATTTTCCGGATGAGTGGAAAACTGCAAAGGTAATTGTTCTTTCAAAGCCTGGGAAGAACCCTGTTCTTCCTAGTAGCTATCGCTACATTTCATTGCTTAATTGTCTCAGCAAAGTAGTTGAAAAGGTCATCAAATCGAATATAATTTCCTTTATGGAAGATAGGAATCTATTATCCAACGACCAACATGGCTTCCGAAGTAAGCATTCAACAACAACCCAGTTAGCCAGGGTAACCGACATGATCCTCCATAATTTTAATTTAAACAAACATACTGGCATGGCTCTGGTAGATGTCGAGAAAGCCTTTGATTGTGTATGGCATAATGGCCTCATATACAAGCTTATTCAATATAACTTTCCGGTATTCTTAATTCTCCTCATTAATAATTACCTTAAAAATAGATCTTTTTATATTTCCATTGCTGACCAAAAATCTAAACTCTACCAAATCCTCGCGGGAGTCCCTCAAGGTTCGGTACTCGGCCCCATACTATTCATTATATTCCTAAATGATATAAACAATCTCAAAATTAAATGTAAAAAATCTCTTTTTGCTGATGATACGGCATATATAATCTCCAGCTTTCGGGTTGACACTATTGCTAGGCATCTTACCACAGCATTGGAAAAGTGTACCAAATACTGTAATAAGTGGAAAATAAGGTTAAATAGTGAAAAAACTGAGGTTATACTGTTTACTCGGAGAAGACCTAAAGTATACCCTGAAGTAAAGATTTTCGGAAATTCAATCCCATGGTCTAAAAATGTTAAGTATCTGGGAGTAAATTTGGACTCTAAACTGACTTACACGAACCATATTAACATTCAATGTAATAAGGCTATTGGTATATTACAATCCTTATTTCCTGTAATGAATAGAAACTCAGGATTAAGCATAATTAACAAAAGACTTATTTATTATTTATATATTAGGCCTGCTAGTGGATCTGCTTGACAGTTAAAACGTTTATCGATTGGAGTGGATTTTTCAGCTTATTAAGCATAACATAATATCAATAATAGCTTTTTATTATGCTTACATCCATGTCCTGTTTTTATTAAACTTACAATTAATTATAATATTACTCAATACAATTTTTTTCTGCACTGCTGTGTTGTTTTTACGTGGTCAGAGGTACAACACCCCATGGTCAAAGGTACAACTACATGTTTGACCACTGTACGATTATTTTTTTAAAAATTAATAAAAAATGTTAAATGTAAAGTTAGACCCTTGAACAAATTAAATATGATAAACAATAGAATACTATTTACAATGAAATAAAAAAAATGAATTTAGCCTTAATATTGAAGCTAAAAAAAATTCAATTGTGCAATGTGGTTAAAGGTACAACATCTTCCCCTATATATATATATATATATATATATATATATATATATATAGTTGTTATTACTAATTTTTAAGTGTCCTAAACAATTTACTATGTTTTCTTGTTTATTTATTTTTATTTTTTTTATTTTTTTAGAAGTAATTTTACTTTCCCGAACTCTTTTTCTTTATGAATTGTCTTTTACATTTAAAAGTTTATTTTATTCACAAAGTATTTGAAAACAAATGCGTAAATCCCAATAAATTATTGCATTTCAGGCCCAAAAATGGGTCTGGGACGGATACGACCCAACGTTTATGTTTGTGCGTCAACCTTAAACGTTTATAGAGGAGGGTTAATAACAATGAAGTTACACGAATTCATTATTTTGGTTCATAATAGAGAGGAGCTAATCAATTTTTTAGTTGAAAATAACGTTATAATTAATCAAAACATTTGTGGAAAATGTGGGGAGCAATCGCAATTAAATAAGCTGGATCTTACATAATAGAATTCTATTAATTTTAGCGAGTTGGATTGACTAGAGTTTTGATATCTTCTTGAGCGAGCGGAAACGCACAACACGTATGCCCATAAGTAACATGTTCGGACAGGTGAGGACGCCCAAATTTATAATGATTTGTGAATAAATAGTTTATAAACATTTCAAATAACAGTTCTTTGTTTGCCAATCTTACATCTCCGCGCATGCGCATGTTTACAAATACGTTGTTTACGTCAGCTTTCAGAGCACAACAGTGAAATTTAGTGCTTTATAACTTCTTTCTTAGTTGAGAGCGAGTTTTTTTTTCTAACGGATTCGTGTTTAGTGCATCAAAATACGTTATAGTGCAAAATTTCAAAACGATCGGTGCCGAGACCCCGCGTCTTCACATTTACCCATTTACCCATTATTTTACATGGTTTGTTTACAATAGGTATCTAGGCCATTTGCGCTTAAGGCGACGGTGAGGGTTACCGGGAATGGAGGATGAGGATAAAAATAGAAACAAAAAGAAAAAAATACTTAAATATTTTTCATATTTAAAGAAACAAATTGGCTAAACAGTAAATTGTATTTATCTTAAGCTTATTTGACTGATGTTAATCTTAGAGAAAACATTTATTTTTTTCACTTCTAAAATAATAGGACTTATTGGAGTAAATTTAGGCAAACTCATATAAAGTGAGATTGGGGCAAACATCCCGGTGCCTTAAACAGGCCTGAACTCGAAGGAACAAAGTTCACACAAGAACAACTACCAACTCCTACATAAGTAGAAGAGACGAGATATTTCTAGAGGAATTCGAAACTAGCGAGAAGTCGCTACGGCCAACTAATACAATGGCTTCTCAAGTAACGCTTTCGGCAAAAGTGTTTAACTTTTAACGTTCCTTCATCGAACTTTTCAAAGACACATTCAAATTTCTACTGAATCGAATTGGAAAAGTTATACTTGTGGATTGGATTCCTCTTTTGGTACTGTGGAATTTCAAACGAAATGCGCTTTTTAATAGAAACAAGTTCGACACACAGAGACTGTAATACAAGTACGTAGATTACCATGTCAAACCACCTAAAATGCAAATCAGAGTGAACTAGAGAACGAACTTATTCTTTCCAAATGACGTTATTATAAACAAATGGCAAAATACATGGACGTACACTAGAGACAATACATTACGTGAGATAAAAGAGTGCATAGGTGCCTGACCGTCAAGAAATCGATACACAAGAAGAGAAGAAGTTGTAGTTACCAGGCTCAGAATAGGTCATTCACACTTGACTCGTTCTCATCTAATGACTCGACAAGACGAACCACTTTCCAGAATCTGTAATGTGACACTGACAGTAAAACACATACTGACAGACTGCAGAGAACGGGACTACTTAGACTTACCACACGACAAGACGAACCACTCTGCAGAATCTGTAATGTGAGACTGACAGTAAAACACATACTGACAGACTGCAGAGAACGGGACTACTTAGACATACCACACGACAAGATGAACCACTTTCCAGAATCTGTAATGTGACACTGACAGTAAAACACATACTGACAGACTGCAGAGAACGGGACTACTTAGACTTACCACACGACAAGACGAACCACTCTGCAGAATCTGTAATGTGACGCTGGCAGTAAAACACATAATGACAGACTCCAGAGAACGGGACTTCTTAGACATACCACACGACAAGATGAACCACTTTCCAGAATCTGTAATGTGACACTGACAGTAAAACACATACTGACAGACTCCAGAGAACGGGACTTCTTAGACATACCACACGACAAGATGAACCACTTTCCAGAATCTGTAATGTGACACTGACAGTAAAACACATACTGACAGACTGCAGAGAACGGGACTACTTAGACTTACCACACGACAAGACGAACCAATCTGCAGAATCTGTAATGTGAGACTGACAGTAAAACACATACTGACAGACTGCAGAGAACGGGACTACTTAGACTTACCACACGACAAGACGAACCACTCTGCAGAATATGTAATGTGACGCTGACAGTAAAACACATACTGACAGACTGCAGAGAACGGGACTACTTAGACTTACCACACGACAAGACGAACCACTCTGCAGAATCTGTAATGTGAGACTGACAGTAAAACACATACTGACAGACTGCAGAGAACGGGACTACTTAGACTTACCACACGAGAAGACGAACCACTCTGCAGAATCTGTAATGTGAGACTGACAGTAAAACACATACTGACAGACTGCAGAGAACGGTACTACTTAGACATACCACACGACAAGACGAACCACTCTGCAGAATCTGTAATGTGACGCTGACAGTAAAACACATACTGACAGACTGCAGAGAACGGGACTACTTAGACTTACCACACGACAAGACGAACCACTCTGCAGAATATGTAATGTGACGCTGACAGTAAAACACATACTGACAGACTGCAGAGAACGGGAGTACTTAGACTTACCACACGACAAGACGAACCACTCTGCAGAATCTGTAATGTGACGCTGGCAGTAAAACACATAATGACAGACTCCAGAGAACGGGACTTCTTAGACATACCACACGACAAGATGAACCACTTTCCAGAATCTGTAATGTGACACTGACAGTAAAACACATACTGACAGACTGCAGAGAACGGGACTACTTAGACTAACCACACGACAAGACGAACCACTCTGCAGAATCTGTAATGTGAGACTGACAGTAAAACACATACTGACAGACTGCAGAGAACGGGACTACTTAGACTTACCACACGACAAGACGAACCACTCTGCAGAATCTGTAATGTGACGCTGACAGTAAAACACATAATGACAGACTCCAGAGAACGGGACTTCTTAGACATACCACACGACAAGATGAACCACTTTCCAGAATCTGTAATGTGACACTGACAGTAAAACACATACTGACAGACTGCAGAGAACGGGACTACTTAGACTTACCACACGACAAGACGAACCACTCTGCAGAATCTGTAATGTGAGACTGACAGTAAAACACATACTGACAGACTGCAGAGAACGGGACTACTTAGACTTACCACACGACAAGACGAACCACTCTGCAGAATCTGTAATGTGAGACTGACAGTAAAACACATACTGACAGACTGCAGAGAACGGGACTACTTAGACTTACCACACGACAAGACGAACCACTCTGCAGAATCTGTAATGTGACGCTGACAGTAAAACACATACTGACAGACTGCAGAGAACGGGACTACTTAGACATACCACACGACAAGATGAACCACTTTCCAGAATCTGTAATGTGACACTGACAGTAAAACACATACTGACAGACTGCAGAGAACGGGACTACTTAGACTTACCACACGACAAGACGAACCACTCTGCAGAATCTGTAATGTGAGACTGACAGTAAAACACATACTGACAGACTGCAGAGAACGGGACTACTTAGACATACCACACGACAAGATGAACCACTTTCCAGAATCTGTAATGTGACACTGACAGTAAAACACATACTGACAGACTGCAGAGAACGGGACTACTTAGACTTACCACACGACAAGACGAACCACTCTGCAGAATCTGTAATGTGACGCTGGCAGTAAAACACATAATGACAGACTCCAGAGAACGGGACTTCTTAGACATACCACACGACAAGATGAACCACTTTCCAGAATCTGTAATGTGACACTGACAGTAAAACACATACTGACAGACTCCAGAGAACGGGACTTCTTAGACATACCACACGACAAGATGAACCACTTTCCAGAATCTGTAATGTGACACTGACAGTAAAACACATACTGACAGACTGCAGAGAACGGGACTACTTAGACTTACCACACGACAAGACGAACCAATCTGCAGAATCTGTAATGTGAGACTGACAGTAAAACACATACTGACAGACTGCAGAGAACGGGACTACTTAGACTTACCACACGACAAGACGAACCACTCTGCAGAATATGTAATGTGACGCTGACAGTAAAACACATACTGACAGACTGCAGAGAACGGGACTACTTAGACTTACCACACGACAAGACGAACCACTCTGCAGAATCTGTAATGTGAGACTGACAGTAAAACACATACTGACAGACTGCAGAGAACGGGACTACTTAGACTTACCACACGAGAAGACGAACCACTCTGCAGAATCTGTAATGTGAGACTGACAGTAAAACACATACTGACAGACTGCAGAGAACGGTACTACTTAGACATACCACACGACAATACGAACCACTCTGCAGAATCTGTAATGTGAGACTGACAGTAAAACACATACTGACAGACTCCAGAGAACGGGACTACTTAGACTGACAGTAAAACACATACTGACAGACTCCAGAGAACGGGACTACTTAGACTTACCACACGACATGCGAGAGATATTAACTGAAGGTAGCCCACATATAGACACCATTATACAGCATTTAAAAACCAAAAACATTTATAATGAAATATAAAGATGAATTATTATTGAATACAATTATTCATTATCATTGCAAGGTATCATGAACCACTATCAGCCAGATGAACTAAAAGTGCTCACATAAAGAACATATATTAAACCTCAATGTGAAATATAAGTATGTTTAAGCTAAAATAATTATGTAGTATTATTAGTATTAGTATTAGTATTATTAGTTATTAATATTTTAGTGTTAATATTTTAATTATTAATGATGATTAGATAGTTAGCCGTCGAGGTAATAAGTAAAGATGGAATGGTTGGGATTCGGCTAAATAAACCTCAATATGATTTTGTTTTAAAAAATCTATATTTCGGACGTTTCGGCTACTCATTGGTAGCCTTCGTCAGCTAAAATGACAGAAAAAAGAAATTAATACAAAAACAAAAAATAAAAAAAATTATAATTGTGATAGGTAACAGAGCAATAGATACAATTAACTTATAAAAGAACATATCGTCTTAAATTCTTAGAATGAAAAAGTAAATAGGTACAATAATTGATTTTAATAGTAATTAGTAAGGTTAATTGATTTTACAAAGAAATAAGAAACTACATACCAATGACAAATATAGTAGCTAATAGTAACATTAATTAATTTTACAAAGAAATATGATACTACATACCAATAGAAATGCCGAGCGGCAGAGGAAGACCAAGGTTGGCAATTAAGTAACGATTGTAGAGTGTCTAAGGAGAAAGGAATCTACTGGGGTATAAGTAGGTAAAAACATCAGGTGGTGGGAGAAATGTCGGTAAGGATCAAAAGGCATGTTTGTGACATTTTTATGACAGGAAAGGAGAAAAAGATGTTAATGGAAGGATACCCAAGGGGCATGGTAAAAATCTAGGTGGGAGGTCGGGAGAGTATTTGGAAAATATTAGCGTACATAGGAGAAATGCCTTGTTGGTCAGTTTTGTAGTTTATATTGTTTTTGTGGGAAATTTCTTCTTCTCTTCTTAATTTCCCACAATTCCCTCCCACCGCGAGCCTATGGCCTCCCCAAAATCCATAAACCTGGTAATCCCCTTCGTCCCATCATTGCCAATATAGATTCTCCCTCTTCCAGTCTCAGTAAATTTCTTCTTCCCTCATCACAAATACTTAGCTATAATAATCCCTATGATATAAAAAATTCTTTTGACCTAATTTCTAAATTATCCAACCTAACCATTTCCCACGGCCACATTTTAGTTTCCATTGATGCCACATCCTTATTCACTAACGTCCCACTGGCCAAAACGCTAGAAATAATCGAAAACCATTGGCCCACCCTACACCTCCATAGCCCTCTATCCTTTGATTTGTTTATAGAAAGTCTAAAACTTTGTGTTAACAGCGGTTTTTTTAAATATGATGGGAAATTCTATAAACAAATTGAAGGTCTAGCCATGGGCAATTGTCTTGCACCCGATTTATCCTCAATCCTTCTCAACGATCTTCTCAACTCCCTCGTCCCACAGTTTCCCCATGACATCTCATTCATCTGCATACACGTAGATGATCTTTTGCTGATGATTAACCCTAACAGACTAACAGACATACTTGCCTGTTTCAATTCCTTTTACCCTAGGCTTCAATTCACTGTCGAAATAGAACAGGACAGACAGCTCCCATACTTGGACATCTTACAAATTAGACAGACTGACGGTACTATTATTACTGACTGGTACACCAAACCCACGTACTCGGGACGGTTACTTAATTTTCATTCATCCCATCCTTACCACCTCAAGATTAATGTAGCCAGAAATCTCCTTCGCCGAGTCCTCTCCCTATCCCATGCTTCCTTCCACAATAAAAATATTAATATCGCCTCAGATATATTGGCACGCAACCAATTTCCCCCCAACCTCATAAAATCCCTTGTTAAAAAAGTAAAATCCCAACCTTCCAACACTGTCTCTCCCAATTCTTCCCTAAATCCCAGTTCCCAAATGTTCCGATCTCTACCATTTACACCTGGACTGACTGATAAACTTACAAAGACAATAAAAAAATCCTACCCTTCCCTAAATTTTGGTTTGAAAACTACCAACAAACTCAAAACCCTCTATACCAAACTCAAAGATCCCATCCCTTTTGAACAAACCACTCGGTGTGTTTACCAAGTCCCTTGCCAAACCCCTTCCTGTAATGGTGTATACATAGGAGAAACCATAAATGACATTCACTCACGTCTTACACAACATAAGCGAACCATCACTAATAAAGAAATAGATAAATCTGCACTTGCAAAACACGCCATTACACAAAAACACACTTTTATCTTCGACGACACGAAAATTCTTTCTACACAACGAAATAAAAAAAGACTAAAAATCTCGGAATGTGTACACATAAACTTAAACAAAAACAATATAAACTACAAAACTGACCAACAAGGCATTTCTCCTATGTACGCTAATATTTTCCAAATACTCTCCCGACCTCCCACCTAGATTTTTACCATGCCCCTTGGGTATCCTTCCATTAACACCTTTTTCTCCTTTCCTGTCATAAAAATGTCATAAACATGCCTTTTGATCCTTACCGACATTTCTCCCACCACCTGCTGTTTTTACCTACTTATACCCCAGTAGATTCCTTTCTCCTTAGACACTCTACAATGGTTACTTAATTGCCAACCTTGGTCTTCCTCTGCCGCTCGGCATTTCTATTGGTATGTAGTATCATATTTCTTTGTAAAATTAATTAATGTTACTATTAGCTACTATATTTGTCATTGGTATGTAGTTTCTTATTTCTTTGTAAAATCAATTAACCTTACTAATTACTATTAAAATCAATTATTGTACCTATTTACTTTTTCATTCTAAGAATTTAAGACGATATGTTCTTTTATAAGTTAATTGTATCTATTGCTCTGTTACCTATCACAATTATATTTTTTTTTTTTGTTTTTGTATTAATTTCTTTTTTTTGTCATTTTAGCTGACGAAGGCTACCAATGAGTAGCCGAAACGTCCGAAATATGGATTTTTTAAAACAAAATCATATTGAGGTTTATTTAGCCGAATCCCAACCATTCCATCTTTACTTAATTATTAATATTATAATTATTAATATTAGTAGCATATTATATAATATATATCCAAATTGTAATTAATATCATGTGGTATTGTAAGTTAATATTATAGTATTCTTAAGAATATTATCATTAGATATTGGAATTTAGTATAGGTCAATGTGCCTATAATTAAATGTAACAATATAACGAGCAAGTATCGGTTGTATTTATTATCATTCTGGTAATTGAATAGCAATTATTATTACTAATTGAATAACTTTTTAATAAATTCATAATACACCAATGTTTATGATATTTTATGAGTACACATAATTTCACCGCGGCCGCTTGGTCTAGGGGTATGATTCCTGCTTTGGGTGCAGGAGGTCCCGGGTTCAAATCCCGGAGCGGCCCGTTACGTTTTGTATTTTAGTTAATAAAACATTAATTTATTAAATAATTTGTAGAGTAGAAAAGCGTTCAGAACAATTTGTTTAAAGTTCACTATTTATTTGTTGATCTTCTGCATATAACTGCAGAAGATCAACAAATGTTTTTGGTCTTTTTCACTTCCTTAACGCAAATTCATTTTTTAATAAAAACCTATGTTCCCAATTATAATATTTTTAACAGATAACGTATTAGGTTATTTGTGTACAAGCAAAAATTCACTATAACAGTATTTATATAAAATTCGTATTTAATAATAATGGACGTTAAAATTTAAATAAATAAGAACACGTAATCACTAGGTGACAATAGAATCACATGTTAATAATGCAATTTCAATTGATTTATTCTTGCGTTAACCAAGTAAAAAAGACCCAATTTTTCTACATTCCCATACAAAAGATTCGTAATAATACATATAGGTCAATTTGAACTTTAATACCATACCATAAAGTTTAAGTGTCAGTGGAGGGGAAATATACCATCGTATATTTATACGATGGTAACGTTACTCAAAAAATAATTGTTTATGGTAAAATGTAAATTATCTGTGGTAATATTTCACTTGAAATGTAAACGCCTCTTTCCTGTGCATCTATAATATTACAAAAGTGTTGTGTCTTTGTGTCTTACTAAATATGCCTCCTATAAGACGGCGGACATATTTATGCAGAAGAACCCGAAATGCAACGCATCAAATTAATTACCAATCTAATTGTACTGCCCAGGAACGTGACGATCACAATGAACGTGAAAGAATTCGGCTAAGACAGACCCGTGAAGCCCGACATAATGGTGCAAGTTTGAATCGAGCTGCTGTGAATTCATTACAGTGCCTGCAGCTGTGTTGCTATTCGACCTATGAACTCAGTTTGACTATAAACAAATCCCAGGGGCAGTCATTAAGTGTTTGTGGTATTAATCTAGAAAACCCATGTTTCTCGCATGGTCAATTGCCTGTTCCCGTCTTGGAAAACCATCTGCTCTGTTAGTTTACGCGCCAGGTAATAAACCAAAAATATCGTGTACCATAAAGTACTACAATAAAAATGAAACTTAATGAAGAATTAGTAAAAATAAAATGAAATATAATAATTAGGTATCATAATAAGAAATCTGATATTGTAATTTTCATTGTGATTTTTTAGTGACTACCTATTACAAGAATTTTAAGTGTTTTATAATTTTTATTTTTTGACATAATGTAATTGTTGACGTATTAAGATTCTTTTTTCTGTTTTTTAATCTTACTAGCTGACCCGGTGTCCCAAATAGCAGAATAAGTATTAACTAAAAAATATTAAAGAATCGACTGTTGGGCGGTACGAAGTTCGCCGGGTCAGCTAGTTATATATAAATTTTAATTACAAAATTTTCATATTGATAAGATGATATAATGGAAATAGATAGGAGACCCCGAGCCCTTTAGGTAAGCCCACGATGATGACCTAAGGATTCCGATGGGGATAAGGTAATTTGCCATTTTGCCTAAGGGTTTTGCCCGGAAGGCAAGTTATAATTGCACTCTCTGTACCACACAAAGCATGGTCGGCCAGTGCCTCTTCTGTCTATAATCTTCAAAGGGCTTTCCTGTCTCCTTCTATCTCGAGAACAAACAAATTAATTTCATCAAAGACTATTTTTAACATTTTTTAATGGGATGGTGTATTCCATCAACCAGCCAGCTGAGCAATTTGTTTTTAATTTAAATTTAAATTTACCCATGCTCTACTTTTGCCGGCAATTTAGGTGGTTATAGCACATTATGAATTACGAAAATTTGGTTTTATTATTTTTGGCTTGATAAAATTATAAGGATATTTTAAAGGCCTTTTTGAAACCGATATTTTAAAATCGTTTTTGTTAAAATTTGTAATAATTATTCTTTATAATATTTTCTATTTTCTCGTGTCTTATGGTTTTATACATACATACATACATATATATATATATATATATATATATATATATATATATATATATATATATATATAGGCAATCAATTCATTCATCAAATAGTATAATTTGAACTTGAGTGTAACTCTGAACCAATTATTAAAACTCGATTCATTACAATATAAATCGTTGGGGTCTCCCGTGGTCTAATGGCTAACGCCTTGGATTCATAAGCGGGAGATGGTGGGTTCGATTCCCAACCTCCGGCAGGAATTTTATCATCCCACGGCTCGCTGGTAAAATTCCTCGCTGCACCCTGGATGTCGGCGCTAATGACCTAGACGTAGATGCGCCGTAAAAAAAAAAAAAAAAAAAAATAAAATATATATATATATATATATATAAATCGTTTGATGAACATCAAGTCTCCTATGCGATTTTAACTCCCACACCGGCAAGATTTAAAACATCCAACATACCCTAGATCAGTATCGCTCCAACACCCCAGTGTGTGTTTTTATTTTATTTTCTACAATGCATTACCTCTGCTTTATGAGAATTTATTTTCTGCATCCTCCATCATATTACAATAAATCGCCAGTAAACTCGCTAAAATTGAAAATTATTTAATCACTATTAAGTGATTAATGACAGTATGAATAATACAACAAGGGGTTCCCCCGTGGTCTAGTAGACGAACCCACCATCTCCTGTATGAGAATGTAAGGCATTAGCCACTTGACCACGGGGGAACCCAAAATAAGATAACTATTTTTAATCAAGAAACTAAATGGTTGCAATTATTTAGATTAAAATTGCAGCGAACAAAATAAAGAAAATCGCCCAAAATTATAGGTTTTTCCAATTTCCTCAATATTGGGAATTCAGTTCACTTTGAAAATCTCTTCGTAAGATTTCCCACGCCTATTTTCATATAAAAAGTGCATCTGGAAGAGTAAAACAGTAAATTTGGTGACAAAAACTATGTTTTGTTAGGCCGAATGTGCCGATTAAAGAACTTGTTATTACGTTTCAGACCAAGTTTATTTGTATCGAATGTCATCTAAATCGGACCTTTTTTGAGGAAGCTGAAGACCGAAAAGACAAATATATACATATACAATACAAATTGGGACCATCTTTATTTTCTTGAAAAAAAAAAAAATCAGTCCCGTAACAGGCCACAAGAGCCCTGAGGGGCATATACTGTAGAGGTACCTGATTCATGACCATACGGCACACTAGGGAGATAGTGTGGTCAGCAGTATGCTCCGGCCGCCTGATTTTCCCCTTTCCTGCTGCGTCTGCTAGAGTCATTAGCACCAAGGTACGCATTAATAAATTTATTAAAGGCTGGGTTGGCCTAGGGACGGTCAGGGAGGCCGAATTCAACCAATTATCGAAGACACGAGAAGAAAAAATCTTTATTACTATGCTCGGGATTTGAACTCAGGTCCTCCAGCTTATTAGTCCAGTGCTCTACCACTGAGCTAATCTCGCTCCCCTTATTTTCTTAAATTAAGTAATAATTTCGCTTAGTTTTGGCATCTGTCAGGTTTCTGTGCATTGCGTTGACTTTGCTCTCTCTTTTCTTCGAGATTTCATCGGAATAGGAGTGTAAATGGTTTGTGAAATAACAAAGCAACATATTAACTGTTTCGAAATCTACCTTTCCAAATGACAAACAACACAAAAACACGCCAACAGAGCGCAGTTCCTGTAAGCCGGACTTTTTCCTTGTACAATAAGATGTAAATCTTCTCTCATTCATGAATCCCTGACCTAGACTATGAATGAAAAGAGAAACAGCTGAGACCGCTCTCTCTGCCCCTCCTTTCTACCTTACATAACCAGCAGACTACTACGGTATAATACCTTCAGACTCCAGCACACCGAACCTTTCGATCCGAGGACACGTGGTCTTGAAACGTCAAGTAGGTTAAGGTCAGACTGACATTCATTAGCGACTCGACAAAATTAAAGATTTTTCAATTTTATTAATTTTAATTTTAGACATTAGGCTAATGAGTACATTTTAGAAAGTAGGCTAGTGAGTACATTTTAGACAGTAGGCTAGTGAGTACATTTTAGACAGTAGGCTAGTGAGTACATTTTAGACAGTAGGCTAGTGAGTACATTTTAGACAGTAGGCTAGTGAGTACATTTTAGACAGTAGGCTAATGAGTACATTTTAGACAGTAGGCTAGTGAGTACATTTTAGACAGTAGGCTAGTGAGTACATTTTAGAACAAATTTAATTTTTAAATGAATCAATTCCTTCTTGGGAAGTCCATTTTTAAGTTAACAACCATAATCTCAAAGAATATAAATGTTTATAATTTGTTGTTGTTATAACGTATTCGATGTTCAGCTTATTTCTTGCCAATATTGATACCAATATTGATATGAACTACTAGATCACTCTCGATATGAACCGCCACATCACTATCGACATGAACCACCATACCAATATTGATATGAACAACTATACCAATATTGATATGACCCGCCTCATCAGTATTGCTATGAACCACCATACCAATATTGATATGAACTACTAGATCACTCTCGATATGAACCGCAACATCACTATCGACATGAACCACCATACCAATATTGATATGAACCACTATACCAATATTGATATGACCCGCCTCATCAGTATTGTTATGAACCACCATACCAATATTGACATGAACCACTATACCAATATTGATATGACCCGCCTCATCACTATCGACATGAACCACCATACCAATATTGATATGAACCACTATACCAATATTGATATGACCCGCCTCACAACAGTATTATATATATATATATATATATATATATATATATATATATATATATATATAAATATATATATATCTTAAGCGATGACAACCTTCCTTTTTGTACCAGATGACGTAGCCGCAAGATCAGATGTTGGTTCGAGATAAATAATTTATCTCAACATTACATTCACTTGCCATTGGCAAAGCATACCTTTTTGTATGTACTAGCTGACCCGGCGAACATCGTACCGCCTAACAGTCAATTCTTTAATTTTTGTTAATACTTATTCTGCTATTTGGGACACCCGGACAGCTAGTAAGATAAAAAAAAAAGAAAAAAAAAACTTAATAAGTCGACAATTACATTATATAAAAAAAAAATTATAAAACTCTTAAAATTCTTTTAATAGTCACTAAAAAATCACAATAAAAATTACAATACCAGATTTCTTATTATGATACCTAATTATTATATTTCATTTAATTTTTACATATTCTCAATTAAGTTTCATTTTTATTCTAGTACTTAATGGTACACGATATTTTTTGTTTGATTACCTGCCGCGTAAATAAACAGAGCAGATGGTTTTCCAACACGGGAACAGGCAACATACAATTGACCATGCGAAAAACATGGTTTTTCTTGATTAATATCACAAACAATTAATGACTGCCCCTGGGATTTGTTTATAGTCAAACTGAGTTCATAGGTCCAATAGCTACACAGCTGCAGGCACTGTAATGAATTCACAGCAGCTCGATTCGAACTTGCACCATTATTAGTCGAATGTCGCGCTTCGCGCATTTACATCCTCGTACTTCAAGGAATAAAAAAATAATTAGCGAAATCGGTTCAGTTGTTCCCGTGATTTGCGCTTACCAACACATTTAGTGATTCATTTTTATATAATAGATACACAAATACGTTAACTGTTAAAAATATTATAATTCAGAACATATGTCTTTATTTAAAAATGAATTTGCGCTAAGGAAGGGAAAAAGACCCGAAAAGTGTTGTTTTTAGACTTTTTCAGGCAATTTTTTTAATTTTTCTCTCCGTAAGAACCATCCTTGTAGTTCAAGGAATATCATAAAAAAAAAAAAGAATTAGCGAAATCGGTTCAGTTGTTCTCGAGATTTGCGCTTACCAACACATTTAGCGATTCATTTTTATATAATATATATGCGGAGATATGATCGATTTGTTTCTGTTAAATTATAGTTTTAAGTAAATTTATCTAGGTGGCTATATTTGGGCGTGTGGCTATAGTTTGGAGATCTCTATTGTACAGGTTACAACTTGGTTTTAGCTAGACCAATTTTTCGAACGTCAACCCCCAAACGTTTATATATGAAGTGCCAACATAACATTATTAAAAAAATATTGAAAAAAAACAACTTTAAAAATAGTAAATTTATAGATAAATTGTGAGTATTTTTAATCCATAAAAAAAGTAACGGGCCGCTCCGGGATTTGAACCCGGGACCTCCTGCACCCAAAGCAGGAATCATACCCCTAGACCAAGCGGCCGCCGTGAAAAAACTCAGATTATTATTTTTCAAAACATATCAAGCAGTTTATATTTAGTCCTCGGCGCTACAGGTCTGACTCTCCACCAGCCTTTTAATGGCCCTAGTTGCCCTGTCTTTGACTATCTTTGGTACTTACGTATTAGCGTCAAAGCAGGTTAAAGAGCCGGTCTCAGAGAACTGGATCTACACCGTGTCAGAGATCTGGATCAAGGAGTCAAATCAGATTTCGCCAATATGGCGACGGGATTATCAACGATTTAGGTTAAGATATAATCTTTAGCTAGCGAAAACGCGTAGCACTTATATTAATAGCATAATTGCTATGCGTTTCCGCTCGCTACGCTCGCTCAAGATTATATCTAAACTCTAGTCAATCCAACTCGTTGATAATATAGATCAAGGATGGTTTTTCGCTGGATAATGGACTGATACACAATTTGGCATCGCTTCGAAAAAGTAGCTTTCATGCTAGCTATTCTGATGTCGCTATCTCGCACAGACAATGAAATCGCGTAACAAAAAAAAAAAAAAAACAACAACAATTGCGTGGGTAAATAAAACACAAATGAATTGCGTTAAAAAGACAAAGGGAACAAGATGGCTACTATAAACACGATAGATGATATCTCTGATAGTGATTGACCAATAGAAATGCGTTATCCATGATCCAGATCTCTGAACGAGAACCGCCTCTTTAACCTGCTTTGACGCTAATACGTAAGTACTCTATCGTTTTAGTTTCTTATGTCCAACTCCTTGACCAGTATTCTTCAAACTGGAATAATTTAACTTGTTGATGTTCCAAAAAAAAAAAAAAAAACATAGTTTAAAAACTTACCTAGCCTTCCTTGAAGAATGAATATTCCAATTTTCTTTCAAGATTTGGAAGGATGGTATTTGCTTGTTTGATGGAAGCGAAGAATTTGTTTTTTAACTCACTATAACACAGTTACCAAACAAATACGATTTCAAATACAACACTTCAACATCAAACTAGAATATATTAATCCCCCCCAAAAAAACATAAATGTGAAATAGAGGCCAAGTTCGTCCCCCCATAATGAAACACTCCCTTCCCCAAAAAGCGAGAAATATCTCCTCCTAAAACCCCTCTCTAAAGATAATTTCGGCACAAAAAAAACATTGCCAAGTTTAAGAATACACCTGGTTGAGGAAAGTGATATTTTAGTAACTGGATATAAGTATTTTTATTGTTGTTTTTAAAGGTCAGTTGAAGTGTCTTTACTGTTCTTAGTAGGTAACTATGAGGTCTTCCAAGTAATGAACTTGGACATTTCTTTCTTGTATCATCTCTTGTATTGGCAAATATTTTTGGTTGAAAATATGGTACACTTAATACACCAACTCATACTACTTTTTTTGGAGTGTAGGATGCTAAGCCGTTTTTTGGGGGTTTTAGGAGGAGATATTTCTCGCTTTTTGGGGAAGTGAGTGTTTCTTTGTGGGGGGACAAACTTGGCCTCTATTTCACATTTATGTTTTTTTTTTGGGGGATCTCATTACTTTTTTCTAAGTATTAATTAAAATTTAGTTGGCGCATACCTACTGGCTTTTGTACTTCATATAAAACCAGGGTCTTTGGATTCTACATAAAGTTCTCCTTACTGCTTGATATTTGATACCAATAATCAACCTACATACATCTAATCACTGGACTAGAAAAGTTAGAAGCTCTTCCAGATGACATTACTCTAGAGGACAAATTGATTGCTCTCTTAACTAAACTTAAGGAAAGTGTAGAAGGCCTTCAAGAAAAAGAAAAGAACAAAGACGATACATTTTGGGGATCCTAAATTTTGTAATTTTGATGACTTTGAAAAACTTAGTATCTGATTTCAAGTATATTATGCAGTTAACCCTTACGACTTTATTTACAACATGTAAGAAAGAAGTCACACGTGTTGTTGTTAAGATGCATCGAAATGTTTCTTAAAACATCAAATATAGGTTATCCTTACCAAGACGATTCATTTGATACCCCACATGATGGGTTTCAGAAGGAATGATGGCTTTCCGATGGAACAAAAATTACAAAACGTGATAGGTAATATGACACTCCCGTATCAAGACCTACCTGCGTGCCAAGTTTGGTCAAAATAGGCCAAACGGTGTGGATTTGTATAAAGAACAAACAGACAGACAGACAGCTGAAAGACGTTTTTTACCTATCCTAGTGCATTCCCCGAACCAAGGACTACATGTGTGCCAAGTTTGGTGTGCCAAGGAACTACCAAGCAGACAGACAGCTGATAGACGATTTTGACCTAACCTATGACACTACCCGGATAAAGACCTACCTGTGTACCATGTTTGGTCAAAATCGGTCAAATCGTGTGGATTTGTATAAGGAATAAACAGTTAGGCAAACAGCTGATAGACGATATTGAACTAGCCTATGATTCTCCCCGTATCAAGACCCACCTGTGTCCCAAGTTTGGTCAAAATCGGTCTAACGGTTCGGATTTGTATAAGGAACAAACATACAGACAGACAGCTGGTATACGATTTTGACCGAGCCTATATGCGCCTAAATGTTTCTTAAAACATCAAATATAGGTTCTTCATACCGAGACGATTCATTTGATACCCCACATCATGGGTTTCGGACGGAATGATGAGTTTCCGAAGGAAGTACAATACTGGCACGCCCCCGCCCCGGAAGCGGAGTCAAACACAACTTTTCGGGATTTTTCGATTTTTTACTTTAATAACGCCCTCATATCTATCATCCTGCAAAATTTCAAGTCTCTAGCATCATGGGAAGTGCCTAATAATTTTGATGAGTCAGTGAGTGAGTCCTATAAATCCCGATTTTCGATCGCTCATATCTCAGAAACTATTCGGTATAGAATTATGAAAATTTGCAGTTTTACTCACATCTAGTAGTATAATACCTCAGTAAGATTTCATAACTTTATCTTTACCTGGTTGCAAGTTATGAGAGGGTAAAAATCGGCTCTAAGACCTCCTGTAATATACACACAGTGTGCTTAGGCCGGAACTTGGCCTGGCGCACTCCCGTCCGCCTAGTTTTTTCGTAAATCACTCTATAAACATACACCCTATCAAACAACACTGTTACGACATATTGCAACATGTTCAGCATTCGAAAAACAATCCATAAACATACGGACTAACATCCAACACTGAGGCAGCATACTCAACATTCAACACTGAGGCAGCATACTCAACATCCAACACTGAGGCAGCATACTCAACATTCAAAAAACACTCCATCAGTGCAGATATTAAGTTAGATGAAAAACAAAATATTATTTTATGTTCAATTGTAAAAGTTCGGTAAACATTTATACGTAATTTAATAAACAAGGGAAACAAAAATGTGAATTTTTCTAAATTTTCTTAGCTTATATCTAAAAAGAAATACATTAAAATCGGATAAGATTTAGAGGGTTTAGCCTTTTAGCACTTTCCTCCGAAGGAAAGTAGCTATTGAGGTTGGACTCATGACGGAATTTTTGAAAAATTTCTTCAAATCTTTATCGATCCTACCTAGTAGACACCGAAAATGACCCCCGTTAAAATTTATATATATATATATATATATATATATATATATATATATATATATATATATATATGTGTGTGTCTGTTAACACAATAGCGGCCAGAGTTTTTGTTTTTTCGTCACGAAACTTGGTATATAGCATTCAATTAGCAAACGATTGAACGAGTTCGTTAACCACCAAAATCGGTCCACCGGAAGGGGGGGCTTACCCCGAACCCAAAACACTAATTTGACCATTTCAGCCGTAATATTTGTTATATTTCAACGAAACTTGGTATTCGTACTGGTAATATAGAGAGAAAAGTGAGACATAAAAATAAACTAAATCGGTTCATACGGAGGGGGAGGGTTTACTCCGGACCGACAATACCAATTCGCCACTACCAACCGTGATTTTTGGTATATTTCGACGAAACTCGGTATTCGTAGTGGTAATCCACAGGTAAATATGTGTTGTAAAAATAAACTAAATCGGTTCATTAGGAGGGGGGGTTTACTCCAGACCCACGATACCAATTCGCCACTACCAACCGTGATTTTTGGTATATTTCGACGAAACCCGGTATTCGTAGTGGTAATCTACAGGTAAATATGTGTTGTAAAAATAAACTAAATCGGTTCATTAAAAGGGGGGGGGGGTTTACTCCGGACCCAAATTCCTAATATACTCATACCAGTCGTAATTTCTGCTGTATTGTAACGAAACGCGGTATACGTCGTGGGTAACTCATGAGAAAGAAGTGTTGTAAAAATGAGCTGAATCGGTCAATCGGAAAGGGGGGTTTACTTTGTAATATACTTCAATAGAAAAGCCAGCCAGACATAGGTTCACAAAGGCGCCGCAAGGAGCGCTAGAGGGACTGTATCCGGTTCCTGCGTTAGATCAAAATACGATAATATGAGGATTTTGTATTTATTACGTAGTGTAATAGGTACCATGTGTAAACATAACTCTGGAAGCAAATTAATAATTTATCAGTTACTCATTACAAAATTAAAAGAGAACTATTCATGTTTTTATTTTATTTATGTAGGATATTTTAAGCAAATTGTTCTGGAAAGCAGTCTACACTACCCAAATTCTGAGGAAAGTGCTTAGTTATGCAGCTCCTGCGTGACGGACTTTTTTGAAGTACGAAATGTCGTTTGACCCCACTGTGCTTAGACGCGACACTGGCCTAGGGAATGTTGGATGTTTTAAATGCTGGAGGTATGGGGAGTTGAAATGCTGAGTTTGATTAATTGGTCCAGATTCATACTCAAGATACTAGATGAATTGATAGCTTATATTATATATATTATATATATATATATAATATATATATATATATATATATGTACATATAATACTGACGGACGACCTAAATAACCTGAAAGTTTATTAGATTATTAATAATTGTGTTTAAATCTGTAAAAATATATGCAAAGAAGTATTATTAAAAAAATAGTAATTTTATAACTCTTTACGAAAACAAATCCTTTCACCGCGGCCGCTTGGTCTAGGGGTATGATTCCTGCTTTGGGTGCAGGAGGTCCCGGGTTCAAATCCCGGAGCGGCCCGTTAATTTTTGAAATGATTTCATTGAGGAAAATATTTTTAATATTATATATTTACTGTTAACGACCTTAAATCTAAAATCATTAAATTGTTCTAAGAGTTCCAAATCCAGAGCCTAGTCTAGTTGTATGGTAGATGTCTACGGTTTTCACCAGAATACCTCATTCTTAATGTGGTTTACAAGATATCCAGTGGCTTTCGTCCTACAGATCTTGATATTCCTTACTACCGGACAGCTTCGTTACAAAAATCTTTTATAATGCATGCCCTTTGCTACCTTTCTTGATTCAAAAGACAATTTAATGAACATACCAAACAACTCCTACAGTTGAAAGAAATAGACAGAAAGACCCACCGCCAATTAATTTCGCACAACTCTCTCCCTCCCCGAGCTTATGGCCTCCCTAAAATTCATAAACCCGGAAACCCCCTCCGACCCATCATTTCGAATATTAATTCTCCCTCTTCCAAATTGAGTAAATTTTTGCTCCCCGCGTTACAAGCCTTAAGCCATAATAACCCGTACGATATAAAAAATTCTTACGATCTTATTTCAAAATTATCTAATTTCACTGTACCCCCCGGACATATCCTGATCTCATTTGATGCCACATCCCTTTTTACCAACGTCCCTCTAACTAAAACGTTAGAAATTATTCAAAATAATTGGTCCTTTATAGAACCGCACAGCCCCCTATCTTTTCAATATTTTGTTGACAGCCTCAAATTATGCGTCAACAGTGGTTTTTTTCAAATACAACGGACAATTTTACCAACAAATCCTATGGGAAACTGCCTTGCTCCAGACTTATCCTCGATCTTTCTTACTGACTTACTCAACACTTTCGTCCCACTGTTCCCCCAGGACATATCTTTCATTTGCAAGTATGTAGATGACCTCCTGCTAATTATTAACCCCGATAGACTAACTGACATACTAGACTGCTTCAACTCCTATCATCCCAGACTACAATTTACGGTGGAGACTGAACAAGACCAACAACTCCCCTACTTGGACGTTCTACTTATCAGACAGACTGACGGCACTATCATCACAAACTGGTATACTAAACCTACTTATTCTGGACGTTTACTCAATTTCCACTCTTCCCATCCTTACCACATGAAAATCAATGTAGCTCGGAACCTTCTTCGCCGCGCCCTCTCCTTATCCCATGAGTCCTTCCACAATGAAAACTAGAATAGAGCTACCGAAATATTAACACTGAACCAATTCCCCCCCCCCAACCTCATAAACCGGCTTATAAAACAAATTAAATCCCAATCCTTCAATGCCACCTCCCCCAATACCTCCCTCGCCTCCTCCCTCAAGATATTTCGTTCCCTGACATACACACCAGGACTGACTGAAAAACTCACAAAGACCTTAAAAAAAGCCCTCCCGTCACTAAACTTTGGGTTAAAAACCACTAACAAACTTACTACATTGTACACCAAACTCAAAGATCCCCTTCCCTATGACTGCGCCACCCACTGTGTTTACCAAATACCCTGCCAAACCCCCTCCTGTAATGCAGTATACATAGGTGAAACCAAAAATTATATTCACTCCCGCATAACACAACACAAACGGACAATAAAAAACAAATAAATCCGCCCTCGCAAAACACGCCATAACTAAAAAACACACTTTCAACTTTGACGACACTAAAATACTTTCCACTGAACGAAACACCAAAAAACGACAGATTTCCGAATGCGTCCACATTTACTTAAACCCCCAAAACCGACAAACAAAACATCTCCCCTGCTTACTCCTCCGTCTTCCATAAATTGTCCTGACCTCCTTTTTTATCTTTGTTCCCAGGCTCCAGACAATTTTTCTACTTGTGTGTCCCAAAACTCTTAACACCTTTTACAACCCCCTTTACAACCCGCTTTTACAACCCAGCAATTGTACCTCTTTCATCTTCACCGACTTACCGCCTCATCCCCACCCCCTTTCATAACTATAAAGACCCCCTGTGTAGTTGCTGTCCCTCATACTTCCAACCATGGTTACCTAAGTTGTCCTCGAGGTCTTCCTCCCTCCCCCCCCCAGGCATTCTCTAGTGGTATGTATCTATATATTAATTGTTATAAATTGTATTCACTTATAAAATTTTTTTTTTTTTTCACTACATAAAAAATGTTCGTTGTTTTTACTGTTTAATTTTTTTTGTACTGTTTTACTAACACTTTCTACATGCTGTTTACTTTCCAACTACCGTATTTTCATTGTTTTAAAAATAAGATTGGTTAACATTTATTGTATTGATATATATACTCCGCTCATTTCTGCCTGTCTTTTACTTACTAGTTGTACATATATATTTTCTTTACTTATAAGTTGTATATATTTTTTAGCTGAAGAAGGCTGTCATTGTGCAGTCGAAACGTCCAAATACGGATTTCTTTTTGAAAGTCTGACGTTTTTCTCCTAGCCGAATCCCAACTATACCTGTCTTCGTATCTCTGCAGCGGCTAACTATCTCCATAATAATCTTTATTTCCAAAAACTCGTTTTCAAGACATTTGCAGATTTAAGTCAAGATGCCAGTCCGGATGCTAAATCTATTTAAAAAAATTCTTCCGTTGTATAACAAGTTCTTTGTCGGAGTATTCTTTTCAGTTTCTGGATAAGTCTTGTGGTCGGCTGGATGTTTCTTAATTCCTCAGGCAGGAAATTGAACAAAACTCCTCCACACAACTCCACTCCTTTCCTATAAAACGTTGTCATATGTTTCTGAATTTTGATTTTTCCTTTTTGGCGTGTAGAGTAGTAGTGGTCATCTCCATGAATTTTAAATTGGGATAAGTTTTTTTTTTACATATTTTACTATTGCCAAAATATACAGCGACGGCAGTGTTAAAATTCCTAATGTGTTTTTGTATATTTGAACGAACAACATGATAATGTGATTAACCATTTAAAATATGATACGCCTTAAATTAGTGAAATTATTCAGTGAGTGAGAAACTTTGGGATAAAGGTAATGCAAATTTAGTTTTCTATTCATCTTAAGTGATTTTTTTTTAAAAAAATTTCAGAGAATCCCGATGATGATATTCAGCCGAAATGTTGATTTTAATTTTTTTTTTTTTTTTTTTTTTTTTTTTTTTTTTTTTTTTTTTTTTTTTTTTTTTTTTTTTTTTTTTACGGCCCATCTACATCTTGGCCATTAGCGCCGGGCTATCTACAGGTTGCCTCCCTTTTCTAATGCCAACAGCACGTGGTCGGTCACCCATTCAGGACTGACCACGCCCGACGTTGCTTAACTTCAGTGATCTACGGGAACCGGTGCACTCAAAGTGGCTATGGCCGTTGGCAGTTGATTTTAATGAATACATTTTGGTTTAATTTATTCGGAGTTTATTGTCTTTAATGTTTTATTCTGCCACAGAAATTATATCTCTTTTTTGTTACGCGATTTGGTCTTGGTACTTTGTCTCGTGGATTTCTATATTCTGTAGTGCAGCTGCTAACTTGGCTTGTAGGTCAACGTCTGTGCTTTGAGTAATGTCAACATAACTAGTGTTATGGAATTTTGTATTCGTATGATTTCATTTAAAATTTTGATTGCCGGAAGGTGTGAATAGAATAGAATAGAATAATATTTATTGGCTTATAACATCGTATAGCCAAGGAATCTGGCCCATTTGGTGTTAGTAGATGTTAATGGACGCCACATAGATGACTAATAATAATAATACTCTACATAACAAAACAACAGACATACACACATATAATATACATATATATATTACTTAAAAATACACAATATTAAAATATGAATATATTCAATTTATGCATATAAAAAATCAAGTTCAAGATTTTACACATAGCAGAACAATATCACACTTATCTCTTCTAATAGTGAATTATTACTAAGTAATTATTGTAATATTAGTAATTAATTCCCTTTTTGAATAAAAATAATAAAGAAGTAATAAAATAAACACTATATACTTATAAGGACCTATCAAACATAATATTAATACTCTCTTAAATAGAAATATAATGAAAATAAATATTCTAAATTTAATTTCGGGTCTTAGCTCGAATATATCTTAAATTGCACAGACATTTAATAAATACTGCTAAATTATTTGATTGATTACTAATATTCACATTAAACAGATTTGAATAGCCATTTATATTGCAAAATGTTATATCATATGTTAGTATTTTGTAATGTATTACTAATATTGCTGCATGAGGTAGTTGGTCCATGTGAGGTGTCCAGTGGCTGATCTTGAAGTGTTGGTCAGGAAGTAGAGGGTGGCTGAGATAAGGATGGGTCAGTCATCGACCTGGATCTAGGCCGGAACTCAAAAGCTTTAACACGAAGACAGGTATAGTTGGGATTCGGCTAGGAGAAAAACGTCAGACTTTCAAAAAGAAATCTGTATTTGGACGGTTCGACTGCACAATGGCAGCCTTCTTCAGCTAAAAAATATATACAACTTATATGTAAAGAAAATATACCTATATGTACAACTAGTAAGTAAGAGACAGGCAGAAATGAGCGGAGTATATATATCAACGTCCAAATACAGATTCCTTTTTGAAAGTCTGACGTTTTTCTCCTAGCCGAATCCCAACTATACCTGTCTTCGTATCTCTGCAGCGGCTAACTATCTCCATCTACACTCAAAAGCTTTAAGTTTGTCTTCAGTCTTTTTCCTCTTAAGTGCTTGAGTCTCTTCTAGCCTGGAATCGGCTTCTAATTCTTCTACTACTTTTTCGGCTTCGTCCAATCGGAGATTAGCCTCTAAATTTAAAAAAATCCTCTCCTGGCATTTCGGTCGATCATTTTTAACATGGTTATACATAAGTATATACTCCTACCCTCCTCTCTGTCCTCCTCAGATCGGTCATGGCTAATCCTCTATTTATTTCTCTGAAATTCTTCCCTCTAATCCATGATTTGGTACTTTATTTTTTGGCTATTTAATGAAACCAATATAGATCTAGGTTCTGGGCCCTTACCTATACGAAAACAGTCGTTAATTGCATACTCAGGAAGGGTAACACCAACAATCTGACATATCTGTTCAATTTTTTCTGTTAAGACCTCGTTTTCTGAGCGTTGGACATTAAAAATCAAAAAAATGTTTCTTCTCTTTTCTCTTCTGACAACCTTTATTGCTTTCTCGAGAAGATTAATTGCCGGAAGGTGTGTGTTGTATGTATTCTGCAATGTTGTCAATGAGCTGAAGGATACTGTCAAAAAAATATTCTTCTTCATTTCTGATTGTACTATGTTCCTTAAAACTGAAAGCATTGCCTGAAGCTTGGAAGAAATGAACTAGTTACTGTCAATAGTTTCCATGGGCGTATATAGAACAATTTCACAATAATTTATATAATTTGTATATACAATAATTTCGGGAGGGGCTAGAAGAATTTTGGGGGGCTTAGAACATTGGGGGGGGGTATGAAATACTAACAATCTAGAACTTGGAATAGTTAGCTAACTAAAACGCTATTACACCCAATAAAAACTATTTTTCAAAGTGTTCTTATTTAATTTATTTTAAAGTTTTTTATGATAGACTAGCTGTTACCCAGTGTGCCATGCTACACTTACTTTTAGCTCCGTATCAAGATCTACCTGTATGCTCAGTTACGTGAAAATCGGTCAAACGGTGAGAATTTGTTTATATCTGTCTAGTGCTGTCTCGTGAAACAGCCAACAGAGGCCAGCACCACAGCAATTCATATTACAGCCGACAGAGGCCAGCACAAGAGCATGCGAGTAGATAGCTCTTATCAAAGAAACGCCAGCGCTCCTTAGTTTGACAGCGACTGTTGATATAAAATTGAAATAAACTGCATTACATGATTATATAATGATGTAAAGTCATCAATGAGTTCAAGTTATTTTAATTATCAAGAACACCTACTAATAAATTTGAGACATTATTCAAAATGGCTGTCGATTCAAAATGGCCGTCAGAATCTGAATGGTTCAGTGTAGCCAATTTTTCTTGAACAAAACGTTTGACCTTTTGACCAAATTTTGACATGTGACTATTTTGACCTAGCCTAGGAGATTTCCCGTATCAAGACCTACCAGTATGCCAAGTTTAGTCAAAATCGGTCAAACGGTGTAGATTTGTATAAGGAACAAACAGACGTACGGACAAACAGACAGACACTTGATTTTTATATATATAGATTTTTACCAATTCCCCCCCCCCCCCTTATATACGCCCACGCTAGTTTCCGCTTTCAAACATTTACTCCTACGATTGCAGGAGCACCAGTTCCATGCTCAGTCCGAGAGCCACTGAAAGAGAAGAAGCTGCCACGGTTAATGTAGCTCTTGAAAAGGATTTCCCTGAAAAGTAATTTATAAATGTATCTTGATGTGTCGTCAGATTTTTTATAGTTCGTCAATGTTTTGTCTATAGCCAAAGTTATGCGTATTTGCAAAGGACGTATCTCTATTAATGTGGTCGTAAATAATGGTATACTGGCAGTAGGTATGCTCGTAAGTAATGGTATACTGGCAGTAGGTATGCTCGTAAGTAATGGTATACTGGCAGTAGGTATGCTCGTAAGTAATGGTATACTGGCAGTAGGTATGCTCGTAAGTAATGGTATACTGGCAGTAGGTATGTTTTGAATGTATACTTCATACCTAACTATCAGAGGAATTCGTCTAGGACGCTCTAGCATATATTTAGGGTCTATTTCGGAAAAGGGGCACCAGTGATTTTATCAGTAACTGTGATTATTTTAACTAAATAAAATAAATTAGACTCTATAAAATATGTAAACAGATGTTGCTGTAACCTCACAAAATTTCCTAATTCTGTTACAGTTTCAATTGTGATCTTTACTCAAATGTAAGGACTGAAGAAAGTGGAAGGTATGCGATATAAACATTATGTAGTGAATCATTCCAAAAACTTGGTAGACGTGACAACAGGTGCTCACACCAAGAGGGTTGAATCTCTTTGGGCTCCGATCGAACGCAGAAACAAGATAGAATGCAGGACTAGGAGGAGTATGCAGGATTCATATCTATGCGGATTTATATGGAGGAGGAGGTACGAGAAGGAGTGATTGTTGGAGATAGAATGCAGGACTAGGAGGAGTATGCAGGATTCATATCTATGCGGATTTATATGGAGGAGGAGGTACGAGAAGGAGTGATTGTTGGAGAAGAGTTTGGAGAACATGGTCGATTTTCGTTCAGAGATTTAACTTGTTTTTATCAGTTGATGTTATGAAATATATTTGGTAAAAATGCAGTTTCCAGCCCTCCAAACCGATTTCGGTAAAAATGCAGTTTCCAGCCCTCCAAACCGATTTCTTTTAAATTTTGCACAATAACGTATTTTGGTGCACTAAACACGAATACGATAAAAAAAAAAACGTCGGATTTAACTAGGAAAGAAGTTATTAAGCACTTATGTTCACTGTCATGCAGGTTATGAGAGCTATTAATTATAGCGAGTTGGATTGACTGGGGTTTTGTTATTATCTTGAGCGAGCGTAGCGAGCGGAAACGCATAGCACGTATGCCCTTAAGCGACAGATGACGTAGCCCTTAAAATTGACAATATTTTCGAATAAATGGTTTCTGAACATTTCAAATGAGAGTTCTCTGTTTCCCAATGTTACATATCTGCGCATGCGCGTGTTTACAAATACGCTGATGACGCCTAGTTTTATAACCTTCCTAACTTTAGTGCTTCATATTATATTCTATTAATTCTAGCGAGTTGGATTGACTGGGGTTTTGTTATTTTCTTGAGCGAGCGGAAACGCATAGCATGTATGCCTTAAAGTCGTCACAAATTTAGTTGCTTACATTAGCTCTCATAACCTGCATAACAGTGAACTTAAGTGCTTAATAACTTCTTTCCTAGTTAAATCCGACGATTTTTTTTATCGTATTCGTGTTTAGTGCACCAAAATACGTTATTGTGCAAAATTTGAAAGAAATCGGTTTGGAGGGCTGGAAACTGCATTTTTACCCCGATTTCTTTCAAACTTTGCACAATAACGTATTTTGATGCACTAAACACGAATACGATAAAAAAAACTACGAAAGAAAAGAACTAGGAAAGAAGTTATTAAGCACTTAAGTTCACTGTTGTGCAGGTTATGAGAGCTAATGTAAAAAACTAAATTTGTCAACCTACGCATGCGCGGGTATGGAAAAGTTCATAATAAGGAAGTTTAATTGAAATTTACCATAAATTATCGAAATTCATCAGCAGTTATTTATTTACAATCATTTTTTTAAATAATGAAACACTCTTCACATTTCTTGTTTCGTTCATGAAACAAGTATTCTTCTTGAGACTGGATGCTCATTATCCACCGAACATCCAGTCTCATGAAGAAGAAGAAGAAGAAGAAAGCTAAGAGAGATGTCTTGGAGGATTAGAAGAATGTCTAGGACGACTTTAAGGGCATACATGCTATGCGTTTCCGCTCGCTCAAAAAGATAACAAAACCCCAGTCAATCCAACTCGCTAAAATTAATAGAATTCTATTAATTTTAGCGAGTTGGATTGACTGGGGTTTTGTTGCTTTCTTGAGCGAGCTTAGCGAGCGGAAACGCATAGCATGTATGCCTTAAAGTCGTAATTTATGCCTTAAAGTCATGTATGCCTTAAAGTCGTCACAAATTTAGTTGTTTACATTAGCTCTCATAACCTGCATAACAGTGAACTTAAGTGCTTAATAACTTCTTTCCTAGTTAAATCCGAGGTTTTTTTTATCGTATTATTATTAGTGCATCAAAATACGTTATTGTGCAAAGTTTGAAAAAAATCGGTTTGGAGGGCTGGAAACTGCATTTTTACCATATATTTTGTGTTTATTTATAAAATGTATTGTTTTAATATCCATATGTTATATATAATAATAACAGTTATTTAACAAAATCACTGTCACCCCCTTTTCCGAAATAGACCCTAATATTTATTGTAGAATGTTTGACTGGTGGGTCTCTGATTCACAAGTACAAAAAAGTAATTTTTTTGCATATATTTATTTCGAAAGAGCGACTTGTGAATGTCCAAAAAGCCATTTATACACCGACATTGTTAGTTCGTGTATTTGGACTCAGAAATTGGACAACAAACCCCGCAATATTGACCTTTGTTCATATTTGCATAAAAAGTGATTTGGTTCCATTGAAGCATTTGCATGTCCGATAATTCGACGAGACCCGAGCTATATTATTGAAATGTCCCTTGTGAATAATCCTCATTTCAATGCAATCACTGGGAATTCTGCTTTCACGGCTCCCACTCTGTTATTATGCAATCACTGGGAATTCTGCTTTCACGGATCCCACTCTGTTATTATGCAATCACTGGGAATTCTGCTTTCACGGATCCCACTCAGTTATTCTGCTTTCACGGATCCCACTCTGTTATTATGCTTTCGACATTTTTTCAGAAGTTATTTACAATTCAGACGTTACTTCATACGCTCACGAGTTAACATTTCCACGCTTTCCCTCATAACATTTTTTAAATGACTTTGGAGCCGTCTTTTCTTTTTGGACTTCTAATTTGGACATACAACAGTCAATAAATGACAATTAAATCTAATATTTCTTTGCCAAAAGCCTCTTAATTACTCACTGACCTATTTTTGCCCAGCTTAAACCACTTGACAGAAAAATTATTTTTATTTGCGGTTCATTTTAACTATATTGGCAGACTTTTAATTACTAGTGCTTCAAACTGTGATTTTGTCCCTCATAAAGCTATACCTGATGATGGTCCATCCGAGGTAATAATATCCCGAACCCTTGCACAGCCTCCTCACCCATCAGCATCCCCAGTCAGAGCAGTTCTTGGTAATGCTCGCAAATATAATGGGTGTTTCCAAATGACATCTTGGAAGCCATTTTATGGTTACTTCCTACAGTTTACATTGTATATGTATTAGTGATAAATTATTTTACAATTTACATATAATAGTTAGTACTAATTAGAGAGATAATTTAGTATTTTTTTTTTTTTTTTTTTTTTTTTTTTTTTTTTTTTTTTTTTTTTTTTTTTTAGAAATTTTTCGTTTGTGTAACATCTGCACATTAGCCAAGTACAATAGTTAGATGTCCTCGCGAAATAAATACGAATATATTAAGAGAATAATAAATGAGAGAATCAAAAATCGAAAAGTTAAATGACAAAATTCGAAATACATAAAATATACAAATCATCGCTTTAGACATAAAAAAAATGGATAACTTAACTAAACAAATTAAATATTATAAATAAATTACTTCTGTGGCTTGGTTCTAAAAAGGCCAATGTAAATTTTTCCATATTTTGTGCTTTTTATCAACTTACCTTACAATACTTGCATAAAACAAAATATATGAATATATATTATATACATTTGTATAATATACATGTAGATATAGAAATATGTATACATATATACATGTATATTTGGTTTTATGCAAGTATTTTAAGGGAAGTACATAAAAAACGCAAAATATGAAAAATTTGACATTGGCCCTTTTTGAACCAAACCACAGATTTATAACAATGATAACAAAACAAAACAATGAAATTTTATAAAATACTACTAATAATTTCACTAAAAAGTTAAAGAATAAATAAATGAATAAAAATAAATAAATAGTATATTTCAGCCCGATTAAAAAACACGATATCTTTTTTAATATAATGGGTGTTTCCAAATGACATCTTGGAAACATAAATTTTTAAATTTTAACGTCCATTTATTATTGACAACGAATTTTACTGGTTAAAACCTGTACTGGTTAAATCCCTGTTACTGGTAACCTATAGATAACGGGTTATCTCTAGGTTATCTGTTTGTTGACACTGTTCGGGAGCGCCCCTTTGTCAACAAACATTATACTTTGATTTATTATGAATTTATGAATAACTTATTGTATGACGGGAACCGTGCTATAATAAACTGTACACAATTATTTAGTAGCGTTAATTTTGATGCTAAATTATTAAACGCAATAAAATAACTTATCAGCTACTACAAAATAATGATGTATAGTTTTGGCCTCTGTTTATTGTAATAAATGAGTTCACTAATTAATTAATATTTTTTGGATTTTTGTGTGCGATTATTTTTATTTTTTATTTTTTTTTTGTAAGGCAGCCACTTACGTCAATACTGCCTTTGTATATATATTTTTGATTGGAAGAGCTAAGGAACGTGGGAAACTCAATTTTTTTGGTAAACGAATTATTTATGTAACAAGTTACACGTGTTTTCGGTAAATTAACATAAATTGGGTCATCATTTGATAAACGAGTTTCCCCTCATTATCTCTAATTAAAAAAAAAATAAATAATAAAATTCATAAACCCGGAAACCCCCTCCGACCCATCATTTCGAATATTAATTCTCCCTCTTCCAAATTGAGTAAATTTTTGCTCCCCGCGTTACAAGCCTTAAGCCATAATAACCCGTACGATATAAAAAATTCTTACGATCTTATTTCAAAATTATCTAATTTCACTGTACCCCCCGGACATATCCTGATCTCATTTGATGCCACATCCCTTTTTAACAACGTCCCTCTAACTAAAACGTTAGAAATTATCCAAAATAATTGGTCCTCTATAGAACCGCACAGCCCCCTATCTTTTCAATATTTTGTTGACAGCCTCAAATTATGCGTCAACAGTGGTTTTTTCAAATACAACGGACAATTTTACCAACAAATCGAAGGGTTAGCTATGGGAAACTGCCTTGCTCCAGACTTATCCTCGATCTTTCTTACTGACTTACTCAACACTTTCGTCCCACTGTTCCCCCAGGACATATCTTTCATTTGCAAGTATGTAGATGACATCCTGCTAATTATTAACCCCGATAGACTAACTGACATACTAGACTGCTTCAACTCCTATCATCCCAGACTACAATTTACGGTGGAGACTGAACAAGACCAACAACTTCCTTACTTGGACGTTCTACTTATCAGACAGACTGACGGCACTATCATCACAAACTGGTATACTAAACCTACTTATTCTGGACGTTTACTCAATTTCCACTCTTCCCATCCTTACCACATGAAAATCAATGTAGCTCGGAACCTTCTTCGCCGCGCCCTCTCCTTATTCCATGAGTCCTTCCACAATGAAAACTTGAATAGAGCTACCGAAATATTAACACTGAACCAATTCCCCCCCCCCCCAACCTCATAAACCGGCTTATAAAACAAATTAAATCCCAATCCTTCAATGCCACCTCCCCCAATACCTCCCTCGCCTCCTCCCCCCAGATATTTCGTTCCCTGACATACACACCAGGACTGACTGAAAAACTCACAAAGACCTTAAAAAAAGCCCTCCCGTCACTAAACTTTGGGTTAAAAACCACTAACAAACTTACTACATTGTACACCAAACTCAAAGATCCCCTTCCCTATGACCCCCCATGACCCTGCCAAACCCCCTCCTGTAATACAGTATACATAGGTGAAACCAAAAATTATATTCACTCCCGCATAACACAACACAAACGGACAATAAAAAACAAAGAAATCCACAAATCCGCCCTCGCAAAACATGCCATAACTAAAAAACACACTTTCAACTTTGACGACACTAAAATACTTTCCACTGAACGAAACACCAAAAAACGACAGATTTCCGAATGCGTCCACATTAACTTAAACCCCAATAACATTAATTACAAGACCGACAAACAAAACATCTCCCCTGCTTACTCCTCCGTCTTCCATAAATTGTCCTGACCTCCTTTTTTATCTTTGTTCCCAGGCTCCAGACAATTTTTCTACTTGTGTGTCCCAAAACTCTTAACACCTTTTACAACCCCCTTTACAACCCGCTTTTACAACCCAGCAATTGTACCTCTTTCATCTTCACCGACTTACCGCCTCATCCCCACCCCCTTTCATAACTATAAAGACCCCCTGTGTAGTTGCTGTCCCTCATACTTCCAACCATGGTTACCTAAGTTGTCCTCGAGGTCTTCCTCCCTCCCCCCCAGGCATTCTCTAGTGGTATGTATCTATATATTAATTGTTATAAATTGTATTCACTTATAAAATAGATTTTGTTTTTCACTACATAAAAAATGTTCGTTGTTTTTACTGTTTAATTTTTTGTGTACTGTTTTACTAACACTTTCTACATGCTGTTTACTTTCCAACTACCGTATTTTCATTGTTTTAAAAATAAGATTGGTTAACATTTATTGTATTGATATATATACTCCGCTCATTTCTGCCTGTCTTTTACTTACTAGTTGTACATATATATTTTCTTTACTTATAAGTTGTATATATTTTTTAGCTGAAGAAGGCTGCCATTGTGCAGCCGAAACGTCCAAATACGGATTTCTTTTTGAAAGTCTGACGTTTTTCTCCTAGCCGAATCCCAACTATACCTGTCTTCGTATCTCTGCAGCGGCTAACTATCTCCATCTACACTAAGAATAATCTTTATTTCCAAAAACTCGTTTTCAGGACGTTTGCAGATTTAAGTCAAGATGCCATTCCGGATGCTAAATCTATTTCAAAAAATTCTTCCGTTGTATAACAAGTTCTTTGTCGGAGTATTCTTTTCAGTTTCTGGATAAGTCTTGTGGTCGGCTGGATGTTTCTTAATTCCTCAGGCAGGAAATTGAACGAAACTCCTCAACAAAACTCCACTCCTTTCCTATAAAACGTTGTCATATGTTTCTGAATTTTGATTTTTCCTTTTTGGCGTGTAGAGTAGTAGTGGTCATCTCCATGAATTTTAAATTGGGATAAGTTTTTTTTTTACATATTTTACTATTGCCAAAATATACAGCGACGGCAGTGTTAAAATTCCTAATGTGTTTTTTGTATATTTGAACGAACAACATGAAAATGTGATTAATCATTTAAAATGTGATGCGCCTTAAATTAGTGAAATTATTCAGTGAGTGAGAAACTTTGGGATAAAGGTAATGCAAATTTAGTTTTATATTCATCTTAAGTGATTTTTTTAAAAAAATTTCAGAGAATCCCGATGATGATATTCAGCCGAAATGTTGATTTTAATAATTTTTTTTTTTTTTTTTTTTTTTTTTTTTTTTTTTTTTTTTTTTTTTTTACGGCGCATCTACATCTTGGCCATTAGCGCCGGGCTATCTACAGGTTGCCTCCCTTTTCTAATGCCAACAGCACGTGGTCGGTCACCCATTCAGGTACTGACCACGCCCGACGTTGCTTAACTTCAGTGATCTACGGGAACCGGTGCACTCAACGTGGCTATGGCCGTTGGCTGTTGATTTTAATGAATACATTAAAATACATTACATGTTTATTGTCTTTAATGTTTTTTTCTGCCACAGAAATTATATCTCTTTTTTGTTACGCGATTTGGTCTTGGTACTTTGTCTCGTGGATTTCTATATTCTGTAGTGGAGTTGCTAACTTGGCTTGTAGGTCAACGTCTGTGCTTTGAGTAATGTCAACATAACTAGTGTTATGGAATTTTTTAGTCGTATGATTTCATTTAAAATTTTGATTGCCGGAAGGTGTGAATAGAATAGAATAGAATAGAATAGAATAATATTTATTGGCTTATAACATCGTATAGCCAAGGAATCTGGCCCATTTGGTGTTAGTAGATGTTAATGGACGCCACATAGATGACTAATAATAATAATACTCTACATAAGAAAACAACAGACATACACACATATAATATACATATATATATATATTACTTAAAAATACACAATATTAAAATATGAATATATTCAATTTATGCATATAAAAAATCAAGTTCGAGATTTTACACATAGCAGAACAATATCACACTTATCTCTTCTAATAGTGAATTATTACTAAGTAATTATTGTAATATTAGTAATTAATTCCCTTTTTGAATAAAAATAATAAAGAAGTAATAAAATAAACACTATATACTTATAAGGACCTATCATACATAATATTAATACTCTCTTAAATAGAAATATAATGAAAATAAATATTCTAAATTTAATTTCGGGTCTTAGCTCGAATATATCTTAAATTGCATAAACATTTAATACATACTGCTAAATTATTTGATTGATTACTAATATTCATATTAAATAGATTTGAATAGCCATTTATATTGCAAAATGTTACATCATATGTTAGTATTTTGTAATGTATTACTAATATTGCTGCATGAGGTAGTTGGTCCATGTGAGGTGTCCAGTGGCTGATCTTGAAGTGTTGGTCAGGAAGTAGAGGGTGGCTGAGATAAGGATGGGTCAGTCATCGAGCTGGATCTAGGCCGGAACTCAAATGCTTTAACACGAAGACAGGTATAGTTGGGATTCGGCTAGGAGAAAAACGTCAGACTTTCAAAAAGGAATCTGTATTTGGACGTTTCGACTGCACAATGGCAGCCTTCTTCAGCTAAAAAATATATACAACTTATAAGTAAAGAAAATATACCTATATGTACAACTAGTAAGTAAGAGACAGGCAGAAATGAGCGGAGTATATATATCAACGTCCAAATACAGATTTCTTTTTGAAAGTCTGACGTTTTTCTCCTAGCCGAATCCCAACTATACCTGTCTTCGTATCTCTGCAGCGGCTAACTATCTCCATCTACACTCAAAAGCTTTAAGTTTGTCTTCAGTCTTTTTCCTCTTAAGTGCTTGAGTCTCTTCTAGCCTGGAATCGGCTTCTAATTCTTCTACTACTTTTTCGGCTTCGTCCAATCGGAGATTAGCCTCTAAATTTAAAAAATCCTCTCCTGGCATTTCGGTCGATCATTTTTAACATGGTTATACATAAGTATATACTCCTACCCTCCTCTCTGTCCTCCTCAGATCGGTCATGGCTAATCCTCCATTTATTTCTCTGAAATTCTTCCCTCTTATCCATGATTTGGTACTTTATTTTTTGGCTATTTAATGAAACCAATATAGGTCTAGGCTCTGGGCCCTTACCTATACGAAAACAGTCGTTAATTGCATACTCAGGAAGGGTAACACCAACAGTCTGACATATCTGTACAATTTTTTCTGTTAAGACCTCGTTTTCTGAGCGTTGGACATTAAAAATCAAAAAAATGTTTCTTCTCTTTTCTCTTCTGAGAACCTTTATTGCTTTCTCGAGAAGATTAATTGCCGGAAGGTGTGTGTTGTATGTATTCTGCAATGTTGTCAATGAGCTGAAGGATACTGTCAAAAAAATATTCTTCTTCATTTCTGATTGTACTATGTTCCTTAAAACTGAAAGCATTGCCTGAAGCTTGGAAGTAATGAACTAGTTACTGTCAATAGTTTCCATGGGCGTATATAGAACCATTTCACAATAATTTATATAATTTGTATATACAATAATTTCGGGAGGGGCTAGAAGAATTTTGGGGGGCTTAGAACATTGGGGGGGGGGGGGGGGTATGAAATACTAACAATCTAGAACTTGGAATAGTTAGCCAACTAAAACGCTATTACACCCAATAAAAACTATTTTTCAAAGTGTTCTTATTTAATTTATTTTAAAGTTTTTTATGATAGACTAGCTGTTACCCAGTGTGCCATGCTACACTTACTTTTAGCTCCGTATCAAGATCTACCTGTATGCCCAGTTACGTGAAAATCGGTCAAACGGTGAGAATTTGTTTATATCTGTCCAGTGCTGTCTCGTGAAACAGCCAACAGATGCCAGCACCACAGCAATTCATATTACAGCCGACAGAGGCCAGCACAAGAGCATGCGAGTAGATAGCTCTTATCAAAGAAACGCCAGCGCTCCTTAGTTTGACAGCGACTGTTGATATAAAATTGAAATAAACTGCATTACATGATTATATAATGATGTAAAGTCATCAATGAGTTCAAGTTATTTTAATTATCAAGAACACCTACTAATAAATTTGAGACATTATTCAAAATGGCTGTCGATTCAAAATGGCCGTCAGAATCTGAATGGTTCAGTGTAGCCAATTTTTCTTGAACAAAACTTTTGACCAAATTTTGACATGTGATTATTTTGACCTAGCCTAGGAGATTTCCCGTATCAAGACCTACCAGTATGCCAAGTTTAGTCAAAATCGGTCAAACGGTGTAGATTTGTATAAGGAACAAACAGACGTACGGACAAACAGACAGACACTTGATTTTTATATATATAGATTTTTACCAATTCCCCCCCCCCCCTTATATACGCCCACGCTAGTTTCCGCTTTCAAACATTTCCTCCTACGATTGCAGGAGCACCAGTTCCATGCTCAGTCCGAGAGCCACAGAAAGAGAAGAAGCTGCCACGGTTAATGTAGCTCTTGAAAAGGATTTCCCTGAAAAGTAATTTATAAATGTATCTTGATGTGTCGTCAGATTTTTTATAGTTCGTCAATGTTTTGTCTATAGCCAAAGTTATGCGTATTTGCAAAGGACGTATCTCTATTAATGTGGTCGTAAATAATGGTATACTGGCAGTAGGTATGCTCGTAAGTAATGGTATACTGGCAGTAGGTATGTTTTGAATGTATACTTCATACCTAACTATCAGAGGAATTCGTCTAGGACGCTCTAGCATATATTTAGGGTCTATTTCGGAAAAGGGGCACCAGTGATTTTATCAGTAACTGTGATTATCCTAACTAAATAAAATAAATTAGACTCTATAAAATATGTAAACAGATGTTGCGGTAACCTCACAAAATTTCCTAATTCTGTTACAGTTTCAATTGTGATCTTTACTCAAATGTAAGGACTGAAGAAAGTGGAAGGTATGCGATATAAACATTATGTAGTGAATCATTCCAAAAACTTGGTAGACGTGACAACAGGTGCTCACACCAAGAGGGTTGAATCTCTTTGGGCTCCGATCGAACGCAGAAACAAGATACAATGCAGGACTAGGAGGAGTATGCAGGATTCATATCTATGCGGATTTATATGGGGGAGGAGGTACGAGAAGGAGTGATTGTTGGAGAAGATTTTAGAGAACATCGTCGATTTTCGTTCAGAGATTTAACTTGTTTTTATCAGTTGATGTTATGAAATATATTTGGTAAAAATGCAGTTTCCAGCCCTCCAAACCGATTTCGGTAAAAATGCAGTTTCCAGCCCTCCAAACCGATTTCTTTCAAATTTTGCACAATAACGTATTTTGGTGCACTAAACACGAATACGATAAAAAAAAACGTCGGATTTAACTAGGAAAGAAGTTATTAAGCACTTATGTTCACTGTCATGCAGGTTATGAGAGCTATTAATTATAGCGAGTTGGATTGACTGGGGTTTTGTTATTATCTTGAGCGAGCGTAGCGAGCGGAAACGCATAGCACGTATGCCCTTAAGCGACAGATGACGTAGCCCTTAAAATTGACAATATTTTCGAATAAATGGTTTCTGAACATTTCAAATGAGAGTTCTCTGTTTCCCAATGTTACATATCTGCGCATGCGCGTGTTTACAAATACGCTGATGACGCCTAGTTTTATAACCTTCCTAACTTTAGTGCTTAATATTATATTCTATTAATTCTAGCGAGTTGGATTGACTGGGGTTTTGTTATTTTCTTGAGCGAGCGGAAACGCATAGCATGTATGCCTTAAAGTCGTCACAAATTTAGTTGCTTACATTAGCTCTCATAACCTGCATAACAGTGAACTTAAGTGCTTAATAACTTCTTTCCTAGTTAAATCCGACGATTTTTTTTATCGTATTCGTGTTTAGTGCACCAAAATACGTTATTGTGCAAAATTTGAAAGAAATCGGTTTGGAGGGCTGGAAACTGCATTTTTACCCCGATTTCTTTCAAACTTTGCACAATAACGTATTTTGATGCACTAAACACGAATACGATAAAAAAAATTACGAAAGAAAAGAACTAGGAAAGAAGTTATTAAGCACTTAAGTTCACTGTTGTGCAGGTTATGAGAGCTAATGTAAAAAACTAAATTTGTCAACCTACGCATGCGCGGGTATGGAAAAGTTCGTAATAAGGAAGTTTAATTGAAATTTACCATAAATTATCGAAATTCATCAGCAGTTATTTATTTACAATCATTTTTTTAAATAATGAAACACTCTTCACATTTCTTGTTTCGTTCATGAAACAAGTCTTCTTCGTTCATGAAACAAGTCTTCTTCTTGAGACTGGATGTTCATTATCCACCGAACATCCAGTCTCAAGAAGAAGAAGAAGAAGAAGAAGAAGAAGAAAGCTAAGAGAGATGTCTTGGAGGATTAGAAGAATGTCTAGGACGACTTTAAGGGCATACATGCTATGCGTTTCCGCTCGCTCAAAAAGATAACAAAACCCCAGTCAATCCAACTCGCTAAAATTAATAGAATTCTATTAATTTTAGCGAGTTGGATTGACTGGGGTTTTGTTATTTTCTTGAGCGAGCGTAGCGAGCGGAAACGCATAGCATGTATGCCTTAAAGTCGTAATATATGCCTTAAAGTCATGTATGCCTTAAAGTCGTCACAAATTTAGTTGTTTACATTAGCTCTCATAACCTGCATAACAGTGAACTTAAGTGCTTTATAACTTCTTTCCTAGTTAAATCCGACGGTTTTTTTTATCGTATTCGTGTTTAGTGCATCAAAATAAGTTATTGTGCAAAGTTTGAAAAAAATCTGTTTGGAGGGCTGGAAACTGCATTTTTACCATATATTTTGTGTTTATTTATAAAATGTATTGTTTTAATATCCATATGTTACATATAATAATAACAGTTATTTAACAAAATCACTGTCACCCCTTTTCCGAAATAGACCCTAATATTTATTGTAGAATGTTTGACTGGTGGGTCTCTGATTCACAAGTACAAAAAAGTAATTTTTTTGCATATATTTATTTCGAAAGAGCGACATGCGAATGTCAAAAAAGCCATTTATACACCGACAGGACCACACGAACCAATCTACATTGCATTTCCACATCGGTAGTTGGTGTATTTGGACTCAGAAAGTGGACAACAAACCCCGCAATATTGACCTTTGTTCAGATTTGCATAAAAAGTGATTTGGTTCCATTGAAGCATTTGCATGTCCGATAATTCGACGAGACCCGAGCTATATTATTGAAATGTCCCTTGTGAATAATCCTCATTTCAATGCAATCACTGGGAATTCTGCTTTCACGGATCCCACTCTGTTATTATGCAATCACTGGGAATTCTGCTTTCACGGATCCCACTCTGTTATTATGCAATCACTGGGAATTCTGCTTTCACGGATCCCACTCTGTTATTCTGCTTTCACGGATCCCACTCTGTTATTATGCTTTCGACATTTTTTCAGAAGTTATTTACAATTCAGACGTTACTTCATACGCTCACGAGTTAACATTTCCACGCTTTCCCTCATAACATTTTTTAAATGACTTTGGAGCCGTCTTTTCTTTTTGGACTTCTAATTTGGACATACAACAGTCAATAAATGACAATTAAATCTAATATTTCTTTGCCAAAAGCCTCTTAATTACTCACTGACCTATTTTTGCCCAGCCCAAACCACTTGACAGAAAAATTATTTTTATTTCCGGTTCATTTTAACTATATTGGCAGACTTTTAATTACTAGGGCTTCAAACTGTGATTTTATCCCTCATAAAGCTATACCTGATGATGGTACATCCGAGGTAATAATATCCCGAACCCTTGCACAGCCTCCTCACCCATCAGCATCCCCAGTCAGAGCAGTTCTTGGTAATGCTCGCAAATATAATGGGTGTTTCCAAATGACATCTTGGAAGCCATTTTATGGTTACTTCCTACAGTTTACATTGTATATGTATTAGTGATAAATTATTTTACAATTTACATGTAATAGTTAGTACTAATTAGAGAGATAATTTAGTATTTTTTTTTTTTTTTTTTTTTTTTTTTTTTTTTTTTTTTTTTTTAGAAATTTTTCGTTTGTGTAACATCTGCACATTAGCCAAGTACAATAGTTAGATGTCCTCGCGAAATAAATACGAATATATTAAGAGAATAATAAATGAGAGAATCAAAAATCGAAAAGTTAAATGACAAAATTCGAAATACATAAAATATACAAATCATCGCTTTAGACATAAAAAAATGGATAACTTAACTAAACAAATTAAATATTATAAATAAATTACTTCTGTGGCTTGGTTCTAAAAAGGCCAATGTAAATTTTTCCATATTTTGTGCTTTTTATCAACTTACCTTACAATACTTGCATAAAACAAAATATATGAATATATATTATATACATTTGTATAATATACATGTAGATATAGAAATATGTATACATATATACATGTATATTTGGTTTTATGCAAGTATTTTAAGGGAAGTACATAAAAAACGCAAAATATGAAAAATTTGACATTGGCCCTTTTTGAACCAAACCACAGATTTATAACAATGATAACAAAACAAAACAATGAAATTTTATAAAATACTACTAATAATTTCACTAAAAAGTTAAAGAATAAATAAATGAATAAAAATAAATAAATAGTATATTTCAGCCCGATTAAAAAACACGATATCTTTTTTAATATAATGGGTGTTTCCAAATGACATCTTGGAAACATAAATTTTTAAATTTTAACGTCCATTTATTATTGACAACGAATTTTACTGGTTAAAACCTGTACTGGTTAAATCCCTGTTACTGGTAACCTATAGATAACGGGTTATCTCTAGGTTATCTGTTTGTTGACACTGTTCGGGAGCGCCCCTTTGTCAACAAACATTATACTTTGATTTATTATGAATTTATGAATAACTTATTGTATGACGGGAACCGTGCTATAATAAACTGTACACAATTATTTAGTAGCGTTAATTTTGATGCTAAATTATTAAACGCAATAAAATAACTTATCAGCTACTACAAAATAATGATGTATAGTTTTGGCCTCTGTTTATTGTAATAAATGAGTTCACTAATTAATTAATATTTTTTGGATTTTTGTGTGCGATTATTTTTATTTTTTATTTTTTTTTTGTAAGGCAGCCACTTACGTCAATACTGCCTTTGTATATATATTTTTGATTGGAAGAGCTAAGGAACGTGGGAAACTCAATTTTTTTGGTAAACGAATTATTTATGTAACAAGTTACACGTGTTTTCGGTAAATTAACATAAATTGGGTCATCATTTGATAAACGAGTTTCCCCTCATTATCTCTAATTAAAAAAAAAATAAATAATAAAATTCATAAACCCGGAAACCCCCTCCGACCCATCATTTCGAATATTAATTCTCCCTCTTCCAAATTGAGTAAATTTTTGCTCCCCGCGTTACAAGCCTTAAGCCATAATAACCCGTACGATATAAAAAATTCTTACGATCTTATTTCAAAATTATCTAATTTCACTGTACCCCCCGGACATATCCTGATCTCATTTGATGCCACATCCCTTTTTAACAACGTCCCTCTAACTAAAACGTTAGAAATTATCCAAAATAATTGGTCCTCTATAGAACCGCACAGCCCCCTATCTTTTCAATATTTTGTTGACAGCCTCAAATTATGCGTCAACAGTGGTTTTTTCAAATACAACGGACAATTTTACCAACAAATCGAAGGGTTAGCTATGGGAAACTGCCTTGCTCCAGACTTATCCTCGATCTTTCTTACTGACTTACTCAACACTTTCGTCCCACTGTTCCCCCAGGACATATCTTTCATTTGCAAGTATGTAGATGACATCCTGCTAATTATTAACCCCGATAGACTAACTGACATACTAGACTGCTTCAACTCCTATCATCCCAGACTACAATTTACGGTGGAGACTGAACAAGACCAACAACTTCCTTACTTGGACGTTCTACTTATCAGACAGACTGACGGCACTATCATCACAAACTGGTATACTAAACCTACTTATTCTGGACGTTTACTCAATTTCCACTCTTCCCATCCTTACCACATGAAAATCAATGTAGCTCGGAACCTTCTTCGCCGCGCCCTCTCCTTATTCCATGAGTCCTTCCACAATGAAAACTTGAATAGAGCTACCGAAATATTAACACTGAACCAATTCCCCCCCCCCCCAACCTCATAAACCGGCTTATAAAACAAATTAAATCCCAATCCTTCAATGCCACCTCCCCCAATACCTCCCTCGCCTCCTCCCCCCAGATATTTCGTTCCCTGACATACACACCAGGACTGACTGAAAAACTCACAAAGACCTTAAAAAAAGCCCTCCCGTCACTAAACTTTGGGTTAAAAACCACTAACAAACTTACTACATTGTACACCAAACTCAAAGATCCCCTTCCCTATGACCCCCCATGACCCTGCCAAACCCCCTCCTGTAATACAGTATACATAGGTGAAACCAAAAATTATATTCACTCCCGCATAACACAACACAAACGGACAATAAAAAACAAAGAAATCCACAAATCCGCCCTCGCAAAACACGCCATAACTAAAAAACACACTTTCAACTTTGACGACACTAAAATACTTTCCACTGAACGAAACACCAAAAAACGACAGATTTCCGAATGCGTCCACATTAACTTAAACCCCAATAACATTAATTACAAGACCGACAAACAAAACATCTCCCCTGCTTACTCCTCCGTCTTCCATAAATTGTCCTGACCTCCTTTTTTATCTTTGTTCCCAGGCTCCAGACAATTTTTCTACTTGTGTGTCCCAAAACTCTTAACACCTTTTACAACCCCCTTTACAACCCGCTTTTACAACCCAGCAATTGTACCTCTTTCATCTTCACCGACTTACCGCCTCATCCCCACCCCCTTTCATAACTATAAAGACCCCCTGTGTAGTTGCTGTCCCTCATACTTCCAACCATGGTTACCTAAGTTGTCCTCGAGGTCTTCCTCCCTCCCCCCCAGGCATTCTCTAGTGGTATGTATCTATATATTAATTGTTATAAATTGTATTCACTTATAAAATAGATTTTGTTTTTCACTACATAAAAAATGTTCGTTGTTTTTACTGTTTAATTTTTTGTGTACTGTTTTACTAACACTTTCTACATGCTGTTTACTTTCCAACTACCGTATTTTCATTGTTTTAAAAATAAGATTGGTTAACATTTATTGTATTGATATATATACTCCGCTCATTTCTGCCTGTCTTTTACTTACTAGTTGTACATATATATTTTCTTTACTTATAAGTTGTATATATTTTTTAGCTGAAGAAGGCTGCCATTGTGCAGCCGAAACGTCCAAATACGGATTTCTTTTTGAAAGTCTGACGTTTTTCTCCTAGCCGAATCCCAACTATACCTGTCTTCGTATCTCTGCAGCGGCTAATTATCTCCATCTACACTAAGAATAATCTTTATTTCCAAAAACTCGTTTTCAGGACGTTTGCAGATTTAAGTCAAGATGCCATTCCGGATGCTAAATCTATTTCAAAAAATTCTTCCGTTGTATAACAAGTTCTTTGTCGGAGTATTCTTTTCAGTTTCTGGATAAGTCTTGTGGTCGGCTGGATGTTTCTTAATTCCTCAGGCAGGAAATTGAACGAAACTCCTCAACAAAACTCCACTCCTTTCCTATAAAACGTTGTCATATGTTTCTGAATTTTGATTTTTCCTTTTTGGCGTGTAGAGTAGTAGTGGTCATCTCCATGAATTTTAAATTGGGATAAGTTTTTTTTTTACATATTTTACTATTGCCAAAATATACAGCGACGGCAGTGTTAAAATTCCTAATGTGTTTTTTGTATATTTGAACGAACAACATGAAAATGTGATTAATCATTTAAAATGTGATGCGCCTTAAATTAGTGAAATTATTCAGTGAGTGAGAAACTTTGGGATAAAGGTAATGCAAATTTAGTTTTATATTCATCTTAAGTGATTTTTTTAAAAAAATTTCAGAGAATCCCGATGATGATATTCAGCCGAAATGTTGATTTTAATAATTTTTTTTTTTTTTTTTTTTTTTTTTTTTTTTTTTTTTTTTTTTTTTTTACGGCGCATCTACATCTTGGCCATTAGCGCCGGGCTATCTACAGGTTGCCTCCCTTTTCTAATGCCAACAGCACGTGGTCGGTCACCCATTCAGGTACTGACCACGCCCGACGTTGCTTAACTTCAGTGATCTACGGGAACCGGTGCACTCAACGTGGCTATGGCCGTTGGCTGTTGATTTTAATGAATACATTTTGGTTTAATTTATTCGGAGTTTATTGTCTTTAATGTTTTTTTCTGCCACAGAAATTATATCTCTTTTTTGTTACGCGATTTGGTCTTGGTACTTTGTCTCGTGGATTTCTATATTCTGTAGTGGAGTTGCTAACTTGGCTTGTAGGTCAACGTCTGTGCTTTGAGTAATGTCAACATAACTAGTGTTATGGAATTTTTTAGTCGTATGATTTCATTTAAAATTTTGATTGCCGGAAGGTGTGAATAGAATAGAATAGAATAGAATAGAATAATATTTATTGGCTTATAACATCGTATAGCCAAGGAATCTGGCCCATTTGGTGTTAGTAGATGTTAATGGACGCCACATAGATGACTAATAATAATAATACTCTACATAAGAAAACAACAGACATACACACATATAATATACATATATATATATATTACTTAAAAATACACAATATTAAAATATGAATATATTCAATTTATGCATATAAAAAATCAAGTTCGAGATTTTACACATAGCAGAACAATATCACACTTATCTCTTCTAATAGTGAATTATTACTAAGTAATTATTGTAATATTAGTAATTAATTCCCTTTTTGAATAAAAATAATAAAGAAGTAATAAAATAAACACTATATACTTATAAGGACCTATCATACATAATATTAATACTCTCTTAAATAGAAATATAATGAAAATAAATATTCTAAATTTAATTTCGGGTCTTAGCTCGAATATATCTTAAATTGCATAAACATTTAATACATACTGCTAAATTATTTGATTGATTACTAATATTCATATTAAATAGATTTGAATAGCCATTTATATTGCAAAATGTTACATCATATGTTAGTATTTTGTAATGTATTACTAATATTGCTGCATGAGGTAGTTGGTCCATGTGAGGTGTCCAGTGGCTGATCTTGAAGTGTTGGTCAGGAAGTAGAGGGTGGCTGAGATAAGGATGGGTCAGTCATCGAGCTGGATCTAGGCCGGAACTCAAATGCTTTAACACGAAGACAGGTATAGTTGGGATTCGGCTAGGAGAAAAACGTCAGACTTTCAAAAAGGAATCTGTATTTGGACGTTTCGACTGCACAATGGCAGCCTTCTTCAGCTAAAAAATATATACAACTTATAAGTAAAGAAAATATACCTATATGTACAACTAGTAAGTAAGAGACAGGCAGAAATGAGCGGAGTATATATATCAACGTCCAAATACAGATTTCTTTTTGAAAGTCTGACCTTTTTCTCCTAGCCGAATCCCAACTATACCTGTCTTCGTATCTCTGCAGCGGCTAACTATCTCCATCTACACTCAAAAGCTTTAAGTTTGTCTTCAGTCTTTTTCCTCTTAAGTGCTTGAGTCTCTTCTAGCCTGGAATCGGCTTCTAATTCTTCTACTACTTTTTCGGCTTCGTCCAATCGGAGATTAGCCTCTAAATTTAAAAAATCCTCTCCTGGCATTTCGGTCGATCATTTTTAACATGGTTATACATAAGTATATACTCCTACCCTCCTCTCTGTCCTCCTCAGATCGGTCATGGCTAATCCTCCATTTATTTCTCTGAAATTCTTCCCTCTTATCCATGATTTGGTACTTTATTTTTTGGCTATTTAATGAAACCAATATAGGTCTAGGCTCTGGGCCCTTACCTATACGAAAACAGTCGTTAATTGCATACTCAGGAAGGGTAACACCAACAGTCTGACATATCTGTACAATTTTTTCTGTTAAGACCTCGTTTTCTGAGCGTTGGACATTAAAAATCAAAAAAATGTTTCTTCTCTTTTCTCTTCTGAGAACCTTTATTGCTTTCTCGAGAAGATTAATTGCCGGAAGGTGTGTGTTGTATGTATTCTGCAATGTTGTCAATGAGCTGAAGGATACTGTCAAAAAAATATTCTTCTTCATTTCTGATTGTACTATGTTCCTTAAAACTGAAAGCATTGCCTGAAGCTTGGAAGTAATGAACTAGTTACTGTCAATAGTTTCCATGGGCGTATATAGAACCATTTCACAATAATTTATATAATTTGTATATACAATAATTTCGGGAGGGGCTAGAAGAATTTTGGGGGGCTTAGAACATTGGGGGGGGGGGGGGTATGAAATACTAACAATCTAGAACTTGGAATAGTTAGCCAACTAAAACGCTATTACACCCAATAAAAACTATTTTTCAAAGTGTTCTTATTTAATTTATTTTAAAGTTTTTTATGATAGACTAGCTGTTACCCAGTGTGCCATGCTACACTTACTTTTAGCTCCGTATCAAGATCTACCTGTATGCCCAGTTACGTGAAAATCGGTCAAACGGTGAGAATTTGTTTATATCTGTCCAGTGCTGTCTCGTGAAACAGCCAACAGATGCCAGCACCACAGCAATTCATATTACAGCCGACAGAGGCCAGCACAAGAGCATGCGAGTAGATAGCTCTTATCAAAGAAACGCCAGCGCTCCTTAGTTTGACAGCGACTGTTGATATAAAATTGAAATAAACTGCATTACATGATTATATAATGATGTAAAGTCATCAATGAGTTCAAGTTATTTTAATTATCAAGAACACCTACTAATAAATTTGAGACATTATTCAAAATGGCTGTCGATTCAAAATGGCCGTCAGAATCTGAATGGTTCAGTGTAGCCAATTTTTCTTGAACAAAACTTTTGACCAAATTTTGACATGTGATTATTTTGACCTAGCCTAGGAGATTTCCCGTATCAAGACCTACCAGTATGCCAAGTTTAGTCAAAATCGGTCAAACGGTGTAGATTTGTATAAGGAACAAACAGACGTACGGACAAACAGACAGACACTTGATTTTTATATATATAGATTTTTACCAATTCCCCCCCCCCCCCTTATATACGCCCACGCTAGTTTCCGCTTTCAAACATTTCCTCCTACGATTGCAGGAGCACCAGTTCCATGCTCAGTCCGAGAGCCACAGAAAGAGAAGAAGCTGCCACGGTTAATGTAGCTCTTGAAAAGGATTTCCCTGAAAAGTAATTTATAAATGTATCTTGATGTGTCGTCAGATTTTTTATAGTTCGTCAATGTTTTGTCTATAGCCAAAGTTATGCGTATTTGCAAAGGACGTATCTCTATTAATGTGGTCGTAAATAATGGTATACTGGCAGTAGGTATGCTCGTAAGTAATGGTATACTGGCAGTAGGTATGTTTTGAATGTATACTTCATACCTAACTATCAGAGGAATTCGTCTAGGACGCTCTAGCATATATTTAGGGTCTATTTCGGAAAAGGGGCACCAGTGATTTTATCAGTAACTGTGATTATCCTAACTAAATAAAATAAATTAGACTCTATAAAATATGTAAACAGATGTTGCGGTAACCTCACAAAATTTCCTAATTCTGTTACAGTTTCAATTGTGATCTTTACTCAAATGTAAGGACTGAAGAAAGTGGAAGGTATGCGATATAAACATTATGTAGTGAATCATTCCAAAAACTTGGTAGACGTGACAACAGGTGCTCACACCAAGAGGGTTGAATCTCTTTGGGCTCCGATCGAACGCAGAAACAAGATAGAATGCAGGACTAGGAGGAGTATGCAGGATTCATATCTATGCGGATTTATATGGAGGAGGAGGTACGAGAAGGAGTGATTGTTGGAGAAGATTTTGGAGAACATCGTCGATTTTCGTTCAGAGATTTAACTTGTTTTTATCAGTTGATGTTATGAAATATATTTGGTAAAAATGCAGTTTCCAGCCCTCCAAACCGATTTCGGTAAAAATGCAGTTTCCAGCCCTCCAAACCGATTTCTTTCAAATTTTGCACCATAACGTATTTTGGTGCACTAAACACGAATACGATAAAAAAAACGTCGGATTTAACTAGGAAAGAAGTTATTAAGCACTTATGTTCACTGTCATGCAGGTTATGAGAGCTATTAATTATAGCGAGTTGGATTGACTGGGGTTTTGTTATTTTCTTGAGCGAGCGTAGCGAGTGGAAACGCATAGCACGTATGCCCTTAAGCGACAGATGACGTAGCCCTTAAAATTGACAATATTTTCGAATAAATGGTTTCTGAACATTTCAAATGAGAGTTCTCTGTTTCCCAATGTTACATATCTGCGCATGCGTGTGTTTACAAATACGCTGATGACGCCTAGTTTTATAACCTTCCTAACTTTAGTGCTTAATATTATATTCTATTAATTCTAGCGAGTTGGATTGACTGGGGTTTTGTTATTTTCTTGAGCGAGCGGAAACGCATAGCATGTATGCCTTAAAGTCGTCACAAATTTAGTTGCTTACATTAGCTCTCATAACCTGCATAACAGTGAACTTAAGTGCTTAATAACTTCTTTCCTAGTTAAATCCGACGATTTTTTTTATCGTATTCGTGTTTAGTGCACCAAAATACGTTATTGTGCAAAATTTGAAAGAAATCGGTTTGGAGGGCTGGAAACTGCATTTTTACCCCGATTTCTTTCAAACTTTGCACAATAACGTATTTTGATGCACTAAACACGAATACGATAAAAAAAATTACGAAAGAAAAGAACTAGGAAAGAAGTTATTAAGCACTTAAGTTCACTGTTGTGCAGGTTATGAGAGCTAATGTAAAAAACTAAATTTGTCAACCTACGCATGCGCGGGTATGGAAAAGTTCGTAATAAGGAAGTTTAATTGAAATTTACCATAAATTATCGAAATTCATCAGCAGTTATTTATTTACAATCATTTTTTTAAATAATGAAACACTCTTCACATTTCTTGTTTCGTTCATGAAACAAGTATTCTTCGTTCATGAAACAAGTCTTCTTCTTGAGACTGGATGTTCATTATCCACCGAACATCCAGTCTCAAGAAGAAGAAGAAGAAGAAGAAGAAGAAGAAAGCTAAGAGAGATGTCTTGGAGGATTAGAAGAATGTCTAGGACGACTTTAAGGGCATACATGCTATGCGTTTCCGCTCGCTCAAAAAGATAACAAAACCCCAGTCAATCCAACTCGCTAAAATTAATAGAATTCTATTAATTTTAGCGAGTTGGATTGACTGGGGTTTTGTTATTTTCTTGAGCGAGCGTAGCGAGCGGAAACGCATAGCATGTATGCCTTAAAGTCGTCACAAATTTAGTTGTTTACATTAGCTCTCATAACCTGCACAACAGTGAACTTAAGTGCTTAATAACTTCTTTCCTAGTTAAATCCGACGTTTTTTTTTTATCGTATTCGTGTTTAGTGCATCAAAATACGTTATTGTGCAAAGTTTGAAAGAAATCGGTTTGGAGGGCTGGAAACTGCATTTTTACCATATATTTTGTGTTTATTTATAAAATGTATTGTTTTAATATCCATATGTTACATATAATAATAACAGTTATTTAACAAAATCACTGTCACCCCTTTTCCGAAATAGACCCTAATATTTATTGTAGAATGTTTGACTGGTGGGTCTCTGATTCACAAGTACAAAAAAGTAATTTTTTTGCATATATTTATTTCGAAAGAGCGACTTGTGAATGTCCAAAAAGCCATTTATACACCGACAGGACCACACGAACCAATCTACATTGCATTTCCACATCGGTAGTTGGTGTATTTGGACTCAGAAAGTGGACAACAAACCCCGCAATATTGACCTTTGTTCAGATTTGCATAAAAAGTGATTTGGTTCCATTGAAGCATTTGCATGTCCGATAATTCGACGAGACCCGAGCTATATTATTGAAATGTCCCTTGTGAATAATCCTCATTTCAATGCAATCACTGGGAATTCTGCTTTCACGGATCCCACTCAGTTATTCTGCTTTCACGGATCCCACTCAGTTATTCTGCTTTCACGGATCCCACTCTGTTATTATGCTTTCGACATTTTTCAGAAGTTATTTACAATTCAGACGTTACTTCATACGCTCACGAGTTAACATTTCCACGCTTTCCCTCATAACATTTTTTAAATGACTTTGGAGCCGTCTTTTCTTTTTGGACTTCTAATTTGGACATACAACAGTCAATAAATGACAATTAAATCTAATATTTCTTTGCCAAAAGCCTCTTAATTACTCACTGACCTATTTTTGCCCAGCCCAAACCACTTGACAGAAAAATTATTTTTATTTCCGGTTCATTTTAACTATATTGGCAGACTTTTAATTACTAGGGCTTCAAACTGTGATTTTATCCCTCATAAAGCTATACCTGATGATGGTACATCCGAGGTAATAATATCCCGAACCCTTGCACAGCTTCCTCACCCATCAGCATCCCCAGTCAGAGCAGTTCTTGGTAATGCTCGCAAATATAATGGGTGTTTCCAAATGACATCTTGGAAGCCATTTTATGGTTACTTCCTACAGTTTACATTGTATATGTATTAGTGATAAATTATTTTACAATTTACATGTAATAGTTAGTACTAATTAGAGAGATAATTTAGTATTTTTTTTTTTTTATTTTTTTATTTTTTTTTTTTATTTTTTTATTTTTTTTTTAAATTTTCGTTTGTGTAACATCTGCACATTAGCCAAGTACAATAGTTAGATTTCCTCACGAAATAAATACGAATATATTAAGAGAATAATAAATGAGAGAATCAAAAATCGAAAAGTTAAAAGACAAAATTCGAAATACATAAAATATACAAATCATAGATTTAGACATAAAAAAATGGATAAATTAACTAAATAAATTAAATGTTATAAAGAAATTACTTCTGTGGCTTGGTTCTAAAAAGGCCAATGTAAATTTTTCCATATTTTGTGCTTTTTATCAACTTACCTTACAATACTTGCATAAAACAAACAAAATATATGAATATATATTATATACATTTGTATAATATACATGTAGATATAGAAATATGTATACATATATACATGTATATTTGGTTTTATGCAAGTATTTTAAGGGAAGTACATAAAAAACGCAAAATATGAAAAATTTGACATTGGCCCTTTTTGAACCAAGCCACAGATTTATAACAATGATAAAAAAACAAAACAATGAAATTTTATAAAATACTAATAATAATTACACTAAAAAGCAAAAGAATAAATAAATGAATAAAAATAAATAAATAGTATATTTCAGCCCGATTAAAAAACACGATATCTTTTTTAATATAATAGGTGTTTCCAAATGACATCTTGGAAACATAAGTTTTTAAATTTTAACGTCCATTTATTATTGACAACGAATTTTACTGGTTAAAACCTGTACTGGTTAAATCCCTGTTACTGGTAACCTATAGATAACGGGTTATCTCTAGGTTATCTGTTTGTTGACACTGTTCGGGAGCGCCCCTTTGTCAACAAACATTATACCTTGATTTATTATCAATTTATGAATAACTTATTGTATGACGGGAACCGTGCTATAATAAACTGTACACAATTATTTAGTAGCGTTAATTTTGATGCTAAATTATTAAATAAAATAACTTATCAGCTAGTACAAAATAATGATGTATAGTTTTGGCCTTTGTTTATTGTATTAAATGAGTTCACTAATTAATTAATATTTTTTTTATTTTTGTGTGCGATTATTTTTATTTTTTTTTTTTTTTTTTGTAAGGCAGCCACTTACGTCAATATTGCCTTTGTATATATATGTTTGATTGGAAGAGCTAAGGAACGTGGGAAACTCAATTTTTTTGGTAAACGAATTATTTATGTAACAAGTTACACGTGTTTTCGGTAAATTAACATAAATTGGGTCATCATTTGATAAACGAGTTTCCCCTCATTATCTCTAATTAAAAAAAAAATAATAATAAAAGGTTATAACATTACAATCCACAGTAACACAACACAGACTTCAACAAAAGTCAAAGGAAGAACAGAAAAAAGTTGAAAAGCTATAAAATGCTTTAAATAAAAATAAAAGCGAAGAAAAAATATATAAAATTGAACTATAAGATATCCTTATTGAGAAATAATTTGTTTCTGAAGATACTAAGTGTGTCTTAAGTGGCGGCGGGCACTTTACGGTGACAGAAGGAGCTTGATATTATGGGAGCTTATAATCTGCAGGGAGGGAAAGTTTACAACGACTTTTATAATTAAGTGATCCTGATTGGAAAAGTTGGATGGGATCAGGGCTCATTCATAAACGCTTCTTATAGTTCACCGTCAAGTCACGGACCAAAGGGGAAAAAAGTTCTAACAAGTTGGGGGGGTGTAGAAAATATCTTTCGGTATTTTGTTTTTGTGATGATTTTTTTTTGTGTGTGAGAGCATAAGTTTGTAGAGAATTTTTTGAATGCTGAATATATTTTAGTATGTTGTATCTAGGGACGTATGTGTCCTGGAATGCTTTTAACTGCTAAGTATATTGTAGTATGTGGTCACTGACAGAGTTGGGCAAAAGTTAGCGCGCGCTAAAAGCTGATACCTCTCCGCTAATTTAGCGATACCGTAGAAACCCAGCGTTAATGATTAGCGCTTAGCGACGGCAGTGCGCTAATCGCTAATCTATTTATGAAATATCGTGATTGCTAATAGCTTAAGCTATAGTTACAACATTTTGTCATCTCAAAGTTCACTTCCGGTCTGCTCTGGGCAACTTCCTCCTCACTCCTGTTCCACTTCCGCTTCAATCTACAGGATTTCCGATCACAACAATGTCAATTTCGGTTACTTCCGGTCGACTCATGCCTATCACTGGGTAACTCCTGTTCGATCTGGCTCACTTCCGGTCACTCACAGACAACGTCACACTCTGACCCTCCTTAATCTAGGTTACTTCCGGTCCTATATTCATCCCTGGGTCGTTTCCGGAAGTACCCCTGGGCCTTCCAGGCACTCATAATAGACCGAAGGTGAACCGGCAGTGAACCGGAAGTAATTGTAAGCAACCGGAAGTGGTCAAACGTTGTCCAGATTCGTCCGGAAAAGGCCCAGGGGTAATTTTAGTGACCCGGAAGTCATTTTGAAACCCGGTAGTGAAACCGGAAGTGTGTGATCAAACGTTGCCCAGATAGTTCAAGAAACAGTCAGAGATATTTTTGGTGACGTACTAGCCATTTTGAGAATCCCTGGGGCATTTCCGGGCGAATTTAAGAAGCTATTGACCACTTCCAGTTTCACTTCCGGGTTCTTAAAATGGCTTGCGGTCCACCAAAATTACTCCTGGACCTTTTCCGGATGATTCTGGGCAACTTTGGAACACTTCCGGTTTCACTTCCGGGTTCTCAAAATGGCTTTAGGGTCACCAACATTACTCCTGGGCCGTTTCCGGATGAATCTGATAAACTTTGGACCATTTCCGGTTTCACTTCCGTGTTCTCAAATGGCTTTTGGGTCACCAAAATTACTCCTGGACCGTTTCCGGATGAATCTGATAAACTTTTGACCACTTCCGGGTTCACTTACTGTTACTTACAATTACTTCCGGGTCACTGCCGGTTCACCTCCGGTCTAACATGTGTGCCTGGAAGGCCCAGGGGTACTTCCGGAAACGACCTAGGGATGCATATAGGACCGGAAGTAACCTAGATTAAGGAGGGTAAGCGTGTGACAATGTCTTTGAGTGACCGGAAGTGAGCCAGATTGACCAGGAGTTACCCAGTGATAGGAATGAGTCGACCGGAAGTAACCGAAATTGACATTGATGTGATCGGAAATCCTGTAGATTGAAGCGGAAGTGGAACAGGAGTGAGGAGGAAGTTGCTCAGAGCAGACCGGAAGTGAACGTTGAGATGACAAAATGTTGTAACTATAGCTTAAGCTATTAGCAATCACGATATTTCATAAATAGATTAGCGATTAGCGCACTGCCGCCGCTAACCGCTAATTATTAGCGCTGGGTTTCTACGGTATCGCTAGATTAGCGGAGGGGTATCAGCTTTTGGCGCGCGCTAACGTTTGCCCAACTCTGGTCACTGTGTCGTGTGTTAGGGCGTATGTTAGTGCTTTGCGAATGCTGAATATAATGTAGTGAGTTGTGGGTAAAAGCGTATGTTAATGGAGTGTTTTAGGAGAGTTATTTGAATGCTGAATATATTGTATTATGTTGTCTGTAGCGGCGTATGTTTATTGAGTATTTTTCTAAAGCTGAATATATTGTAATATGTTGTCACAGTGTTGTGTGCGACAGCGTTAGTTTATGGACTGTTTTTAACGTGCCGAATATATTTTAATATATTCGTCTGTGGCAGAAGGTCAATTTTATAAAAACACACTTCTTTCTTCTGTACTCTTTTATTAGGCTCTACATGTTTCACGTCGCTGTGACGCCTCTTCAGGAGCACTTAATCTAAATAAAATAAAATATGGTTACAGCCTATCCATTAGAGAACCTTCCGAAGTTAGGGCCATGGCTGGACTGATAAGATCAATCATGTCTACTGGGTATCAGCTGTTTAAATCGATAGTTTTAGGGTAAATGTCGATTTTCCAAAAGAAGTTTTTGTCATTTTATAAAATTTTTTAAGTCGTCTTGTTTATTAAATTGAAAAATATTTTATCCAGGTATTTGATATCTGTTTTTTTGTTGACGGCCTTTTTCCTATTTTTAATTATGTGTATATTTTCCTTAATTTTTCTTTTTCTGGGTTTTTTTTTCTTTATCTAATATCTTTACCGTGTCAAAATTAAATGTGTGGCTATATTGTATCGCATGATCCACCAATGCAGTCTTGTTGTCTTTCTCATCAAGGTTTTTGGCATGTTGTTTGATTCTCTTTTTTAAAAGTTGTCCCGATTCTCCTACATACACCTTATCACACATTGCACAATCAATTTGATATATGTTATATTTGGTTTCCCTTTCTTTTAAATCATCTTTAATTCGGCTGTAGCTTTTTACGATTTTGTCGTGATATATCCAGGAGATTCTTCCTAGGTCTTTACATAATAAACAAGACGACTTAAAAATTTTTATAAAAAGACAAAAACGTCTTTTGGAAAATCGACATTTACCCTAAAACTATCGATTTAAACAGCTGATACCCAGTAGAAATGATTGATCTTATCAGTCCAGACGTGGCCCTACCTGCGGAAGGTTCTCTAATGGATAGGCTGTAACCATATTTTATTTAATTTAGATTAAGTGCTCCTGAAGAGGCGTCACAGCGACGTGAAACATGTAGAGCCTAATAAAAGAGTACAGAAGAAAGAAAGTGTGTTTTTATAAAATTGACTTTCTGCCACAGACGAATATATTGAAAAAATAGGATCACTGTCTTATAATATGAATATATTTTAGTTTTTTTTCACAGTGTTGAATGTCCAAGTATATGTTCATGCAGTGTTTTTCGAATCCTTCGTATATTGTAGTATGTCTTATGTAAGGGCAAATGTTCATGAAGTGTTTTTCGAATGCTTTATATATTCTAGTATGTTGGCACAGTAGTGTGTGTAAGGGCTTATGTTTATTAAGAATTTTTCGAATTCTGAATATATCGAAGTATGTTGTCTCAGTGATGTGTGTGATAGCGTTTGTTTATTGAGTGTTTCTAACGTGCTTAGTATATTGTGTATGTTGCCACTGTGTTATATGTGAAGTTGTATGTTTATGGAATGTTTTTCGAATGCTGAATATATCGTAGTATGTTGTCACAGTGTTGTGTGTGACAGCGTTTGTTTATTGAGTTTTTCTAAAGTGCTTAGTATATTGTGTATGTTGCCACTGTGTTAAATGTGAAGTTGTATGTTTATGGAGTGTTTTTCGAATGCTGAATATATTGTTGTATGTTGTTTGTAGATGCTTATGTTTATGGAGTGTTTTTGAAATGCTGAGTATATTTTAGTATTTTCTGACAGTATTGTGTGTGACAGCGTATGTTTATGGAGTGTTTTTAACGTGTGGAATATATTGTAATATGTTGCCTCTGTGTTAAATGTAAAGTTGTATGTTTACGGAGTGTTTTTTAAATGCTTACTATATTGTTATATGTTGTTTGTAGAGGCTTATGTTTATGGAGTGTTTTTGAAATGCTGAGTATATTTTAGTATTTTCTGACAGTATTGTGTGTGACAGCGCATGTTTATGGAGTGTTTTACGAATGCTGAATATATTGTAGTATATTGTTTGTAGAGGCTTATATTTATGGAGTGTTTTTGAAATGCTGAGTATATTTTAGTATTTTCTGACAGTATTGTGTGTGACAGCGTATGTTTATGGAGTGTTTCTAACGTGTGGAATATATTGTAGTATGTTGCCTCTGTGTTAAATGTAAAGTTGTATGTTTATGGAGTGTTTTTCGAATGCTGAATATATTGTTATATGTTGTCCCAGTGTTGTGTGTGACAGCGTTTGGTTATGGAGTGTTTCTCAAATTCTAAATATATTCTAGTAAGTTGTCATATTGTGTGTGTAAGACATATGTTTATGGAGTGTTTTTGGAATCCGTTTACTGGGACATGGTTTTTGGAGCGACATCGTGCCAACAAAAAAGTAACGGTTACGTTTTGGAGTGCATATGCTTGCTGGCAGTCATTTTTTAGGTTCCTTAACGTAGGGAATCGAACGAAACCATTCTTAAGGCTATATCTGTAACTGTTTATGAGAAATGTGAAAAACTAGTTTTTGTATTTAATGTTTGGTTTGGTTAGTTATAATCATGGGTGTCAATTGAAATATTTTCTGCATGATTGAAATTCATCTAGACTAAGACGTTACATTTTGATTGCGTTTGTAGGTTAGGAAGTATTAGAAAAAAAATATTAATAGACATAAAATTTTTTTGAATTTTGGTGTATTTTCTAAAATATATCGAATACGGTTGGGAAATCATTGTAAGTAGAAGTTTGCCTCTCGATCACCGGTTCTGCGAAGGGAAACAATAACGATATTAGAGGTTGTTGCGTTGCCTATAGAAGTTGCATGAAATCTATACGGTCCGGCAGTATCTTACTCAACGCTAAGCACTATCCACAGCTGTAGATTAGGGCTGACAGGCTTGGTGGAAGAGATATATGGTTGAGGAACGAGAGGCGATCAGCTGGTCGAATAGCACCCGCCATGTTGCTATTAATTACATCTCACTTCGCCAGGGAGCGCTTCCGTTGGATCAATGCCACCTAGATCATTATACTTAAATCACCGAGCGCGTAAAGGATTATCCTGAAAAATAAATAATCCCGATGCGATTTAATGTAATTTCCTACAGTTAGTTATACGCATTAGTGGTAAATTATTTTAAAATTATAATATAATAGTACTAATTATAGAAATATAATCCCCCTCCTCATGAACCGATTTAGTTTTTTTTTACAACGTATATTTCTCTTTAGATGACCACAACAAATGCAAGTTCTCGTTGTAGGACAATAAAACTACAGCTGGTATGGTCAAATTAGGGGTTTGGGGTCTTGTTTAGAACAGGCCCGCCATTGATTTTATCTAGTAACAGTTACTTATTGATAAATAAAAAAATATGGGTTAAAGGAACATATGATATATTTAATAAAAACTTTTTACACATAACCAAAAACATTATCATACTTTTAATCAGTTCCTCCAAGTTTTTTCCTTTCTTCGTAAAATATCATAATGTGGCCTTTTTTACAATATCTTTCCTTGGGTAGAATTCCTCTTTCGACAAAGAAAATCCTGGCTCGTTGCTCTTCTTTGCATAAATCGTAAACATCAAAAATATTCATAGTTTAATACTTTTATAACCGCAAATACACAAACAATACTAAATTAAATAGTATTTAAACATGTGTTTTTATTTCTGTATCGATGGTATCAAATTACATAGTAACAGTTACTTAATATCATTATAAAATCACTGGCGGGCCTGTTCTAAACAAGACCCGGGTTTTGGGTCCGAGGAAAACTCCTCCTCCCGGTGAAACGATTACTGTGGTTAACGAACTCGTTCAATCGTTTGCTAAGTGAACGCTATATACCAAGTTTCTTTATGTATATATATATATATATATATATATATATATATATATATATATATATATATGTGTGTGTGTGTGTAAATTTTAATGTGGGTCATTTTCGGTGCCTACTAGGTAGGATCGGTAATGATTTGAAGACATTTTTGAAAAATTCCGTCATGAGAGCAACCTCAATAGCTACTTTCCTTCGGAGGAGGACCAAGGGCCTAGAGCCAATTATTACATAATTATAAACAGTACATTTCCACTTTAGTTTTTATAATTATTTTATTTTAATTATTATGTTGTTAGTGTATTTATTTTTTACATTTTGTTTATTAATCTATTCTCTATTTTTATTTTACTGTATTTTTTTATTCCTATTTGAATTTATTTCCTTATATCCACATCGACTTCTAAAAAAGAAAAGAAAAAATGAGCTTACTTACTCACTTAAGATGTCTTTTTGGAGTGGCAGAGCTTAATGCAGCAGCTGTGTCAATACAAAAATAGGAAAAGATGCTATTAGTAAATGACGCAGAGCATCATCATCCCCCAATAAATAAATAAAAAAATAATAAATAACATAAAATACTACTAATAATTATACCGAAAAGTTAAAATGTAAATAAATGAATAACAATAAATAAAGAACATATTTCAGCCCTATAAAAAATCATCTTTTTTTTTCACGGTGCACCGAAACAAGGCCATTATTCCAGCCACAGGTGGGACTCGAACCCTCATCTCTCACATGAGAGTCTAGGGTGTTAGCTAGACTATGGGGAGACCCGTTATTAGTAAATAATTTAATTAAGGTCAATAACAATTAATTGTTTTCAGTCCATGTCTTGATAAGAGATTTATTATTTTAAAATGTTGATTTGACCTGTTGGGGTTCTATGCATGAATTTATGAGGTTCTTGTTATTTTTTTTTTGTGTTTTTTGGACATTTTTTAACTTAGGCGAGTGAGATATTAAGAAAATGTATTCTATGTTGAATTTATAAATAAAGCTTTTAAGTCTTAATTTTGCTGAGTGCTTTGGGTACTTTCTTATTCTTAAAACCTTTTTACCTCGGCGAATGTGGAGAAGAGACCTAAAAATCCTGAGAAGTTTTTTGAAGGAAGGAAGAAAACAAACAATCCTTTAGTGTAAAAAAGTTTGGCTAATCGAGTATTTATTTTCCCCGAGACAGGTGAGAGTTCCTAAGTAATCTCAGAGAGTGGGTCTAACTCTGAGAGACACCTCCGTTTCTTCCCTTATCATTCAGTCTGTTCTACTTAAGGCTTCAAGTCAGGATGGAGGGTTGAAGTTCTATAGGCCAGGGTTCAAAACAACGGGATAAAAGGGAAGTTAGTGGATGCGAGATAAGTGACAGAGTAGAAGGAATCGCCAGAATTTTCCAGCGGCTGATGGTGCCGTATCTCTAAAAAAAGTCCGACTCGCAGGAACTGCGTCATCTTAGCGCGGTTCCAGTTCTTTTTTTTTTTTTTTTTTTTTTTTTTACGGCTCATCTACATCTAGGTCATTAGCGCCGACATCTAGGGTTTAGCGAGGAATTTTACCAGCGAGCCGTGGGATGATAAAATTCCTGCCGGAGGTTGGGAATCGAACCCACCATCTCCCGCTTATGAATCCAAGGCGCTAGCCATTAGACCACGGGAGACCCCGGTTCTTGTTCATATCCCTATTCTCATTTGAAAAGCATAGAATAGAAACAGATAATATTTTCCTCGGCCTTTGTTCAAAGGGTTTTATGGCTAAACCTGGGGTTAGGGTCGGGTCCGCAAGACCCTAGAAACCTCTTCTAGCGATACTTCATTTCATACGTTTCAATGAATTGGAAAATATCAAAAATTTTCACATGTTCCTGTGTTCTTTTACTATAGTAATAATTCTACAGATAAAATCAATTCAAAAATAAAATAAAAAAACCAACAGCATAAAGGCAATTGAAAATATTCAAAAGACGTCATCGAATCTTTTTCTCTTGGCAAGCTACGTTTCTAACAATGAATTGTTCTTCTTATTTTGCCTAATCTGTTTTATTGTAAAATACATTATCCAAATATAAGCAATTAAAAAATAACAAGGAATAAAAACAGACAAAAAGAACAGTTCGAATAAGCAAAATCCATTACTTTAATGTTTTAAGCAGTTATTTCTCCGATTGACATCGCCTAATCAAAACTTTCATCAGAACCTTTTTTGTAGAGCATTTAGTAAGCTTTCTAATGGTATGCTTTCGTTTGCCAAGATTCTCAACCTTTTTCGAGATATTAAGGCAAATATACAGAGTTACCAAAACTTTTTATGTCTGTTAATAAAATATTTTATTCTAACCCTTCCTTAACTCCAAACGTAACCAAAATTTCAACATATTAGTTTTAATGAAATTAGAACATGCAGATAATGTTTCAACTGAATCCCGTGATTCTAAGTACCCAAACCAAAAACGGAATTCAAGAACTATTTTTCAAATTTTCTCGACAACGGTTAAAGCTATCGCCTTGAAAATGGTTTCATTCGTTTTACTAGCCAAAGAAGCCTATAAAACGAGTACTTACAAGCTTATGAACTCAAAAACGTAAGCGTTACGATTTTTTTTTGCGCGAATTTCGCCCCAAACGCCATCTTCCAGTGGGCGGATTTTGCTGGTTAACGAACTTGACCTTTCAAATTGGACGACAGATTTTTGTACCAAATTTCATCAAAATCGGACCATCAGGGAAGCCAGAAATCCGCGAACAGACAAATATATATATATATATATATATATATATATATATATATATATAAATAAATATATACATATATATATATATATATATATACAAATTTTAACCACCGTTATTTTCGGTCTCTAGGGGTTCTGAAACGCGAAATTTTCTAGTCGGCACTTCCGGATTGTTTCATTGTATCAACCTTATAAGCGGGGTTCCTCCCTATGTGGGAGGGAGGAACCGCGCTAAAAGTTTAACTCTCATTGTTTCAGGAAATGAGTGGATTAGTAGATTCACTAAGTGCTCTTAAGGGGAAATACTATCTTGTGTGATCAAAATCAAATTCATTATCTCAAATTTATGAATAATAAATTTAATAAATAAATTTAATAGTCCCATTCTTCATATGCCGTTAAATCTTAAAAAAAAAAATAAATAAATATTTTTCATTTCTTTATGGCATAAGTTTTAATTGAGATTATAAGGTATCGAAAAAATAAATAAACCGATTGTCTGACGAACAGAAGCCCCAATTTTTAAAAAGTGATAGTTTGCAGGTAGCAATTCTTAATTTAAAATTATTTAAATAAGAAGGTAAATAATTTGAAACATGAAGGGAAAATCTAATAAATTAAGTAGATGTTGGATCAAAATCAAAGTAATTTCCTCAAATTTATGAATAATAACTACATCAGTATTTTTTACTTTTAGCACTTTCCTCCGAAGGAAAGTAGCTATTGAGGTTGGACTCATGACGGAATTTTTGAAAAATTTCTTCAAATCTTTATCGATCCTACCTAGTAGACACCGAAAATGACCCCCGTTAAAATTTATATATATATATATATATATATATATATATATATATATATATATATATATATATGTGTGTCTGTTAACACGATAGCGGCCAGAGTATTTGTTTTTTCGTCACGAAACTTGGTATATAGCATTCAATTAGCAAACGATTGAACGAGTTCGTTAACCACCAAAATCGGTCCACCGGAAGGGGGAGTTTACCCCGGACCCAAAACACTAATTTGACTATGTCAGCCGTAATATTTGTTATATTTCAACGAAACTTGGTATGCGTAGTGGTAATATAGAGAGAAAAGTGAGATATAAAAATGAACTAAATCGGCTCATTAGAAGGGGGGGTTTACTCCGGACCCACAATACCAATTCGCCACTACCAGCCGTGATTTTTGGTATATTTCGACGAAACTCGGTATTCGTAGTGCTAATCCACAGGTAAATATGTGTTGTAAAAATAAACTAAATCGGTTCATTAGGAGGGGGCGTTTACTCCGGACCCACAATACCAATTCGCCACTACCAGCCGTGATTTTTGGTATATTTCGACAAAACTCGGCATTCGTAGTGGTAATCCACAGGTAAATAACTGTTGTAAAAATAAACTAAATCGGTTCATTAGAAGGGGAGGGGTTTACTCCGGACCCAAATTCCTAATATACACATACCGGTCGTAATTTCTGCTGTATTGTAAAGAAACGCTGTATACGTCGTGGGTAACTCATGAGAAAGAAGTGTTGTAAAAATGAGCTGAATCGGTCAATCGGAAAGCGGGGGTTTACTTTGTAATATATTTCAATAGAAAAGCCCGCCAGACGTAGGTTCACAAAGCCGCCGCAAGGAGCGCTTTCTACCACTAGAGTGACTGTATCCTGTTCCTGCGTTAGATCAAAATACGATAATATGAGGTTTTTTGTATTTATTACGTAGTGTAGTAGGTAACATGTGTAAACATAACTCTGGAAGCAAATTAATAATTGATCAGTTACTCATTACAAATTTAAAAGAGAACTATTCATGTTTTTATTTTATTTGTGTAGGACATTTTAAGCAAATTGTTCTGGAAAGCAGTCTACACTACCCAAATTCTGAGGAAAGTGCTTAGTTATGCAGCTCCTGCGTGACGGACTTTTTTTATTGTAATAAGTTTTAAATAGTATTTTAAAGTATCAAAAAAATAAGATTTAATTCTTCGAAAAAAAAGTCCGACTCGCAGGAACTGCGTCATCTTAGCGCGGTTCCAGTTCATTTTTTTTTTTTTTTTTTTTACGGCTCATCTACATCTAGGTCAATAGCGCCGACATCCAGGGTTTAGCGAGGAATTTTACCAGCGAGCCGTGGGATGATAAAATTTCTGCCGGAGATTGTGAATCGAACCCACCATCTCCCGCTTATGAATCCAAGGCGCTAGCCATTAGACAACGGGAGACCCCGGTTCCTGTTTATATCCCTATTCTCATTTGAAAAGCATCGAATAGAAACAGATAGTATGTTCCTCGGCCTTTGTTCAAAGGGTTTTATGGCTATACCTGGGGTCAGGTCCGCAAGACCCTAGAAACCTCTTCTACCGATACTTCATTTCATACGTTTCCATGAATTGGAAAATATCAAAAATTTTCACACATTCCTGTGTTCTTTTACTATAGTAATAATTCTAGAGATAAAATCAATTAAAAAATAAAATAAAAAAAACCAACAGCATAAAGGCAATTGAAAATATCCAAAAGACGTCATCGAATCTTTTTCTCTTGGCAAGCTATATTTCTAACAATGAATTGTTTTTCTTATTTTGCCTAATCTGTTTTATTGTAAAATACATTATCCAACTATAAGCAATTAAAAAATAACAGGAATAAAAACAGACAAAAAGAACAGTTCGAATAAGCAAAATCAATTACTTTAATGATTTAAGCACTTATTTCTCCGATTGACATCGCCTAATCAAAACTTTCATCAGAACCTTTTTTGTAGAGCATTTAGTAAGCTTTCTAATGGTATTCTTTCGTTTACCAAGATTCTCAAACTTTTTCGAGATATTAAGGAAAATATACAAAGTTACCAAAACTTTTAATGTCTGTTAATAAAATATTTTATTCTAACCCTTCCTTAACTCCAAACGTAACCAAAATTTCAACATATTAGTTTTAATGAAATTAGAACATGCAGAAAATGTTTCAACTGAATCCCATGATTCTAAGTACCCAAACCAAAAACGGTATTCAAAAATTATTTTTCCAATTTTCTCAAAAACGGTTAAAGCTATCGCCTTGAAAATGGTTTCATTCGTTTTCCTAGCCAAAGAAGCCTATAAAACGAGTACTTACAAGCTTATGAAATCAAAAACGTAAGCTTTACGATTTTTTTCCCGCGAATTTCGCCCGAAACGCCATCTTCCAGTAGGCGGATTTTGCTGGTTAACGAACTTGACCTTTCAAATCGGGCGACAGATTTTTGTACCAAATTTCATCAAAATCGGACCATCAGGGAGGCCAGAAATCCGCGAACAGACAAATATATATATATATATATATATATATATATATATATATATATATATATAAATATATACATATATATATATATACAAATTTTAACCACCGTTATTTTCGGTCTCTAGGGGTTCTGAAACGCGAAATTTTCTAGTCGGCACTTCCGGATTGTTTCATTGTATCAACCTTATAAGCGGGGTTCCTCCCTATCGGGGAGGGAGGAACCGCGCTAAAAGGAGGCGCCTTTTCTGACGAACGGAATTCCTCTTCTCTTACGGGCGACATTCTGCAGGTGGCAATTTTTAATCTAGGACAATAAAACTAAAGTTATTTTGAAAGAAGAAGATAAAATGAAATAATGCACGTAGGACTTTTAAGAAATATTTCTTGTTCGGAAATTATGAAAAATTCTAAATTTTATATTAAAAAATCCGTTTGATATTGCTCATAAAATCGTTAAAATTCAATGAACCAAAAATAAAGACTGCTTAATTTGCTAGCAAATGTATTTAGGCAGCTGCAATTAAATTTTAATTTTGATCGCGTGCAAATTGAAGGTGCTAGCGTATCGCCCAATTTGAAAAACGTAGTTTTCTGATAACTCACTGTTGAGAGTTCATTGTACTGGAAAATTCAATTTTTTTTATTTTTATTTATTTAATCTAAAAATCAAATTTTTGGCACATTTAAAAAAATGTTCGACCAAATAAACAATCTAGGATATCATTTTTGATTACTAAAGGAGAAATTTACACCTCGGTTTCTGTCCTTATCATTCACTCTGTTCTACTTAAGGCTTGAAGTGAGGATGGAGGGTTGAAGTCCTATAGGCCAGGGTTCAAAACAGTGGGATACAAGGGAAGTTAGTGGATGGGAGATAAGGGACAAAGTAGAAGGAATCGCCAGAATTTTCCAGTGGCTGATGGTGCCGTATCTCTAAAAGTTGGTCATTACAATTTAACTCCCATAGTTTCAGGAAATGAGTGGATTAGTAGTTTTGAGCTAGTGTTCAAGTCTCTATATCAGTCCCATAACAGGCCACGTGGGTCCTGAGGGGCAGATACTATAGAGGTATCTGATTCATGACCATACGGCACACCAAGGAGATAGTGTGGTCAGTACTATGCTCAGGCCGCCTGATTTTCCCCTAGGCTGCTTCGACTGCCTAGAGTCGTTAGCACCCAAGGTACCCATTATTAAATTAATTAATGGCTGGGTTGGCCTAGGGACGGTCTGGGCGGCCGAATTCAACCAATGAACGAAGACACTAGAAGAAAAAATCTTTAGTACTATGCTCGGGATTTGAACTCAGGCCTCCAGCTTATTAGTCCAGTGCTCTACCACCGAGCTAACCTCGCCCCAAGTCTCTAAATCGCTTCAGATTAATATCATGCGCTCATTTAAAATTTGGAGATCAATGAGTTGTTAAATAATTTATCTTGAGTTTATTAAGTGTACACACAACGTTTATTAAAACAACCACAATAATTCAAGACATTGGAGATCATTCGGCTCCCAAATTACAAATCAAGACACATCAAACGACCATTTGGCTCCCAAATTACAAATCAAGACACATCAAACGACCATTCGGCTCCCAAATTACAAATCAAGACACATCAAACGACCATTTGGCTCCCAAATTACAAATCAAGACACATCAAACGACCATTCGGCTCCCAAATTACAAATCAAGACACATCAAACGACCATTTGGCTCCCAAATTACAAATCAAGACACATCAAACGACCATTTGGCTCCCAAATTACAAATCAAGACACATCAAACGACCATTCGGCTCCCAAATTACAAATCAAGACACATCAAACGACCATTTGGCTCCCAAATTACAAATCAAGACACATCAAACGGACAAAAAAGTTATTTTTATTGGATGGAAATTAGTTCCACGGAACATACTATTCCCCACTCCCATTAATTAATTAATATATTCGCTCTTTGGTTTAAGGGCCAAAAACGATTTGAGTAGTTGGAACTCTAAATGAAACACTTTTAGCTTTTTAGGTTTTGTTAAGAAGCTTTGTTTTGAGAATATATTTTTTTGCCTATCGTTTATATATATATTTAATCCGAAGTTAACCATTTGGAGGCTTAATATATTTTCTACAAAACTTTTCACAGGATGTAGCATTAAAGAATATTAAATTAATTTTATTAATATGTTTTTATCTTATATTCTGTACGTGAATATGACTCCAAAAGGGGAGTACATTTTCGAACAATTTGTTGAAACGGGGAGCATTTTCGATCCATTGTATTACGTTTTTTCTTGTCAACTAGTGTATTGTATTTTTCTTCTGTTGCTAAGAATTTTAAAATCGATGCTTTTGGTCATTGCACAGTCATTGTCCAAGAATATGAACATTTTGAACCAATTAAGGATCATAATTGAAGTGAGAAATCACAATTGGCTTAAACTGTTGTGTAACAATGGCGTGCAAATTATTTACTGGTACGAGTCATGTTTTGAGTGGATAAGTAGTTTTGACAGTTAGCTCCCAATCCACTAAATGGGTTGAGGTGGAATTTTCAGGTGTTGTGTTAATCAGACAGAATGGCTACCGAATGTCACACCCACAACACATAATATTTTTTGTAAATGGAGCCTCGTTCACCTTTATTGCTGACTATTGGCAATAAAGTCTAATATTTCCACGTATAAGTTATTTTACGCCGTTTCATAAATTTTGATTTATATATTTTAGGCATATAAAATGTGTGCTTTTCTCGAACCATGTCATTGTAAGGAATGTCTTTCCATAAAATCTATATATATATAAAAATCACGTGTCTGTCTGTTTTTCTGTTTCTTTGTTCCTTATACAAATCTACACCGTTTGACCGATTTTGACCAAACTTGGAATAATGGTAGGTCTTGATACGAGAAATTTCCTAGGCCAGGTCAAAAAAATCTACTAGCTGTCTGTCTGTTTGTTTGTCTCTTATACAAATCCACACCGTTCGTCCGATTTCGACTAAACTCGGTACACATGTAGATCTTAATCTGGATAGTGACGTAAGCTAAGTCAAAAACGTCTACCAGCTGTCTGTCTGTATGTTTGTCCCTTATACAAATCCACACCGTTCGTCCGATTTTGACTAAACTCGGTACACATGTAGTTCTTAATCTGGGGAGTGTCGTAGGCTAAGTCAAAAACGTCTACCAGCTGTCTGTCTGTATGTTTGTCCCTTATACAAATCCACACCGTTCGTCCGATTTTGACTAAACTCGGTACACATGTAGATCTTAATCTGGATAGTGACGTAAGCTAAGTCAAAAACGTCTACCAGCTGTCTGTCTGTATGTTTGTCCCTTATACTAATCCACACCGTTCGTCCGATTTTGACTAAACTCGGTACACATGTAGATCTTAATCTGGGGAGTGTCGTAGGCTAAGTCAAAAACGTCTACCAGCTGTCTGTCTGTATGTTTGTCCCTTATACAAATCCACACCGTTCGTCCGATTTTGACTAAACTCGGTACACATGTATGTCCTGATACGGGGCGTGTTATAGGTTAGGTCAGAGTCGTCTAGGACTCACAGTTGGGAGGCCACGGGCTCATAACAGTTACAGATTCGTGTTATTAGATTTTAATAATACTTATTTGGTTTCTAATTTATTTAGGCTTTTCTATATGCAGAAAGTAGGTGAAGCATGGCACGCCGAGTAACAGCTAGTATAATATAAAGTACGAGATAGAATAATAAAACATAGTTCACGTCTCCGCGTCTCCTCAAGCCAAAAATCGAAAGTACCAACTCGAAATTAACATACAAAAAGAATTTATATCCCCGGATTATAATAATATTACTTATTTGGTTTCTAATTTAATTTTGCTTTTCTAGAAATAGCAGAATGGCACGCCGGGTAACAGCTAGCAGTGAATAAAGATACCATATTCAATAAATATCCAGGATTCATGACAGTTCGAGTAGGAAGAAGTTTAATTTATAAAAAGTCCGTCACGCAGGAGCTGCATAACTAAGCACTTTCCTCAGAATTTGGTTAGTGTAGACTGCTTTCCAGAACAATTTGCTTAAAATATCCTACATAAATAAAATAAAAACATGAATAGTTCTCTTCTAAATTTGTAAAGAGTAACTGATCAATTATTAATTTGCTTCCAGAGTTATGTTTACACATGGTACCTATTACACTACGTAATAAGTACAAAAAAACCTCATGTTATCGTATTTTGATCTAACGCAGGAACAGGATACAGTCACTCTAGTGGTAGAAAGCGCTCCTTGCGGCGGCTTTGTGAACCTACGTCTGGCGGGCTTTTCCATTGAAATATATTACAAATTAAACCCCCGCTTTCCGATTGGCCGATTCAGCTCATTTTTACAACACTTCTTTCTGATGAGTTACCCACGACGTATACCGTGTTTCGTTACAATACAGCAGAAATTACGACCGGTATGAGTATATTAGGAATTTGGGTCCGGAGTAAACCCCCCCCCCCCTTCTAATGAACCGATTTAGTTTATTTTTACAACACATATTTACCTGTAGATTACCACTATGAATACCGATTTTCGTCGAAATATACCAAAAATCACGGCTGGTAGTGGCGAATTGGTATTGTGGGTCCGAAGTAAACCCCCCCCTCCTAATGAACCGATTTAGTTTATTTTTACAACACATCTTTACCTGTGGATTACCACTACGAATACCGAGTTTCGTCGAAATATACCAAAAATCACGGCTGGTAGTGGCGAATTGGTATTGTGGGTCCGGAGTAAACCCCCCCTTCTAATGAACCGATTGAGTTAATTTTTATATCTCACTTTTCTCTCTATACTACCACTACGAATACAAAGTTTCGTTGAAATATAACAAATATTACGGCTGACATGGTCAAATTAGTATGTGGGTTCGGGGTAAACCCCCCCTTCCGGTGGACCGACTTTGGTGGTTAACGAACTCGTTCAATCATTTGCTAATTGAATGCTATATACCAAGTTTCGTGACGAAAAAACAAAAACTCTGGCCGCTATCGTGTTAACAGATAGATATAAATAAATTTTAATTATAATAGATATAAATAAATAAATTTTAACGGGGGTCTCTAATAGGTAGGATCGATAAAGATTTGAAGAAATTTTTCAAAATTTCCGTCATGAGTCCAACCTCAATAGCTACTTTCCTTCGGAGGAAAGTGCTAAAAGAATATACACCGTTGTTGAATATACACAGTTGTTGATATACACCTTTCACCGCGGCCGCTTGGTCTAGGGGTATGATTCCTGCTTTGGGTGCAGGAGGTCCCGGGTTCAAATCCCGGAGCGGCCCATTACTTTTTTCAATGGTAATTTTATTTATAAAGTTATTTTTTTTTATTGAGATAATGAGAATTTGTGGATTTGTTCAGATTACGCAGATCACATCATTAGGCCGACGGAAAGTGGGGCCAAACGACTTTTTGCGTTTCCAAATCTTAACCGTTTTGAATTCATTTTTTTGTTTTTAAAAATAAAATTTATAACAACTTTGGCAAGCCAGATTTTTGTTTTTTGTTTCTCCTGCTTATTAAATTACGTCGAAATAACTCACAAACTTTTAGAATTGAACATAAAATAATATTTTATTTTTCTTCTAACATAAAATCAGCAATGATATCGTTGAAGTTAAATATTCAAACCCTGACTAGATTTGGAAAAAAAAATCGAAATTTATTATCAAATTATTCAAAACTCATATTATAGTAGAACTTGGATAATTCGAACCTCTAGGGACCGATAATTCGAACCTCTAGGGACCGATAAAAAAGTTCGAATTATCCAAAATTCGAATTAAAAAAGTTTGTGAATATAAAGGGGTAAAACATTGATTTTCATATTTTCACATTTTTTAAATTAAAAAAATACATACATTTTATTTAAATAAAAACAAACATTTCGTAAATTGATGATTACGTACTTAAGTAATAAATAATTTATCAAAAAAGTAAAAATAAAAGTCTATTGTTTTGAAAAAAAGTCATTTTCATGGGCAAGAATTTTTTCTTTATTTTTCAGGTAAGTTGGTAAAGTATTAGGAGGAATTCCTTGGCAATTTCAGATTGTTTCTTTATTCCTTTTTCAACTTCTTTAATCGAAGCTATTTTCGCTGACAACGTTAAAGTTTTATAACTTCTAGGCTTCGACATCCTAAATCAAGAACTCACTGAACTGCACTGTACACGAGAAATTCAAGGAACAAACAATACAACAGATCTAGGCACTGACTGACTCATAACTCAATAAGAAATGAGATGGGAAGGATGGTGGAAGGGAAATCTAGGATAAAACGACAGGATGGTGTATGTAACTACAACCCCTAGAAGGGAGGAAGCGCGACCCACCACATTGCATCATCCGTATCATTGCTACATCCGTATCTTACTATCCTGTTTACCAGAGTGGAGAATATTTTCACGAGATTTAAGATCGAACATCTCCTATTGGAGGTAAAGACTCGTAAAAAAATTCGAATTATCCAAAATTTTATTCGAATTAACCACGATTTTTTAACATTGTTTATGCCCTAAATTCTAGGGGCCGAGAGAAATATTCGAATTAACCACGATTTCGAATTATCCAAGTTCGAATTATCCATGTTCCACTGCATTTCAATAATTCTCTTTGTTGAATTATAATAGATTTACGTTTTAAAGATGTCTGATTTATTCCAAGTCTAATCAGGTTTTGAATTTCAACGATATCAGTGCTGATATTTAGTTAGATAAAAAATATAATATTATTTTATGTTCGATTGTAAAAGTTTGTGAATTATTTACACGTAATTAAATGAACAGGGGAAACGAAAAACAAAAATCCGGCTAGACAAAGTTGTTCTAAATTTTATTAGGTTTCGTTTAAAAAATAATGCATTGAAATCGGTTAAGATTTGGAGGCTGTAACCTTTTTTGTTGAAACACTAAAGGTAGTTTTGCCCCACTGTGCGACGTCACTACTGGCATTTTCTACATACAGAAAGGAAGATAATTTAATATTTAAGAAAACTTTAATATTTCAAAACGAATCTCCTTGAGTAAGCTCCAGAGAAAACGATTATTTCTACTATATTCGTCTGTGGCAGAAGGTCAATTTTATAAAAACACTTACTTTCTTCTCTACCTTTTTAGCACTTTCCTCCAAAGGAAAGTAGCTATTGAGGTTGCACTCATGACGGAATTTTTGAAACATTTCTTCAAATCTTTATCGATCCTACCTAGTAGACACCGAAAATGACCCCCATTAAAATTTATATATATATATATATATATATATATATATATATATATATATATATATATATATATGTATATATATATATATATATATATATATATATATATATGTATATATATATATATATATATATATATATATAAAATCAGTCCCGTAACAGGCCACGGGGGCCCTGAGGGGCAGATACTATAGAGGTATCTGTTTCATGACCATACGGCACACTAGGGAGATAGTGTGGTCAGTACTATGCTCCGGCCGCCTGATTTTCCCCTTGGCTGCTTCGACTGCTAGAGTCATTAGCACCAACCAAGGTACCCATTATTAAATTAATTAAAGGCTGGGTTAGCCTAGGGACGGTCAGGGAGGCCGAATTCAACCCATGAACGAAGACACTAGAAGAAAAAATCTTTAGTGCTTGCTCGGGATTTGAACTCAGGCCTCCAGCTTATTAGTCCAGTGCTCTACCACTGAGCTAACCTCGCCCCCCATATATATATATATGTGTGTGTGTCTGTTAACACGATAGCGGCCAGAGTTTTAGTTTTTTCTTCACGAAACGTGGTATATAGCGTTCGATTAGCAAACGATTGAACGGGTTCGTTAACCACCAAAATCGGTCCACCGGGAGGGGGGTTTACACCGGACCCAAAACACTAATTTGACCATGCCAGCCGTAGTTTTTGTTATATTTCAACGAAACTCGGTATTCGTTACGTTGATTTAAAGAGAGAAATACGTTGTAAAAATAAACTAAATCGGTTTATTAGGAGGGGGGGGGGGGTTTACTCTGGACCTCCATTACCAATTTGCCACTACCAGCCGTAATTTTTTTTACATTTCAACGAAACTCGGTATTCGTGGTGGTAATCAACAGAGAAAAATGTGTTGTAAAAATAAACTAAATCGGGTTATTTGGAGGAGGGGGGTTTACTCCGGACATAAAGTACTAATATACTCATAGCGGTCGTAATTTCTATTGTATTGTAACGAAACGCGGTATACGTCGTGGGTATCTCACGAGAAAGAAGTGTTGTAAAAATGAAGTAAATCGGTCTATTGGAAAGGAGGGTTTACTTTAAACTCTGTTTCATTAGAATTAGCCGGCCAGATGTAGGTTCCCAAAGCCACCGCGAGGAGCGCTATCTCCCACTAGGGGGATTGTATCCTGTTCCTGCGTCAGACCAAAAGACGGAAAATGAAGTTTTTGTGTATTTATTAAGTAGTACAGTATCATGTATTAACATAACTCTGGAAGCAAATTATTTACAAAATTAATAATTGAACAGTTCTCATAAGAAATGTAAATGAGCAGAACTATTATTTATATAGGTTATTTACAGCAAATTATTCAGTAATGTAGTCCACACTACAAAAATTCTGAGGAAAGTGCTTAGTTATGCAGCTCTTGCGTGACAGACTTTTATTAGGCTCTACATGTTTCACGTCGCTGTGACGCCTCTTCAGGAGCACTTAAACTAAATAAAATAAAATATGGTTACAGCCTATCCATTAGAGAACCTTCCGCAGGTAGGGCCATGTCTAGACTGATAAGATCAATCATGTCTACTGGGTATCAGCTGTTTAAAATCCATAATTTTAGGGTAAATGTCGATTTTCCAAAAGAAGTTTTTTGTCATTTTATAAAATAATTCATTTTACAATATAGCCATACATTTAATTTTGACACGGTAAAAGTATTAGATAAAGAGAAAAACCCCATAAAAAGAAAAATTAAGGAAAGTATACACATAATTAAAAATAGGAAAAAGGCCGTCAACAAAAAAACAGATATTAAATACCTGGATAAAATATTTTTTAATTTAAAAAACAAGACGACATAAAATGAATTATTTTATAAAATGACAAAAAACTTCTTTTTGAAAATCGACATTTACCCTAAAACTATGGATTTTAAACAGCTGATACCCAGTAGACATGATTGATCTTATCAGTCCATACGTGGCCCTACCTGCGGAAGGTTCTCTAATGGATAGGCTGTAACCATATTTTATTTTATTTAGTTTAAGTGCTCCTGAAGAGGCGTCACAGCGACGCGAAACATGTAGAGCGTAATAATAATTTTCTTCTTTTTTTTTAATATTTATTTATGAGCATCCATGCGCATCTAAGGCGTTTCGCTCCAAACAGTTATTGCATATATACATCTAAAAACAAATGGTATACATCAATATATATATATATATATATATATATATATATATATATATATATATGTATGTATATATTTTACATCTATAAACAAATTATATGTAGAAATGACAATATATTTACATCTAAAAAACGAATGGTATATACAAATGACAATATATATACATTTAAAGACAAATGGTGTACATATATACATTTAAAAAAGTCCGACTCGCAGGAACTGCAGCATCTTAGCGCGGTTCCGTTCATGTCCCTAGTGCCATTTGATAAGCTTAGAAAAGAAATAAACTTATTTTTTTTATATATCCCGTGAAAATTGTCAAAATCCTCTCGAACATCTCGAATAAAAGTGATATTAAGGCGTCAGGGACACCGACAGTAGCTAACTTTTACACAGAAGCGCAAATTACAGAATCTGGCTCTCATTCTAAAGCAAAGCTCTATAAATCAATACAAAATATGCCTAATAAAGCCTTTCTAGCGGATACAGAAGCATGGGCGTATATGAGGGGGGGCTGAGGGGGCTGCAGCCCCTCCCGAAATTAGTTCATAAAACATATTTTATTTTACGTGTAATTGCGTTTTAGTTGCCTAAAACTATTCCAAGCTCTGAATATTTAGTATTCCATACCCTGGAAATGGTCTCAGCCCCCCCCCCGAAATTGTTTTTATATACGCCCATGTACAGAAGGATCAAGAAGAAGTACACAAGATTGAGTAGAATACCCTGCCTAATATAGCCTATATAGAATTATATGCCGAATAAAACCTATCTAGTTAATACACAAGGACAAATAAAAGTCTTGACGAATAACAAGTCAAGAAAAAAAACTTTATTTAACAAAATAAAACAAAGTTTAGTTGCCCAACTACAATAGAATAATATACCTAATTAAGTCTATGGAGTAGATACAAATGGACCAAAAACAAGTCTTGTGGAATATTGTTTTTTTCCTAATTAAATACTTTTTATCAATATTTAGTATATAACCTTTGTTGAAAACTATTGATTGCTAATTGATGAATCGGTTTACAACTAAGTAGTCTTTATGAATATTTAGTATATAATCTATGTTTGGATCTGTGTTTTTGGGGTGCTCTCCGCCTAGGCTTTGTATTTGTGTCGGCAGATACCTGGGGTATATTTACAGCTCTTGAGGATTAACTCTTAGCAGGTAAATTTCCTGCGGACCTTCTGCTTCTACGGGCATTGAACCGCCATATTTGCTCATAGTATCTAACCGTTGTGAAGTTTATTTTTTGGATTTAGGACTTAATATACTTATGTAGACCAAATCATAGCAAGAAGTAATCCTCCGTCGTCAGTTCTTAACTATGTAGACTCGCTAATGTTATCCAATCTTAGATACATCGTATTTAAAATCCACAGCAAAAACACGACATTTCCTCAGAATCCCCTGCTGAATAAAACTTATATAGAATAATATGCAAAATAAAGCCTATCTAGTGGATACAAATAGAGGAAAAAAGCCGTTCGTGGTGGTAGAAAATCTTAAAAGTATTTCGCTCAGAAATCTCCGAAATATTGTCACTAATTTTACGTATCCTGTTTTATAGCCAAATAGATTTATATTCTATAATCAATAAGAAAAACCTACTAACAATAAAAAACTATGGGTAACAGATGAAAATAGGGAATACCAAGAATAATTCTAAAGAACGAAATCAACACCAGTACTGTAATCTAGATATTCATACGGCATCTTCGAATTCTAACAAACAAAATATTGATTCTAATTATACGTATCCTGTTTTATTGACAAATACATTTGACTATACACATATATATATATATATATATATATATATATATATATATATATATATAAAAACAAATGGTATTATTTATATACATCTGGTTGATCAATCGGATTACACAATTAGACATAGTTACTAATTCATTAATTACATGTTATCGTTCTTTACAGTTTACCAAGTGGCGTAATACCTTACTTATGTTTTTATTGCAATTGTTTGAATATAATATTGAGATGGGGTAAAAAAAAAAAAAAAAAAAAAAAAGGGGGGGTTGAAAGTGTTAAATTTTTCCATACATATTAATAGTTTTGAGGTGTGTAAGGATTGCTGGTATGTGTGGACTGCTGTCAGTAAGTAATTCGGTCATGTCATACGGTAAGTGTCGGCATTCTGTTAGTATGTGTTTTACGGTTCGTTCGGTGTTACAGATTTTACATGTAGGCTGTTCTTTTTTAGTCATTAAGTACTCGTGTGTTATTCGCGTATGTCCAATTCTGAGTCTAGTTAGTACTACTTCTTCTCTTCTGTTTTGTCTGTGACTGGAAGGACATTCCGCGATATTCCGCTTTATTTGTCGCATTTTTTTTTTTTTTTTTTTTTTTTTACGGCGCATCGACATTATTCTTGGCCATTAGCGCCGAGATCCAGGGTGCAACCAGGAATTTTCTCAGCGAGCCCTGAGATGAGAAAATTTCTGGCGCCGGTGGGGATCGAACCCACCATCTCCCGCTTATGAATCTAGCGCCACTAGACCACGGGAGACCCCGTCGCAGTTTGTTGTTGGTAGATAGGTTTGTCCAGTCATTTTGCCATTCTTCATGTCCCGGTAGCCAATATATTGTTGTATATTGGCGTAATAAAAGAGTAGAGAAGAAAGTAAGTGTTTTTATAAAATTGACCTTTTGCCACAGACGAATATATTGGAAACATAGGGTCCCTATCTTATAATATGATTATTTCTGAAACAATATTACAACAACTTTTGTTGTAATTGTAATTTTCTCATGGAAATTTTGAAAAGTTCATGAAAACTTGAGAGTAATGTTCGTATGGTGGCTTAGCTTTGCCAGCAGATTCCCGTGTAATTAACACAGGAGCTGACTAACTTATTAATATTACAGAGGAAAGCCGACTATGGATTCCGTCCACGTTCTGGGGTTGGTGGTAGGGGTTTTGGGGGTAGTTAAAGTGTTAATAAGCAACCACATGCACCAAGTCGATATTAAACCATGTTTCCGTTACCATTGTGGGTGTCGCGAAATTAATATCTATCTATTCCTACAACATAGATGATATTTATATCTAAGTTAACTGGGCAAAATGGCACAAGCTTCTGTCTGTATGGTTGATTTTCATACAAATCCACACTGTTCGACCGATTTTACCCAAACTTGGAACACTGATAGGTCTTGATATGGGAAGGGTCATAGGCTAGGTCAAAAACGTCTATCAGCTGTCTGTCTGTATGTTTGATTTTCATACAAATCCACACTGTTCGACCGATTTTACCCAAACTTGGAACACTGATAGGTCTTGATATGGGAAGTGTCATAGGCTAGGTCAAAAACGTCTATCAGCTGTCTGTCTGTATGTTTGTTCCTTATACAAATCCGCGCTGTTTGGCCGATTATGATCAAACTTGGCACAAAGGTAGGTCTTGATTCGGTGAGAGTCATAGGCTAGGTCATTATCGTCTAGGACTCACAGTTCGGAGGTCACGGGTTCAAAACTATGAACCCAAATAGTTACAGATTTGCGTTATTACATTTTAATATTACTTATTTGGTTTTCAATATAGTTTTGCTTTTCTGGATGCAGAAAGTAGGTGTAGCATGGCACGCCGGGTAAAAGATATATATATATTATTCCGTATTATATATTTTATTTTTTATAAATTTACTAGCTGTTGCTCGGCGTGCTATGCTACACCTACCTTCTGCATCTCTAGAAAAGCAAAACTATATTAGAAACCAAATAAGTAATATTAAAATCTAATAACGCAAATGTGTAACTATATGGATTCATAGTTTCCAACCCGTGACCTCCGAACTGTGAGTCCTAGACGATATTGACCTAGCCTATGACTCTCACCGAATCAAGACCTACCAGTCTTCCAAGTTTGGCCAAAATCGGTCAAACGGTGTGGATTATTTTAGGAACAAACAGATAAGCAGACAGACAGAGCGACGCGGTTTTAGCGCGGTTCCTCCCCCCCCCATAGGGAGGAACCCCGCTTATAGGGTCGATACAATGAAACAAACTGGAAGTGCCGACTAGAAAATTTCGCGTTTCAGAACCCCTAGAGACCGAAAATAACGGTGGTTCAAATTTGTATATATATATATATATATATATATATATATATATATATATATATATATATATATATATATATATGTATGGTATATATTTATATATATATATATATATATATATATATATTTGTCTGTTCGCTCTCTAGCTAGAAGACGAATGGTCCGATTTTGATGAAATTTGGTACAAAAATCCTTCGTCCAATTTGAAAGGTCAAGTTCGTTAACCAGCAAAATCCGCCTACTGGAAGATTACGTTTGGGGCAAAATTCGCGCAAAAAAAATCGTAACGCTTACGTTTTTGGGTTCATAAGCTTGTAAGTACTCTTTTTATAGGCTTCTTGGGCTAGGAAAACGAATGGAACCATTTTCAAGGCGATAGCTTTAACCGTTGTCGAGAAAATTTGAAAAATAGTTCTTGAATTCCGTTTTTGGTTTGGGTACTTAGAATCACGGGATTCAGTTGAAACATTATCTGCATGTTCTAATTTCATTAAAACTAATATGTTGAAATTTTGGTTACGTTTGGAGTTAAGGAAGGGTTAGAATAAAATATTTTATTAACAGACTTAAAAAGTTTTGGTAACTTTGTATATTTTCCTTAATATCTCGAAAAAGGTTGAGAATCTTGGTAAACGAAAGAATACCATTAGAAAGCTTACTAAATGCTCTACAAAAAAGGTTCTGATAAAAGTTTTGATTAGGCGATGTCAATCGGAGAAATAAGTGCTTAAAGAATTAAAGTAATTGATTTTGCTTATTCGAACTGTTCTTTTTGTCTGTTTTTATTCCTTGTTATTTTTTAATTGCTTATAGTTGGATAATGTATATTACAATAAAACAGATTAGGCAAAATAAGAAAAACAATTCATTGTTAGAAATATAGCTTGCCAAGAGAAAAAGATTCGTTGACGTCTTTTGAATATTTTCAATTGCCTTTATGCTGTTGGTTTTTTTATTTTATTTTTTAATTGATTTTATCTGTAGAATTATTACTATAGTAAAAGAACACAGGAATGTGTGAAAATATTTGATATTTTCCAATTCATTGAAACGTATGAAATGAAGTATCGGTAGAAGAGGATTCTTGCGGACCTGACCCCAGGTATAGCCATAAAACCCTTTGAACAAAGGCCGAGGAAAATATTATCTGTTTCTATTCTATGCTTTTCAAATGAGAATAGGAATATGAACAGGAACCGGGGTCTCCCGTGGTCTAATGGCTAGCGCCTCAGAAGCGGGAGATGGTGGGTTCGATTCCCAACCTCCGGCAGGAATTTTATCATCCCACGGCTCGCTGGTGAAATTCCTCGCTACACCCTGGATGTCGGCGCTAATGACCTAGATGTATATGTGCCGTCAAAAAAAAAAAAAAAAAAAAAAAAAAAAAAAAAAAAAAAAAAAAAAAAAAAAAAAAAAAAAAAAAAAAAACTGGAACCGCGCTAAGATGACGCAGTTCCTGCGAGTCGGACTTGTTTATATATTTATATACAATATATATATATATATATATATATATATATATATATATATATATATATATATATATATATATGGGGCGAGGTTAGCTCAGTGGTAGAGCACTGGACTAATAAGTTGGAGGACCTGAGTTCAAATCCCGAGCAAGCACTAAACATTTTTTCTTCTAGTGTCTTCGTTCATGGGTTGAATTCGGCTTCCCTGACCGTCCCTAGGCCAACCCAGCCTTTAATTAATTTAATAATGGGTACCTTGGGTGCTAATGACTCTAGCTGTCGAAGCAGCCAAGGGGAAAATCAGGCGGCATAGTACCGACCACACTATCTCCCTAGTGTGCCGTATGGGCCCTTGTGGCCTGTTACGGGACTGATTTTTTTTTTTAATATATATATATATTATTTTTTTTTTTTATTAGTTTCCTCTCTGCAGTAACCCTGCAAAGAGGCCGTTTATTTTGTGCTACACGTTCCAATACATAATGTATATCACATGTATTTTATAAAATTTTGTCATCAAATGTTCTTAGATATATTACATTAATGATTTAACATTAAATAATTAATAACTAAATTTAAATAATTAGAAAATAAATATACATAAAATAAATATAATTTTATATATTTACATAATTTGTTTGTTTACATTTTTTATTATTTCAATTGTCTTTAGAGGCATCGATCGTCTTTAGAGTAAGGCATCCTCTCTTACAAAAATCTCTGAAGCTTGAATAGTGTTTATTAAACAGCTCTTTTTCTGTAATGGGCCAGTTTTTTATATTCTTTTGAATTGTTTTTCTCTCTTCTATGAGTAACTTACATTTGTATATAAGGTGCTGTGTTGTTTGTGGTGTTGTGTTGTCGCAAGGGCATGCCGAGCTGTTAGTTATATTTAGCTTGTGTAAGTATGTGTTTAATGATCCGTGTCCAGTTAGTAATTGTGTCGTGTAGAAGTCACAACATGTATGTTTTCGTACTAAGTGGCTGTGTATGTCAGGTATAAATGAAAAGAGTGTACGTCCTTTTGTAGAGTTTCCCCATTGTGCATATATATATATATATATATATATATATATATATATATATATATATATATATATATATATAGACATAGAACATTAATTCCCAAATTCCTCCCCCTCTCAGTCACTATCCATTCCCCCTCTCCCCTTATCTCTTACTTGTTCTCTGTTTCTTTCTCTGTCTCTCTCCCCCCTCTCTCTGCCTCTCTCTCCTTCTAACTCCAGAGGAAGAATAAGTGTGTTGAATGTTGCCATGTATCTCCCCTCGGTTCGATTGGAGACACAGTAATTCAAGGATTAAGTGTACTTTAGAAAACTTAGACAAACTAATCCGTCTAAGAACCGTTTGCTTGAACTTTATTCCGAAGCTTCTGCTTTTGAAACTGGCTAATGGTGTAATTACTTCGTGGGCAGTTAAGTTTGAATGTGCCAAGTTTCAATTGCTTTACTCTTCAATGTATTCAATTGATTGCCCAAGTAGAAAATATCCTTGACCACAATTGCACTACGTTTGTCAGAAATTGATGAGAGTTCAAAAGTTTCCAGGCGCTGTTCATCATACATATTTGTTGACACACTTTTAATAAATCCTTGAAAATATTATATCTTAATTGAGATATTTCGTTAAAACATCTAGAAATGATTCGATTTGCTTGGTAATAAATCTGCCTCGAGACCTAAGTTAAGAAGCAAGAATGCGAATTTCGACAAGAGCAGAAGACAAAGGATTCACAATGAAATACATAATATCTTTACCTGGTTAATTGAATAATTACCAATTCTTATTAATATTTAGAACTAGCAGTTACCCGGATTGCCATGCTTCTCTTACTTTCTCTATATAGAAAAAAAAAAAAAATTAGAAACCAAATAGGTAAGTAGTATTAAAATTTAATAACGCAAATCTGTAACTTTTTGGATGCACAGTTTCGAACCCGTGACCTCTGAACTGTAAGTCCTAGACGTCTTTGACACTCCCCACATCAAGATCTACCTATGTGCCAAGTTTGTTCAAAATCGGTCGAACGGTATGGATTTGTATAAGGAAAAAACACACAGACACACAGCTGGTGCACGTTTTAGCGCGGTTCCTCCCTCTTTTCACAGGGACGAACCCCGCTTATAAGGTTGATCTCATGTAGCAATCCGGAAGTGCCGACTAGAAAACTTTGCGTTTCAGAACCCCTAGACACCGAAAATGACGGTGGTTCAAATTTGTATATATATATATATATATATATATATATATATATATATATATATATATATTTGTCTGTTCGCGGCCCTGACAGCACAAAAATGGTCCGATTTTGATGAAATTTCGTACTAAAATCTTTCATCTAATTTGAAAGGTCAAGTTCGTTATCCAGCAGAATCCGCCCACCGGAACATGGTTTTTGGAGCGAACGTCGTGCGAAAAAAATCGTTCCGCTTACTTCATATGCTTGACCTTGCCTTCGAGACTTCCCGGATCAAGACCTACCTGTGTGCCAAGTTCGCTCGAAATAGGTCAAACGGTATGGGTTTGTATAAAGAACAAACATATAAACAGACGAATTGACACGTGGTTTTAGCGCGGTTACTCCCTACCTCCATACGGAGAACCCGCTCATGAGGTTGACCTCACGACGCAATCCGGAAGTGCCGACTAGAAACTTTCACGTCATGAAAATTTAGGTGGCCCAAATTTGTATATATATATATATATATATATATATATATATATATATATATATATATATATATGCTTGTCTGTTCGCTCTCTAGCAAGCTCAGTAATGGTCTGATTTTAACGAAATTTGGTACAAAAATCTGTCGTCTAATTTGAAAGGTCAAGTTCGTTAACCAGCAAAATCCGCCCACTAGAAGATAGTGTTTGGGGCAAAATTCTCGCAAAAAAATCGTAACGCCTACGTTTTTGAGTTTATATGCTTGCAGGTACTTGTTTTATAGGTTTCTCAACATAAGAAAACGAATAAAACCATTTTTAAGGCGATATCTGTAACCGTTTCTGAGAAAAGTGGAATCAATTTTTTTGTAAGTCATTATTTTTTTGTGAGTACTTAGAATCGCGGGATTCAATTAAAATATTTTCTACGTCTTGGAAATTAATCCCAACTAAGATATTTAAATTTTGTTATATTTGGAGTTAAGGAAGTAAGCGAAAAAAATTATTTTATTACTAGACATGAAAAGTTTTCGGATCTTCATACATTTTTCATAAATATCTCGATAACGGTTGGGAAATCGTGGTAAGTGGAAGGTGACCATTCGAATGCTTACTAAATTCTCTACAAAAAAGGTTCTGAAGCAATATTGGATGGGGCAACGTCAATCAGAGATATAAGCGCTTAAAACTTAAAAAGTGTTTGTTTTGTTGTTTTGAAAGGGTTTTTCTCTTTGTTTATCTCACTTTTTAATTGGTTGTTTCTTGTTTTAAATTTCATTTATCAGTAAAATTAGTATTGTAGTAAAATAAGCTAAGAAACGGTGAAAGGTATTGGTAATAAGTTTGGAGTGGCTGTGGTATCATGATGGCAGTGGCTAATCATGATGACGTAGTTTGTTTTGAATTCTCCTATCTATATAACCTTCCTCATAGCCTCCAACTGAAGTTATCGTTATTTCTCATTTTATATTAAGATTCAACCCGCGACAGAATGGAATTTTATTCGCCATGAAGCACATATTTACAGTTGATTATAGCAGTAAAACGAATTTGCTAGTGAAACAAGGAACTTAAAATGACAACGAATTTTTGGTTGTTTAGAATAGAGCCTTCTCAGCAGTAGTCAAAGAGTAAGTACGTTCTCAGTACATAATTGTATTGACTTATACAGATTAACAATTATCCGGTTCTGTGTAAGTTGGCTACTGTCAGTTTCCTGTGATTTGTAATGCTAATCTATTCCATTTCTTCGAGATGTACGTAACCGCGCTAAGATGATGCAGTTCCTGCGAGTCGGAATTTTTTATATATATAGATAAAGAATTTAAAATACTGTTCTTCATGAATAGTACTTTCCTGTATAAACTACCAATGAATTATTTAAAAAAATATATATTAATGGAATTACAACAACAAAAAATATTGCATATTGGATTGGTTCTGTATGTCACAATTGTGTGTTGCCTAACTAATATCTTGAAAAATATGGTATCCAGAAGATGCTGAATTGTCCCAGAAATTTCTCATTAAGAAAGATATTGCACTTTGTGTAAAGGTAACCTAAAAAAATATGTAGTGCTTAGAAATAGTTTTGTAGGAGAAATATTGCGTCGAAACAATTTATCCAAAAATAATGTACTACTTTCTCTGTAAGAACAGTTTGTGTCTTGTCTAAGAAATATCTCGAAAAATATCTTATCAGAAGTTGCTCTCTAAAAAACATATTGTATCTTGTGTATACAACAATATGTGTATAAAAAAAATATTGTATGCAGACATTGCTCCTTAAGAAACATATTGTGCCAGGCCTATACAATATCTTGAAAAATATTGTATGCAGACATTGCTCCTTAAGAAACATATTGTGCCAGGCCTATACAATATCTTGAAAAACATTGTATGCAGACATTGCTCCTTAAGAAACATATTGTGCCAGGCCTATACAATATCTTGAAAAACATTGTATGCAGACATTGCTCCTTAAGAAACATATTGTGCCAGGCCTATACAATATCTTGAAAAACATTGTATGCAGACATTGCTCCTTAAGAAACATATTGTGCCAGGCCTATACAATATCTTGAAAAATATTGTATGCAGACATTGCTCCTTAAGAAACATATTGTGCCAGGCCTATACAATATCTTGAAAAACATTGTATGCAGACATTGCTCCTTAAGAAACATATTGTGCCAGGCCTATACAATATCTTGAAAAATATTGTATGCAGATATGGCTCCTTAAGAAACATATTGTGCCAGGCCTATACAACATCTTGAAAAATATTGTATGCAGATATGGCTCCTTAAGAAACATATTGTGCCAGGCCTATACAATATCTTGAAAAATATTGTATGCAGACATTGCTCCTTAAGAAACATATTGTGCCAGGCCTATACAATATCTTGAATAATATTGTATTGAGAAATTGTTTTTGAAGAAACGTATTGTGGCTTGTATAAAAAATAGGTCGAAAAATATTCTATCTAGAAGTTGCTTTCTAAGAATATCATAAGCTGCTTAAAAAAGTTATTTGTAAAACAATTCATTCATAGAAAAATACTTCCATTAATGATAATTATTTGTTTTTTAAGTGTTATTTATTTATTACAATTTTGATTAGACAATCATGAATTAATATCTCTTTTATGACCCTAAGAAGATTACATACAAATATTGCCTCGTTTTATTTCATTTTAATTTTATTCAAATTGCCGATTGCTGTATATTTTTAATTTATCTGTAAAATAGAATAATATTAATAAAATGTCTAGTAAAAATTAACGGGCCGCTCCGGGATTTGAACCCGGGACCTCCTGCACCCAAAGCAGGAATCATACCCCTAGACCAAGCGGCCACCTGTTGAGAAGTGATTATTAAATTACTGTTATAACTTGGTCGACATTAATTATAATTAAGTTAAGTAGCGATTATGTACGCATTTTATTATATAACTAATTTTAATTGTTGGTGGCGTTTAACTATCAGACAAAATATAAGATAGAAAGTTCTCTTATGCTTACAAATACGCCATTTTCTCAACGAGACTCGAACCGCTATCTCCCAACTGAGAATGCAAGGTGTTAGCCAATGGTCTTCGGAATGACCCATATTTTCATCATGAAATAAAGTGATAGATACACAACAACAACAACTCTACATTCTTATTTTCCTAAGTATATTATAACAAAATTGTCACCAGTCAAAAAAAAAGTTTGCATACCTAAAAATACAAAATTCTGAGGTTTTTTTTTTATAACAATGACTCCAAATGTTGAGCTACAGTTAGGCGATCTGAATCGATCTTTTAGGAGATCAATCTTGGTAATACGATATCTAGTTTATTTATCTCCGTATCTCTACCTTCCTGTTGTTTGATTAGCTTCCTACTAAGTATTGCTCAGGAGATCGGCAGTGTCAAATCGCTCACAAAGGATAGCCCACGCCTCAAATTGATTATTTTTTGTTGAAACACGGATTTAGGGTCACTGGTACCCCACGTGGGCTTCCGTGATAAGTTTTTTTTTTTAATAATTACATGTATTTTATTTTTCCAATTTCACCCTCATCTATAAACGTACGGGTCTTATCCGACCCACAAACTGCGCTTATCTCCTAATACCCGCACTGGAACGTCAAAGGGCTTCAGGTACCCTCTCAGTCAATCCCGCGAAAGCCACGGACCACGTTTACGTCTGTCAGGCAAGAACTATATTTTTTTTAATCAACTCTCAATATAAATTTTTCCCGAACCCGTGTCGGATACGACCCAACGTTTATGATAATGTGCTTGATTATACATGCTATTGTTCCAGGTTTTCATTAAAAAATCATGTCTTATGGAGAAAAAAAATTAGGTACTCGTAACCATGGAAGAAGTTATAGCCAAATTCAGGTGACAAGAGAAGCAATCTGATGCGGAATTAGATGACCAAATTGATGAAATAGATTCAGAGTCTGACGATGGTATTCTCTCAAATGATGACGAAGGAGTCGAGGAACTCTCAAATCAAGATGATCAAGAATATCAAGATATAGAAGTTTATTTTTTTCAATTCGACCCTCATCTCTCCCTGTGTGCCACAGTGCCTGTGATTATTTTAACAAAACAGAAATGTGCTCCTCAAGTTTTATTGTGATATTTTTTTTTTTTTTTTTTTTTTTTTTTTTTTTTTTTTTTTTTACGGCGCATCTACTTCTAGGTCATTAGCGCCGACATCCAGGGTGCAGCGAGGAATTTTCCCAGCGAGCCTTGAGATGAGAAAATTCCTGCCGGAGGTGGGAATCGAACCCACCATCTCCCGCTTATGAATCCAGCGCGCTAGCCACTAGACTACGGGAGACCCCTTTATTGTGATATTAAATTAGTTATTGCGTGTGTGTATATATATATATATATATATATATATATATATAGTTGTTATTACTAATTTTTTAACGTGTCCTAAACAATTTACTATGTTTTTTTTTTTTTTTTTTTTTTTTTTTTTTTTTTTTTTTTTTTTTTTTTTTTTTTTAGAATTAATTTTACTTTCCTGAACCCAAATGCTTGTTTTCCTTTATGAATTGTCTTTTACGTTTTAAAAGTTTATTTTATTCACCTAATATTAGAAAATAAATGCGTAAATCTCTTTAACTTATTGCATTTCAGGCCCAAAAATGGCAACGTTTATGTGGGAGTGTCAACCTTAAACGTTTATATAGGAGTGTTAATTAGTTTGCATCATGGTAGCATCTGCTATCAATATAAAACTGAATTCGTCGAAATTTACAATCTGACGAAAGGATTCCATTTTCCTGTGTTATTGTCTTTCTTTAATGCAATTTCAAATCCTACAACCACAATTTTGGAACCTGAGACTCTATATTTGGAGGATATCTTCACAGACGCCTACTAATTGATTGAATATTTTTTGAAGGTAGTCTTATGGACTATTAGTACGTTACCGCCACAAATGTAAGTGGGGTCCTGGTGGACCCCACGTGGGAGACGGTGTAACTCTCTCTCACGTGGTCGACAGAGGGTTAAGTACATTATATTCACATAAACACTCTTGGATATCAATTTTGATTAGCTAAGGAAAATTTTAGCCCATAAAAAAGTTACAAGGTTGTATAACCCCTCAAGTCGACTGATTCAATTGGCCCCCTTCTCCCCTACATAGAGAAACGAATGAATCTATACAATAATAAGAGAGGATTGCTACAATTTTAATGGTTAGGTCTAGGATTAAACCATTAAGCTAGCCAAGTAGTAGCTAAGTAGCTAGAGGGTTCAATGAGACAAGCTACTCCAAGATCGTGCTTGCTTCGTTCACAGATAGCAATCCTGATAAGGATCGGACATCCACCTTTATTAAAACCTACTTTCACTTCCTACCTATAGCTTAGGGCAGAAATGCCCTTATGACCTTTCAATCTTGTAACATTCACAGGATTAATAGCCATCCAGCAACAAACATTCCTTTAAAAGATAATCCTTACAGTAAAAAGTCCTTCGAAAAAATCCTTGGAGGGTCCTATATTTTTCAATGCATAGCGGACACTTTAATTATCATGTATGCAAATTTATATAAAAAAAATGTAGTTCGAAAAAGAAAGCTGAATCCATTTATTTTAAATCATTTATTTAATTTACTTCAATTGATACATTGTTCGAATAAAATATAGGGAGATTTTTAAGGGTTGTTTTTTGGGATTTTAAGGATTAGATCAGTTCAATAATTACCTGGAAAGGCCTGTGTTAGTTTTTGTTTAAAAACTCAAAGTTTGTATGCCTTAGAAAACATAAAATATACAAAAATATAAGCAAAAACGCGAATTTTTTAGAAAAGTTTTATATTTAAAGGGCCGTAACTTCACTCCAAATGGACCAAACAAGTTTGTTGAGGCCTCAAAAAATTAATATTTTTAAGCACTAAAAGGCATTACCCAGGAAATAGTCGTTTATTTTGGTTAAGAACTTGAATACAAATTTTGTAGTGTACAGTATCCTAAATTATGAGTTTTTAGGGTTGGGGCTTAAAAAAAAAAAGTGCAGGGCTTTCTCTCACTCCGGATTCGGATTCAGCGACCCTAAAAACATATAGTAAAGATGGTCTGGTCTCTGGGTCCGGACTGTCAACGTTCAATTCTATGTTTCCAGTTTAGATGCCCATAATGACTTCAACAAAATTGTTATTTAGCGTTTCCAAAAGAATCAATTGGATGAGTACCTTTTTTCCACGATGGAGTGTCCCGCTATCCATGGAGAGCTATGAGAAAATTTCGGGGGGGGGGGGGGTCTAGCAGAATTTCGGGGGGGAGGGTCTGGCAGAATTTCGGTGGGGGGGTCTGGTTGAATTTCGGGGGGACGGGGTACTAACAATATACGACTTGGAATAGTTTGCCAACTAAAACGCCATTACACACAATAAAATTTATTTTTTCTGAACTAAGTTATCTAATTTAATTTAGTTTTAAGGTTTTTATTACATATTTTTACCGATTAAATCGAAATTTCGGGGGGGGGGATGGAATCAGTTTCCTGTTGTAGCGCTTAAAATCTTATATTACTTTTCTTTGAGATTTCATTTTATATTTTCACCATAGATCAAACGCTACCAATAACTGCTTATACTCCTGTACTACTAGCACTAGAGACATGAACGGAACTGCGCTAAGATGACGCAGATCCTGAAAGTCGGACATTTAAATTTCGGTTCAGTATATTCTGACTATTAAGGCAGAAGGAGACACGATTATATATATATATATATATATATATATATATATATATATATATATATATATATATATATATATATATATATATAATATTTACGGCGCATCGACAAATCTCGGCCATTAACGCCGACATCCAGGGTGCAGCTAGGAATTTTCTCAGCGAGCCCTGAGATGAGAAAATCCTGTTGCCGGTGGGGATCGAACCCACGATCTCTCGCTTATGAATGTAAGGCGCTAGCCAATAGACCACGGGAGACCCCTATATATATATATATATATATATATATATATATATATATATATAACTTAATTTACGATTTATTTATTTTATTTATTTATTTATTACAAGTTTCGCAGTTTTTAGCGATATACTCTATAACAATAAACGATGATTACATGATTACAAAATTAGTTACACAATAAATGATGATTACATAAATGATAATAACAGTGATTACAATAAATGATGATTTAACAATAAATGGAGATATGATGATTTGACAATAAATGATGATGACATAATTACAGAATTCATACACATACACACTCATATATACATATGCGTATATTACTGCACTATATCTATATTGTTTATATTTACATTATACATACATTATACATTATTATTATCTATAGACTTATAGCGTACATTATTATATCTATATAATTTTTTTATTCATTAATATTATTATTATTACATTTATTCCTTATTATTATATATATACTTATATTACACATTATTATTATTACATTATTCCTTATCATTATCCTTATACTTATATTGCACATTATTACTACATTGCTTGTTATTATTGTTATTGTTTTTCGCTACACAGTAATTTACCAATTAAAATGTATTTAATGCTGCAATTTGTTCATAGCAAACAGTTTAGTTTGTGTCTGTATTGTTTATGTTCAGATTTAGTTAATGCTTGAAATAGATTGGTGTAATGTTATTCTCAAAGATAGATATATCTGCTTTTCAGATTACCTGTATAAATAATGTTAGACAGATACGTAAATAGAGGATCTTATTATGTGACGTATCGTCACAGTTTGTTAAATATATTTGTATTTTTTAAATAAGTGTATATCTTGTCTATATACTGGCTTTTATCTGAGAGTAGTTCAGTCATGTTGTCCGGTAAGTCATAGTTTTCTCTCAACCGAAAGTCAGTCAAGATCTTGTCTATATACTGGCTTTTATCTGAGTTCAGTCATGTTGTCCGGTAAGTCATAGTTTTCTCTCAACCGAAAGTCAGTCAAGATCTTGTCTATATACTGGCTTTTATCTGAGTTCAGTCATGTTGTCCGGTAAGTCATAGTTTTCTCTCAACCGACATTGAGTCAGGATGTGTTTTATTGTCAGTGGAGTGTTACATACTTCACATGTCGGTCTGTCCTGTCTCGTCATGAGGTGTATGTGCGTCAGCCGTGAATGGCCTATTCTTAGGCGGCATAAGACAACGTCTTCTCTTCTATTCTGCCTTATGCTGGATGACCATTTACCGACTGTTTGTTTAATTTCTCTTAGTTTGTTGTCTATTGTCATGTGCCAGGATCTCTGCCACTTCTCTATAACTATTTTTTTGGCTTCATTCTGCATATCTCTGTACGTTATGTGGTTTATGTCTTGATGTTGTTGTTTTGTAGCAGTCTTGGCAATTTTGTCGACTATTGTATTTTGTTCAATGTCTTCGTGTCCTGGGAGCCAGTATATTGTTATCAGTTGGAGTATGTTGAAATCCGTTGTAGTATTTGTATGTTAAGTGGGTTTGGATTGTAAGTGTTCTGTAGTCCTGTTATTGCGCTGAGTGAGTCAGTACATATCGTTATCCTGTCTTGTGTTACGTCCTGTATGTTCTCTAATGCGAGTAGAATGGCATGCAGTTCAGCTGAATAGCTGCTTGTAAGGTCTGGCAGTTTAATGCTGACGGTCTTCTTATCAATTACAGCTGCTGCGGCCGTGCCTAGTGAAGTCTTAGATCCGTCCGTGTAGATGAATAACGTATCTGTATTTTTTTGTAGATGTGCTTTGAAGTTGTGTTTGTAAGTATGTGAAGATAAGGGGGTTTTCGTTTTAAATTTTGTCAGTTCCAAGTCAAATCTTAGGTTGTGTATAGTCCATTATTGGCAAGTCGGTGAGGGTTTAACGTAAAGTTCATTCGTACCATGGGAGTAGGATTCGTATCTAACTAGCAATGGGCGTTGCCTAGATGGTTGTGTTTGATATTTCCGCTCCGTTACTTCGTCAGTCCGTCTAGGGGTGCATGCGCTGTTCATAGATGTAGATTTTAATGTGAATTTTAAACAGTTTAGCATACGTCTGAACTCCAGAGGAAGTTCTCCGCATTCCACAAGGAGACTGTTGGCCGGGCTTGATCTAAAAGCTCCAGTTGCAATCCGTAAGCCTAAATTTTGTATCGGGTCTAGTATTTTAAGTGTACTGGGCTTGGCAGAAGAGTACGCAACACTTCCGTAGTCCAGAAGGGACCTGGTATATGCACGGTATAGTGTCAGCATTACACTTCTGTCTGCACCCCACTTGGTATTGCATAGAATCCTTAAGAGATTTAAAGATTTTTTACATCTATCAACGAGACTCTTTAAGTGGGGAACCCAGGTTAGTCTAGAATCAAATATGAGTCCTAAAAATTTAATTTGGTTAGTCAGTTTAATTGGGGAATTTTTGAGAGTTAATTGGGTTTGTGGGATCTGTCTCTTTTTTTGGTAAAAATGATACTTTGAGTTTTTAGGGTGGAAAGGTTGAGTCCGTTAGTATCGCTCCTAGCTATTCTCGAGTTTATCTACTGTCTCCTGTATTAATGTAGTGTCATATTCAATATCTTTGGTTCGAATTTAGATAAGCAAATTATCCACATACAGACGATATCTTTCTGGTGGTGTAATATGCTCGCGGACGGTGTCCATAGCTATTTTAAAAAGCGTTGTACTTATCACACTGCCTTGAGGCACTCCGTTTTCTTGTTGGAACATGTTGGAAGCAGTGGTTCAAACTTAGAGAGTGTCCTAAAGCTGAAGTCATTTATTATAGAATAAAAATCTGTAACTTGACATTATTTTCTTCATTATTTAATTTTTTTTTTTTTTTTTTTTTTTTTTTTTTTTTTTTTTTTTTTTTTTTTTTTTTTTACTGTGTGTGAGATTACACTTATCTTAAGATGTATTTATTTTTCTTAATTTGAATTCAGTAGAAGCCTTATTTTATTATTATTTATTATTACATGTAAAAGATATAACAAAATATATTTTGTTTTTTGCAAATTATGTTTTTTAATAATGCAATAAGGCTGCAACCCTTGCATACATGTTGTCAAACTTGAGCAATAAAACGTATTATATATATATATATATATATATATATATATATATATATATATATATATAGATATATAATAAAAATAATATCACAAAATATTTATTTGTGATTGAACATTGTTCTTACAAATAAGGTCGGGGTAAGCATATACAGATCATTGTACGTAAATTAGAGTAGACTCTTATAAAAAAATAAATAAATAAAATGGAGTACACTTTTATAATATAAATTAATTAAGAACTGATTGTTCGGTTCAGCCACTATTCATTGCGGTTTCCTCTTTTCTTCATTACATTCTCCAAGTAAATGCAAAAGGCATTTATATCGGTGATGTTAGAGGTGGTCAGGAAATAATAAGTTGCGGAGTTGTTGGTGTGTTCATCAATAATAGGTTTCAGAGTATTTCTGAGATTGGTGTATTCAGGACATCGCCACAGCAGATGCACCAAGTCTTCTTGTTACAGTTCACAGTTGGTGCATATTTTCTTCATTTCTATTTTAAATCTTTGACGGTGGATGCTGAGGTAAAGTATATTCTTGTTCGCTAATCTTAGTTGACTGATGATTCTTTGTCTATTTATGTTCATATTTAATAGAAGGTAGCTGTTGTAGGTATGAATTCCACTATATATGGTACTGTAGGAGGTTGTGTTGATATGGTCTAGGTCATCTTTAATCAGGTTTGCTTTTATTTTTGGGGCTATTTCTTGGAGTAATTTGAGGTTTGGGGTTGGAGCTGCGACTTGGTCTGTTATATCATACTTTAGTAGAAAATATTTTAACTTCGTTACCCAGTTTTGCGAAGATATATTGTTCGGTTTTGAGTCCAGGAGGAGTAATTTTTGAAAGCATAATTTTGGGTACGTAGTTCATCCATGCCGATTAGTTTCATCCACCATCCTGCAATTCTCTGTGCTGCCTGTGTTGAAATAGTGTAGTCATTAGTTTCTGTACGGATAAAACTGTGAGGTGTAGATTGGGGTAGATTTAAAATTTATTTATAATATTTGGAGGCTATTGTTTGAATTTGGTCAAAGTACCATAAGCCCCATAGTTCTGAGGAGTAGAGGAATACGGAATTGATAACTGTATGGAGAAGTGCTTTTTTAGTGTCCCAGGAGTCCGATTTAGCGTTGAACAATATCTTCTTCATCGCGGCTATGGCATGATTGGCTTTAGTTGTCTGAGCATTTAGTGTGCTTATGAAGCTTCCAGTTGACGAGAAATTTACTCCAAGATAGTTATATTGTTTTATGATATCTATTTTATTGTTGTTGATGTAGAAATTAGGGTGGGATTTATGTTTAGGGCTACGATGGAAAATGAGTATCTTAGTCTTCGATGTGTTGATTTTAAGATTGTTACGGAGGCAGTATTTTTCTAAGGTGTTTAATTTATGTTGGAGATCAGCTGGGATGTCGTTCACATGGTCAATGCTCACTCCTGAGGATCCATTTGCTCTCATGAAATTCTCCATGTCATGGGTAAATAGGACATACAGCAGAGGACTAAGTGAATCTTCTTGATGGACCCCTTGGGTGACATTAATTTTCCTTGTTTCTCCTTCCTGAGTATGTACGGATACCTTAGCTTTCTCGTACATATTTATAAGAACTCTGAGAAGCTTAGGGCTGGCTCCAATACTGTGTAATTTTTTCCATAAGAGCTCGTGGTCTAAGGTATCAAAGGCTTTTTTAAAGTCGATGAAAGCACAATATAGATATTGTCCTTTGCCTCTTATCTCATTATGTACTAATGCATACAAAGAGAAGATGTTGTCCATGCAGCTTCGTCCTGGCCTGAATCCTGCTTGGTTCTCGGGGAAGATATTATTAATTTCAGCCCAATACGTGAGGCGTTTGTTGATGATGGTGGTGAATATTTTTAGTATTGTGTTCATTAAAGCTATGGGTCGGTAGTTGGAGGGATTTTCTCGGGGGCCTGCCTTGTAAATCATTTTAACTATTGTGTGCGTCCAGCTGGTAGGGATTATTTCGGTTTCCAATGCTGTGTTGTACATGTTTTGTAGATAGCTGAGCCATGCAGGAGGAAGAGGTTTAAATAGTTCGTATGCAATTAAGTCTGGTCCTGGAGCCTTATTATTTGATGAAGATATTATTGCAGACTCCAATTCTTCTAACATTATAGGACCAACTTGCAAATCGTAAACCCTCTTATTAGAACAGGATTTTTATTTAGGTAAATAGATATATATATATATATATATATATATATATATATATATATATATATATATATAACTTAAATGAAATTTATTCAGGAACGTGCTGGGGTTAATTAGCCAGGTATTGAATAAATATTTAATGGTTAGTTAAATAGAGCGATGGTATGAAAACAGTTAATGAATCGGTTCGTTAGGGTTGCTATCGAGGCTGATGGAAATTGCAGGATCCACCACTAGAGGGCGTGTAATTCCGTTACTAACCATGGTATATATTATAATTAGACCTGTTTCCTGTTTATACATCTGATCTGTCACCTGGTCTGATTGATACGCGGATCTGGTTAACCACAGCCAGTCAAATATATTCGAATGCATTTAGGATAAAGGGGAGGGCACTTTGGCGTGTTTTCTGGATTACAGATCGCGGCAATATCGGGTTATTTGGTTTTTATTGTGTTTTTTAAAGAAAACATAATTCAGATTTTTTTTTTTTTTTTTTTTTTTGTTGTGACGAAAAACATGTTGAAAATATTCGAATCAATCGCATTTACACCTTAGTTTTCATTTTCTATCGAAAATATAAATTATAAGATATCGATAATGAGTCAACCACCCAAATCAGTTTTAAGTTAGTTGTGTGAGGCTGTTTTTACCAGTTCAATAACTTCCAGGCCAGAGTTAAACTAATCGAAGAAGAATGAAAAAACAAAACAAAAAAAAAAACAAGAAACAATAGACTAACTGCCAACGGCCACAGCCACGTTGAATGCACCGGTTCCCATAGATCACCGAAGTTAAGCAACGTCGGGCGTGGCCAGAACCTGAATGGGTGACCGACCGCGTGCTGTTGGCATTATAGAAAAGGGTGGCAACCTGTAGACAGCCCGGCGTTAATAGCCCTAATGTTGATATACCGTTAAACACACACACACACACAAAAAAAATAAAAAATAGACTAACTATACAGTCCAATGAGGTATATGCTTTAAGTTCAGTGTTCTAGACTTGGTCAGCTCAAACCTTGAGGCTAAATTGTGTAGCCTCTGCCTTGAGATTAAGGTTTACAAGTGAAGCTTCATTTTGCTTCTAAGTAAATTATTTTTACCAGAAAAGACTTAAAGATTTAAACATCTTTAACAAGAAAAACCAAATTAGCAGTTGAGAAATCCTAAGTAATTTTAAGCTTTTTTCCCCTGAGATATTCGCTATTGTAGTAATTTCAAATTTATGAATAAATAAATAGTACTGGGAGGCAATTAATTTAGATTTCCTATATATAGCAATTTTTTTTTTTTTTTTTTTTTTTTACGGCGCATCTACAACTTGGCCATTAGCGCCGGGCTATCTACAGGTTGCCACCCTTTTCTAATACCAACAGCACGTTGTCTATATATATAGCAATTATAAATAATAATTAGTATACATTGTAATTATATGTTTAGTGAAAATTATTCATTGATCAATTAGTATATAATGAACAAACTTTCATAAATAAGCAGTTTTTGAATAGATGATATTTTATTACTATTGAATATATGATATTTTATTATTATTGAATAGATGATATTTTATTATTATTGAATAGATGATATTTTATTATTATTGAATAGATGATATTTTATTATTATTGAATAGATGATATTTTATTATTATTGAATAAATGATATTTTATTATTTTGTCTGTTTATGTTCCGCCCTTTAAAAGTTATCATTGTTCACGTTTTTTGTTTACTATAGCAATAAATACACTTCCATTTATCATGATTTGGTTGTTACAATGTATTTATTCTTTGCCGAAATTTCATTTGAAATGGATCTCCTAAGACACCACTTACGCCATGTTGGGCTTTGGGAATGCGATAAAGGAGAAAATGCTGGTTCAACTTATCGAAAGCTTTTAAAAATATATGGCGAAAATGTCATTCGTACTGGTCTAGATCAGAGCTTGACGACCAACTCCTGCAGGCTACTGTAGAAGAAAATCCTGTTGTAACAGTCGAAGAGCTAAAACTTCGAATTGAGTCATTCTGCAGTCCAACGGCACAAACCGACATTATTTATGTATATATATATATATATATAGGATTTCCAAGACAGATTCAGAATTTTCCAAACTATATTCGGAATTTTCCAAACTATATTCAGAATTTTCCAAACTACATTCGGAATTTTCCAAACTACATTCAGAATCTTCCAAAACAAATTCAGAATCTTCCAAAACAAATTCAGAATCTTCCAAAACAAATTCAGAATCTTCCAAAAAAAATTCAGAATCTTCCAAAACTAATTCAGAATTTAGTTATTATTTTCTTTTTTAGGTAGGTAAAAAAATCAGTCCCGTAACAGGCCACGAGGGCCCAGAGGGGCAGATACTGTAGAGGTATCTGATTCTTGACCTTACGGCACACTAGGGAGATAGTGTGGTCAATACTATGCTCCGGCCGCCTGATTTTCTCCTTGGCTGCCTCGACTGCTAGAGTCATTAGCACCCAAGGTACCCATTATTAATTAAATTAATTAAAGGCTGGGTGAGCCTAGGGACGATCTTGGACCCCAAATCCAACCCTCGAACGGCAGCACTAGGAGAAAAAATCTTTAGTGCGCGCTCGGGTTTTTTTGAACCTGGTCCTCCAGTTCATTAGTCGAGTGCTCTACCACTGAGCTAACCTCGCCCCCTTTTTAGGTAGGTAGATAATTGAAAATGTAAAGTATTTTTATTTGAAATATTTATAATATGTAATAATTAGTTTTGAACAAAATATTTATATGTATGAAACTAAAATTAATAAAAATATTAATTATTTGAAAAATTATTTTCAACTTAGTGTAGAGCTATGCCTGCAGCTGCCTTCGGGAGCTCCACCATCATGTCTATCACCCAGTTTGAGCAGTTGGTCGGTTCTAGGGATGCTACACCCTCCTCGATAAGATTGGTGAGAATATGTTCCTCCTCCACATTGGAAAGCCTGTTCCGTACAAACATTTTGATTTTAGAGAAAGCCTTCTCTGCTGGATTCAGCTGCGGAGAGTACGGATCTTGGAAATCCTATATATATATATATATAAGGGTTGACCTGATATTACATGTGTCTGTACTTTATATCCCGCTTTGACTAGATAGAACCAATACATCATTCATGGCGTCATATTAAGTTTGAAATATTAGATTCAGATGAAACTTTAGAAGAAAACAGTCAAATATCCCTACAGAGAAAATTACTCGAGACGAATGATTTTCCTACCGGAGAAAAATCAAAATATATAAGGAATATTTCAGGTCATATTACATTTCGTTATTTGAGTTGTGAAGGATATTCCGCTATCTGAAAAGGGGAAAGAGGCTCTTCCATTATAATTTCCAATTTGAGATTTCTCGTCGACTTTGGGGAAAATAAAAAGAGACAGGAATATTATTATAAAAGAGAAAGAAACATGAGGGGCCGCTGGGGGGGGGGGGAAGAGATGAAATGGCTTGTCACTTATACACCATCTTCCACTTTCTTTATACTTATCTGAATAATTCTACCTTCCGGGCTGAGTTTTGAATTATTTTTCCCGACGGTAGAGAATTTACAGAAATGGAAGGTATATTGCTTTATTTTATTTACAAAAGAAAAGTTTATAATAACCATTGAGTAGAATTGTTAGAAATCTTGTAAAACCAATTTCAGGATTTCTGCACTCTAAGGCCTCGGGTACGATATGAGCGGTGAGAAGTAGCGTCAGAGCGACGTCGCTCACATTAATGTTAAGCTGTAGTACAGTAGGAATGATAGAAGACTGGCTACAATAGGAATGAGCGACAGGGCGACGCACAGTGGTGTATCAATTTTCGAAAGCGTTGATTTCGATTATTTAGTTTGTGATTCTCACACTATATTAAGTAGTTACAGAATCTAGGAACAGCATACGTTTTTCCCCTGTTTCAAGGTTATTCCCATTAATTTAGGCCCAAAGTCTGAATAATGGAAGTTTGACCAAATAACACACTACTATAAATAATTAATATATAATTTAAAAAGAGTGAGAAAAAATTAATCTAATTTTTCCCTCGCTCTACGATGGTCTACTAAAGCCACACATGAGTTAAACTGGGCAAAAAAAAAAAAAAAAATTACAGCGTATTAAAATGTTATAGGTTGCGAACTTTATGTAAGCATTGAGACAGCTATTATTGCAAAAAAATCTCCACCTTCCTCCGAGATGAGAACGGCCACATTTCAAAGTAGACATGTTAATGTAATGATTAGAAGAAAAATCATCTGCTTATCCGATCATAACACCGGAATGAAAGGAAAGGATTAGCGTACGACTTTAGTCGTTGCACTATCTAGTTTACCGTATTGGCTCAGGTAATACATGTCCACACGTCAAAACACTTTAATACGAGTTCATTTCTAACAGTGGTTCCGAATGGCGAAAAAGTGGGAAAAAATCAATATCTCGAGAACGGATTGACCTAGAAACCTGGGGCTGATCTCTTTCGACTCAGAACAAAACAATACATCATGTTCAACTGAAATTTTGAAACTTTTTCTAATTTTGAAGCAAATTAAAGAGCTAATGGACAAACGAAAGCCTATTGGGGCGTTAAAATATTTTGAGATTGGAATCGGTTGAACTCATCAGAACAAAATGCGACACGTATTTTGAGAGTATATTTAAATTAATTCAGGGTGATTTTGATTAACGAATACGTCGACGTTTGTACCATCCTACAAGCAGTCACACAAATCGCGGTATTTCATTTGATCCCATGAGAGCTCACGACAAAACAACGTTAGCACCTAGAATGAACTCGAATTAAAGTGTTTTGACGTGCGGACCTGTAATATCTGTGCCAAAACGGTAAACTGGTTAGTGCAAAAAATAAAGGCGTACTCTAATCCTTTCCTTTCATTCCGGTGCTATGATCGGATAAGCAGATAAAATCAGATGATTTTTGTACTAATCTTTACTTTAAGATGTCTTCTTTGAAACATGACCTTTCTCATCTCGGAGGAAGATGGAGCTTTTTTTGTAACCACAGCTGTTCTCAATGCTTACATAAAATTCGTAACTTATAACGTTGTAATGCGCTATAATTTTTCTGTTGCCCAGTTAGACTGATGTGTGGCTTAGTTGACCATCGTAGAGCAGTGGAAAAATTTCATGATTATTTTCTCTCTCTCTTGTGAAATTATATATTAATTATTTATAGTCTGGTCATACTTCCATTATTCTGACCGGGCCTAAATTAATGGGAATGGGAATTAATGGAACAGGGGGGAAAAATATGCTGTTCCTAGATTCTGTAGCTAATATAGTTTGAGAAACGCAAACTAAATAATCGAAATCAACGCTTTCGAAAATTGATTTTTTTCCACGCTGTCAGCTCTATGCGACGTCGCTTGCTGGTTCTGCGCTGTCGCTCACCGCTCAGCCCAGACATTAAATTTTCCTCGCCGTTCTCAGTTATCTTCAAACTTTTTACTAGTGGAAAGAATTGGATAATAGTGAATGTGACCTTTTAATTTTGGAAGAGCAAAGTAGAACGTTCCTATGGAATGAGTAAGAGAAATAATGCACAACCATACAAGTCAGCTGTTGATACTTTTGGATATTCTGAGTTCTATGTTTATTTTTTGACTTTTAATATCCTAACCAGTAGGATCCATTATATTTTACAGATTGGCAGATTGAAAATGGCTTATAGCCGAAATGTGCCGCACCATATATAAATTGAAAATAAAATATAAGAAGAATGAATAAAGCTGTTACAAAACTACCTACAACTATATATATATACATATATATATATATATATATATATATATATATATATAAATATACATTTTTTTTTTTTTTTTTTTTTTTTTTTTTTTTACGGTGCATCTACATCAAGGTCATTAGCGCCGACATCCAGGGTGCAGCGAGGAATTTTACCAGCGAGCCGTGGGATGATAAAATTCCTGCCGGAGGTTGGGAATCGAACCCACCATCTCCCGCTTATGAATCCAAGGCGCCAGCCATTAGACCACGGGAGACCCCTATATATATATATATATATATATATATACAGGTTGTCCCAGTATATGTGACCACCCCCTTTTCCTCCTAGAGTTGTTGGAATTTCGAAATGAAACTTGGTAGGTCTTAGTTATGTTGCATGAGGTTACTTTTGAAGGTTTAGTTGACTTTGTAACATTCTCCAGTTTTTCTCCAGCGCATCTAACTCTTGATTTTCTAATAGCGGCAGGTATTTTTTGTGACGAATTCTGATAGAGAATTTAATTTTAAGACCAATTTATTCCGAGACATATTTTGATCCGACGCACCTTTTGCGCGTAAAACGCAAAAACACTGAAAAATATCGCCCTTTTGTAGACAAATTCCTATTTATCACTGAAACCAAGCCTTTTACGTGAAAACACCACGATACAAACGTTGTAGCCTATTAATTTTCCTTTCAGGTGATACCAAGATCAAAGTTGTAGCTTTAATATTTAATGGAATATTATGAATGAAAAATATACCTTAAAAGTTTTAAAAAGTAACAATTCAGAAAATCGATATGAATAGAAAAAAAAGTCCGACTCGCAGGAACTGCATCATCTTAGCGCGGTTCCGTTCTTATCTCTAGACTCATTTAAAATGATTAAAATAGAAGCTGTTATTATTTTGGGTCCACATTTCTAGAAAATATGAAGATTACATAGTTAGCCGTCGAGGTGATAAGTAAAGATGGAATGGTTGGGATTCGGCTAAAGAAACCTCAATACGATTTTTGTTAAGAAATCTATATTTAGGACGTTTCAGCTACTCATTGGTAGCCTTCGTCAGCATTTAAAGTGCCGGGAGGCAGAGGAGGACCAAAGTTGACAGTTCCATCTTTACTTTCAAGAAAGGTCTTATTTACGATCTTACCTGGATAGGCCAACCCGCCATAGGAAGGACCCCGCTAGGCAGTTGAAAAGTTATATCTCCATATAGTCCATATCTCTAAGATTAAATTGTTTTTCTTAACCTGATTTATTATCAAATACATTATCCAACTATAAGCAATTAAAAAATAACAAGGAATAAAAAAAGACAAAAAGAACAGTTCGAATAAGCGAAATCAATTACTTTAAAGTTTTAAGCTCTTATTTCTCCGATTGACATCGTCTAATCAAAACTTTCATCAGAATCTTTTTTGTAGAGCATTTCGTAAGCTTTCTAATGGTATTCTTCCGTTTACCGAGATTCTCAACCTTTTTCGAGATATTAAGGAAAGTATACAAAGTTACCAAAACGTTTTGTCTGTTAATAAAATATTTTATTCTAAGCTTTCCTTAACTCCAAACGTAACCAAAATTTCAACATATTAGTTTTGATGAATTTAAAACATGCAGAAAATGTTTCAACTGAATCCCATGATTCTAAGTACCCAAACCAAAAGCGGTATTCAAAAACTATTTTTCCAATTTTCTCGAAAATGGTTAAAGCTATCGCCTTGAAAATGGTTTCATTCGTTTTCCTAGCCCAAGAAGCCTATAAAACGAGTACTGACAAGCTTATGAACTCAAAAACGTAAGCGTTACGATTTTTTTTTGCGCGAATTTCGCCCCAAACGCCATCTTCCAGTGGGCGGATTCTGCTGGTTAACGAACTTGACCTTTCAAATTGGACGACGGATTTTTGTACCAAATTACATCAAAATCAGACCATCAGGGAAGCCAGAAATGAGCGAACAGACAAATATATATATATATATATATATATATATATATATATATATATAAATATATACATATATATATATATATACATATATATATATATAAATATATACATATATATATATATACAAATTTTAACCACCGTTATTTTCGGTCTCTAGGGGTTCTGAAACGCGAAATTTTCTAGTCGGCACTTCCGGATTGTTTCATTGTATCAACCCTATAAGCGGGGTTCCTCCCTATGGGGGAGGGAGGAACCGCGCTAAAAAGTAGCTGACATAAATAAAAAAAAAAAGTACTTATTTACTTTATGAAAAAAATATATATAAAAATTATTATAAAACAGAACAGAATAAATTTATTTTTCCATATGAAATTATTATATCATAAAACTAAAAAAAAAAAATTGCCTTTGTTTTCATTCATAATACCCCGTTAAATATTTAATCTACAACTTTGATCTTGGTATCATCTGAAAGGAAAATTAATAGGCTACAACGTTTACATTGAGGCGTTTTTACGTACAAGGCTTGGTTTCAGTGATAAATAGGAATTTGTCTACAAAAGGGCGATATTTCTCAGTTTTTTGCGTTTTACGCCCAAACGGTGCGTCGGATCAAAAGATGTCTCGGAATACATTAGTCTTAAAATTAAATTTTCTATCAGCATTCGTCATAAAAAATCATTGGAAAATCAAGAGTTAGATGCGCTGGAGAAAAACTGGAGAATGTTACAAAGTCAACTAAACCTTCAAAAGTAACCTCATGCAACATAACTAAGACCTACCAAGTTTCATTTCGAAATTCCAACAATTCTAGGAGGAAAAGGGGGTGGACACATATACTGGGACACCCTGTATATATATATATATATATATATATATATATATATATATATATATATATATATATATATATATATATTAGACTATCTAAGGTATTTGAAAACTTATCTAATCCACGCCCAAAGAGAATGAGGGAATATCTCAGAAAATTATAAATGAAATTTGTTGACGCCTTCTATTAGAAATGCTAAAGAGTAGAAATGAAAATTTGACGTTGTCACCTCTGTTGATGAAGTGAAACTCTCCACAATAATTCACCCAAATTATGCGGAGTTCTTGAGAGTTAACAATGACAATTAATTATTCTCGGTCATTAATAAAGTGAAATTATGGCGGACAGAGAGCGTTGAAGTCGCCAGCTGTAGTCGTGTCGGAGCAGTTTTTAATTAAGCAGCATTTCTGTCTCAAAGTTCAGTATTAATTGTGAAACGTCCGAAGTAGTGGAAAAACTCGCAACTCCTTTTCCAACATAAATACTGCTTTTATACATCCGAGAATAATAAAATAAAGGTAAACTTTTTAATTCATATGCATACGTATGTGATCATTATTTTAGACCATACATAACTACTTTTCACAATTTTTGTATTATAGTGTTGATTAATTATATACTTGGATTTATATGTAAAAGCATAATTCACATTCCTAGAATTATATAATATACAATATTATACAACGATGATATTATCTTCGGTACAAATGCAAAGTATCGAATTTGAAAAAACGCATTTTTCATTTTCAATCTATACTGATTGCTGTTGGACTGATGTACGGCAAAATCTCGAATCTACGTTCACTAAGTGAATATGGACAGTCACCACTGTTAAAAAATCGAATTTGCAGTCTATAAGACTGTCCAAAAGCAAACTAATGAATAAAGGTTTTTTCAATCTCGAAAGTGGTGATTTTCACATTCGATACTTTGCAATTGTGTCGACGATATGTTTATTAATTAATATAATTGTGTATGTACAACAGTCATTCACTTTTTGGATTTATTTAGCTCAGGTCAAAAATAGTACGTTATTCTTCCTTTTTTACCACATTATTAGTTGTTTGCCCAACATGTTTCGTGGCCTACATGCAACCTCCTCAGGGGCCATTACATGCTTAACAATTTTTGAAGAATTATTTTAGTCAATCCAATAAAATCCTTAGCGCTAATATGCTGTTCAAAGTTACATCTCAGAGCCGGGCCCAGGACCAGATCACGGGCCCCCACTTCTCAGAGCCAGACTCAAAATTCTAGTACTTTGCTATAGGAATTTGGACATTTTAAAATTATTTTCATCTTGAGTTTTGAGCTAAATGAGAATAAAAGCCGACAATCGGTGCAGCAAAGGTCACTTTCAGTACTTGTAGTTTTATTACGACTCCTAATGAAATATACTATTCTGGGACTGCACTTGTTTTGTCGTTTATGTACATTAAAAAAATGTAGCTCCCATTCCAGTAAATATAGGCTACGCCCGTCTATATTTCTAAACCCCATTCTTTAGCTCATAACCTATACATTTTTTTCCCAATGGTGCCCGGGTCCGGGACAACTGTACCCGGCTGTCCCCCCCATGTGGCGGCCCTGATCATAGTTATGTTTGAAGGTTCACATGAAAATTGTTAGTTAAAATCTAATAAAACTTTTGAAACTTCGGCATGTAGACCTCGAAACATGTAGGGCAAAGAACCAAAAACCATAAATTCAAAAAGTGAATAAACTTGTTTGGTCGGAAACACGTCGAATAGAATAACAACAGTTATTGTGTAGTTGTAGTTATATCTTATACCTACAACTATATATATATATATATATATATATATATATATATATATATATATAATTGTATTAAGTAAAACTCCTTTATCGCGGATGCTCAGAAATACATTTAATTCTGAAATGTTTGAAGTGAATTTTGCGGATATTATTCCCACTATAGTATTAGTTTTCAGTTTATTAGAACTTTTAAACTCTGAGAACTTGGAATCGTCATTCGAATAAGAATGCCTAGATTCATATCTGTCTAAATTCGCCGTTCCAACTCCGAGTCCATTCCTTAGCGGAGACTCTTAAAGCGCAGAACTAGACAGAACAGGGCACTTAGGGAGGACAAATCTCCACCCGAGGGTGCTTTCGGGGACTTCCATTCTTTTGCGGATTATAAAGGGGGGACCTCGCTGAAAAAGTAGAGGGTGACAATCCTGGGGTTATTAGCATATAAATGGGGAGAGGGGGGTTCGTCCCCTCACCTGTCTCTGCGATTCCCCCTTCTTGGAATTTTTTTTTCTCTCTCCAGCCCCACGTCCGTGGATATCTCCATTTTATATCCTTTATACATTTCTTGATAGAAAAAATGAAAAAAAAAAAACTTATTTTCTATTGTATGATTGCTTGTTTCTCTGTAATTTGTAGTCCAAAACATATATACTAGATCAATTAATTAGTTTTAGCGCATTGAAGCAAACATGGGATTTGGTGTGACTCACTAATACTTATACATTAATTAAAGGGATCGTGGCAAAATAGCGTCTAGCAACATTTGATTTACAACTTAACTGTAGCTGCTATATCGCACTAGTATTTCTAAAGTGACACAACTCAAAATAAAACCCAACTAAAAATTTGATTGTCCGGTACTGTGTTAACCCCCTCTTCAGGGACTTGACACCACCTTCTCTTCCATAGGGAGGGCAGCACCAGACGCATCCTGGATCTCTGTGAAGACACTGTTTAGGAGCAGCTGTAAATACTGTACATTGTTTATATATTAGTTTAAGTTTATTTGTTAGTTTTAAGTTAGCTTTAAGTTACTTCCTTGTATAGTCCCTCTCTATACAACTTTGCGTCCCCCTAGACTAAGTAGGATTAAGTTCCCCGATTGAAAATACATCCCCCTTCTAGTACGTAAGCCCAGAATAAAGTGTAGCCTTAAAGTCCAGCTCCAGGTATGTATTATGTTTTTATTTCAACAAATAAAGTTAATGAATTCATGAAAATGAGCTATTAATGTTTTGCACCTTCCACTAGCAATAGTAAGCAAAGGAATCTTCCATTATACAGGCCAGGTCAAATTAATTATCAGTTGATACATTTACCTGTATGATTGACGAAGCATCTGGAAACAAGGAAATCCCTGGAGCGACAGGACTAAGCTATGACTAGCTCCAGGACTAATTGGTAGGTTTCTGCAGGATTTAGTCCTTGATTAACTTCTCCCGGACCTTTTCCCGGCGGGAATATACTAAGAAGAGGAGAGGTAATCAGCTGATACAGTTACCTGTATCATTGACGAGGCATTGGGATCTGGAAACAAGGAAATCCCTGGAGCGACAGGACTAAGCTATGACTAGCTCCAGGACTAATTGGTAGGTTTCTGCAGGATTTAGTCCTTGATTAACTTCTCCAGAAGCTTTTCCCTGGAGGAAGATACTAAGACGGGGAGAGGTAATCAGATGATATATTTTCCTGTATGATTGACGAAGCATTGAGATCTGGAAACAAGGAAATCCCTGGAGCGACAGAACTAAGCTATGAGTAGCTCCAGGACTAATTGGTAGGTTTCTCCAGGATTTAGTCCTTGATTAACTTCTCCAGGACCTTCTCCCGGCAGGAAGATACTAAGAAGGAAAGAGGTAATCAGCGTTTCTTCACTCATCAAGTCCCTTTTCCCGGGACTTCGGGTGGAGAGTGTTTTCTAATCCTCTCCAGTTGGCTTTTATCCTTCTCCTCAATTCCAGGTCGGGGCTTCTTCCAGGTCACCTAGAAAGAAGATAAGTCTAGACTTTAGTTATCTTTGTTCCTGGGGACTTTAGTTAAAACTTTCTAAGCAAGCCAAAGCTTTGCTGAATCCTCTGAAGGCTTATCTCTAAGGATACTGACTTATAAGATAAAGTGATTACAGTAATTTCAGGATATTGGGAGATATTTAATTATACTCTATATGTATGGTAATAAGAATTTTATTCACGTCCATTTTTTTTTTTTTGGAAACTGATTTTAAAAAGGGCAAATATCTTGGAAATCACAGACATTTTAAAGCAGGTTTATGAAATTCTCTGATTTATAGTATACTGTTGGGGTTCTTTAAGAAATATAACCATTATCTATTTTTCAGAAGGTCCAAATAACATTTTTTTTTTATTTATTAAAGAGTTCACAATGTGGTGATTTGCTAAAAAATAAGCGTGCTCATAAATAAAACAAATAATTAAAACGAAATGGAGAGCACTTGAGTTATATTAAATGAAACAAATATTTATGATCATATTTCCAAATGTGCTTTGGATGAATATGTTCATATATATGTATATATATATATATATATATATATATATATATATATATATATATATATACGTCCTTAAAACAAACATCGACAGTTGGAGAGTCACGGAGATGATGAAGTATCAGTGTAGTTACTCATTGTCTGAAAATTCACTCGCGATTCGTCTGAATTAATCACTGGCCAAGTAGTCAGAAATATCGTCTTAGCTACATTTCGCGGCTACTAACAACAGTCTTAATAGTCCGAGAGCCAGTTTTCATGAAGTGTTTTATGCATCTTGAAATTTTGCTATAATGTACATCTTGGATATATAAGAAGGTATATAGGTATGTGTTTCCTGGACATACCTTGGAACACCAGGTAGTGCGCATAGGGGAAAGGTACAAAAAAAAATATTTCCCCAAAATAGAATTTTATTCAGAAGCCAACTATATTTAATGTAAAATTAAGACAATTTTACAACGAATAATAAATATGGCAGACACTTGAAGGGGTATAACACGTAAAAAAAAAAAAAAACTTAATTGTTTTTATTCTAATATTAAATGAGAGTTTTATTCGCGTTGCCATTAAAACCGGAACAGCTGTACAAGATCATATGAGCTGGAACCAATGAGAGCGCAGAGAATAACCACAACTGCGCGGTGCTCTTACTGTAACGCGAATTGTATTGCAGGCTATCATATTCAACATTTATTTTTATGTTTCCTGCTAATTAAACCCCACAAAAGTGTCTGCCTTTTCGTAATTATTTTCAATTATGTTTATTGAAGACGCTGTTTAAATCGCAGCGTGAATAAAGCACTTCATTTAATATTAAAAATAAAAACTAGGTACATAGTTTTATTTATTATTATCCTTTTTAACCTCCTTAAAAGTGCCTACCTTATTTATTATTAATTTGAAAATTGCCTTAATTTGCCATTGTTTTCATTAATAATAGTTGGCTTCTGAATAAAACTACTTTTGGGCAATATTGTTTTGCACCTGATCCCTATGCGCAGTACCTGGTGTTCCAAGGTATGTCCAGGAAACACATATATACCTTCTTATCTACCTAAGAGGTACATTATAGCAAAATTTCAGGGTGCATAAAACACTTCATGAAAAGTGCGTTGCCAACTCTCGGTCTATAAATATTACTTTTATTTAACTTCAATATAGAGGAACCAACTCAAAAGCCTACATTTCACTATTTTTGTTTCACTCGCTTCTAGTAAAAATTTATTTTTAACCGCTTCGCGTTCACCCTTCGCGTACACCTACTTAGCAACCAAGCTCTAACAGTCTGTTGTGCCTCTACAAAACTATCGAATTTGGGGGACACTCGAAATAGCCAAAAATAATCACGTATCCTGTAAATCGATATGCTTTGACGTCGAGATTTCAATTAAACTAGCTGTTACCCAGTGTGCCAAGCTACACCTACTTTCTGTCGATGACTCTACCCGTATCAAGATCTGCCTGTATACTAGCTGTTACCCAGTGTACCATGCTACACCTACTTTCTGTCTATGACTCTCCCCGTATCAAGATCTACCTGTATACTAGCTGTTACCCAAAGTGCCATGCTACACCTACTTTCTGTCTATGACTCTACCCGTATCAAGATCTGCCTGTATACTAGCTGTTACCCAGTGTGCCATGCTACACCTACTTTCTGTCTATGACTCTTCCCGTATCAAGATCTACCTGTATACTAGCTGTTACCCAGTGTGCCATGCTACACCTACTTTCTGTCGATGGCTCTCCCCATATCAAGATCTACCTGTATACTAGCTGTTACCCAGTGTGCCATGCTACACATACTTTCTGTCTATGACTCTACCCGTATCAAGATCTGCCTGTATACTAGCTGTTACCCAGTGTGCCATGCTACACCTACTTTCTGTCTATGACTCTCCCCGTATCAAGATCTACCTGTATACTAGCTGTTACCCAGTGTGCCATGATACACCTACTTTCTGTCTACACCTCTCCCCGTATCAAGATCTACCTGTGTACTAGCTGTTACCCAGTGTGCCATGCTACACCTACTTTCTGTCGATGACTCTCCCCGTATCAAGATCTACCTGTATACTAGCTGTTACCCAGTGTGCCATGCTACACCTACTTTCTGTCTATGACTCTCCCCGTATCAAGATCTACCTGTATACTAGCTGTTACCCAAAGTGCCATGCTACACCTACTTTCTGTCTATGACTCTACCCGTATCAAGATCTGCCTGTATACTAGCTGTTACCCAGTGTGCCATGCTACACCTACTTTCTGTCTATGACTCTTCCCGTATCAAGATCTACCTGTGTACTAGCTGTTACCCAGTGTGCCATGCTACACCTACTTTCTGTCTATGACTCTCCCCATATCCAGATCTACCTGTATACTAGCTGTTACCCAGTGTGCCATGCTACACCTACTTTCTGTCTATGACTCTCCCCGTATCAAGATCTACCTGTATACTAGCTGTTACCCAGTGTACCATGCTACACCTACTTTCTGTCGATGACTCTACCCGTATCAAGATCTACCTGTATACTAGCTGTTACCCAGTGTGCCATGCTACACCTACTTTCTGCCTATGACTCTCCCCGTATCAAGATCTACCTGTATACTAGCTGTTACCCAGTGTGCCATGCTACACCTACTTTCTGTCGATGACTCTCCCCGTATCAAGATCTACCTGTATACTAGCTGTTACCCAGTGTGCCATGCTACACCTACTTTCTGTCGATGACTCTACCCGCATCAAGATCTTCCTGTATACTAGCTGTTAGCCAGTGTGCCATGCTACACCTACTTTCTACCTATGACTCTCCCCGTATCAAGATCTACCTGTATATTAGCTGTTACCCAGTGTGCCATGCTACACCAACTTTCTGTCGATGACTCTCCCCGTATCAAGATCTACCTGTATACTAGCTGTTACCCAGTGTACCATGCTACACCTACTTTCTGCCTATCACTCTCCCCGTATCAAGATCTACCTGTATACTAGCTGTTACCCAGTGTGCCATGCTACACCTACTTTCTGTCGATGACTCTACCCGTATCAAGATCTACCTGTATACTAGCTGTTACCCAGTGTGCCATGCTTCGCCTACTTTCTGTCGATGACTCTCCCCGTATCAAGATCTGCCTGTATACTAGCTGTTACCCAGTGTGCCATGCTACGCCTACTTTCTGTCGATGACTCTCCCCGTATCAAGATCTACCTGTATACTAGCTGTTACCCAGTGTGCCATGCTACGCCTACTTTCTGTCGATGACTCTCCCCGTATCAAGATCTACCTGTATACTAGCTGTTACCCAGTGTGCCATGCTACACCTACTTTCTGTCGATGACTCTACCCGCATCAAGATCTTCCTGTATACTAGCTGTTAGCCAGTGTGCCATGCTTCGCCTACTTTCTGTCGATGACTCTCCCCGTATCAAGATCTGCCTGTATACTAGCTGTTACCCAGTGTGCCATGCTACGCCTACTTTCTGTCGATGACTCTCCCCGTATCAAGATCTACCTGTATACTAGCTGTTACCCAGTGTGCCATGCTACGCCTACTTTCTGTCGATGACTCTACCCGTATCAAGATCTACCTGTATACTAGCTGTTACCCAGTGTGCCATGCTACGCCAACTTTCTGTCGATGACTCTACCCGTATCAAGATCTACCTGTATACTAGCTGTTACCCAGTGTACCATGCTACACCTACTTTCTGTCGATGACTCTCCCCGTATCAAGATCTACCTGTATACTAGCTGTTACCCAGTGTGCCATGCTACACCTACTTTCTGTTGATGACTCTACCCGTATCAAGATCTACCTGTATACTAGCTGTTACCCAGTGTGCCATGCTACACCTACTTTCTGTCGATGACTCTACCCGTATCAAGATCTACTTGATACCTAGTTGGTTGGCTATACCCAGTTAAGAAAATCGGTCAAACAATGTCAATTTGTTTTAGCTCATAATGATAGCGGCAGAGGCCAGCACAACAGCATTTCGTCTAACAGCCGACAGAGGCCAGTAGTAGTCGATTCAAAATGGCCGTCACAATCTGAATGGTTCAGTGTAGCCAATTTTTCTTGAACAAAACTTTTGAACCTTTTACCAAATTTGGAAATTTGACTAGTTTGACCTAGCCTAGGAGATTCCTCGTATCAAGACCTACCAGTGTGCCAAGTTTGGTCAATATCAGTCAAACGGTGTAGATTTGTATAAGGAACAAACAAACAAATAAATAAACGGACAGAGACGTGATTATATATATATATATATATATATATATATATATATATATATATATATATATATATATATACGTGTGTTTATATATATAGATTAACTTTAAAATCGATTTTAAATCAGTTCAGGTTCTCTTAAGTAATTAAATTCATGTGTTTCTTTTTGCTAAATGCCATGAATAATTTCATTCCTGAGAATGTCAGAAGCAGTCCATGGTGAATGTTGATAAAATTAACAGAAAACAGATTTTAAAATAATAATCAATCTTCTGAAGTTTAAGATTCTGAGATGTATGTATATTAGAATATTTTTAAAAGCTATTAAATTTGAGATACTGTAGCCCCTCATGACGTAGGAAGGAGGATATTGAGTTTCTTTGGGTTATTATTGGCTCGTGAAGTGTATTGCCTCCTTGGATTGAGTAGAGGATATTGGCGGATAGAATGTTTGAGATTGGAGGAGTAATCTGTCTAATAAGGCGCAATCTGAGTAAGTACTCGTAGAGTAGATGAGGAGGATAGCAAATATTGGCCGAGCTCTCCGATACTCCGTACATATTGGTTCGTCGGGTCTCCCGATTCGATCTGTCCTATCGGTGGGTGGGGGGTAGGCGGATGACCGTCAGATTATTTTTTAGTGTAACATATGGCCAGGAAGGGTACGTGACGCAGGAGTTGTGTAAACCAAGCACATTCCTGAGCTCTCCGATACTCGGTACATATAGGTTTGTCATTGGTGGGTCATTGGATTCGATCTGTCCTATCGGGAATTTGTGTGGACTGGAGATAAAACTCATAGAGTGTGGAGGTAGGTGGAAACTTGGTATATAGCTTTCAATTAGCAAACGATTGAACGAGTTCGCTAACCACCAAAATGGGTCCACCGGAAGGGGGGGGTTTACCCCGAACCGAAAACACTAATTTGAACCTGCCAGCCATAATATTTGTTATATATCAACAAAAGTTGGTATTCGTAGTGATAATCTAGAGAGAAATGTGAGATGTAAAAATAAACTAAATCGGTTCATTAGAAGGGGGGGGGGGGGTTACTCCGGACCCACAGTACCAATTCGCCACTACCAGCAGTAATTTTTGTTATATTTCGGCGAAACTCGGTATTCGTAGTGGAAATGTACAAGTAAAAAAGTGTTGTAAAAATAAACTAAATCGGTTCATTAGAAGGGGGGGGGGGGTTACTCCGGACCCAAATTACTAATATACTCATACCGGTCGTAATTTCTGCTGTATTGTAACGAAACGCGGTATACATCGTGGGTATACGACGTATACCCACTTTCATGGAAAAGAAGTGTTGTAAAAATGAGCTAAATCGGTCAATCGGAAAGGTGGGTTTACTTTGTAATATATTTCAATAGAATAGCCCACCAGACGTAGGTTAGCAAGGCCGCCGCAAGGAGCGCTATCTCCCACTAGAGGGACTGTATCCTGTTCCTGCGTCAGATCAAAAGACGAAAATATGAAGTTCTTTATATTTATTAAGTAGTGTAGTAGGGACCCTGTGTAAACATAACTCTGGAAGAAAATTAATTACAAAATTAATAATTGAACAGTTACTCATTACAAAATTAAAAGAGAACAATTCATGTTTCTATTTTATTTATGTAGGATATTTTAAGCAAATTGCTCTGGAAGCCAGTCTACACTACCCAAATTCTGAGGAAAGGGCTTAGTTATGCAGCTTCTGCGTGACGGACTTTTTTTTATTATATCTTTCTTAACTAATATAAATGACATCCAAGAGTGTTTATGTGAATAATTTTTTTTTTTTTTAAATTGGCAAAAAATACGATTTCCCGAGTGAAGTCCGATCCTGAGTGAACGCGATACTGTTTTGAAGATACATTTTTGAGAGAGATTCGATTGGTCCGTTTTTCAATTGATGATCCCCCCCCCGCAGGACAAATTACGTCATTATTTGTGATTGAAGTTTTGGATTGAAGTTCTCTATTCTGCCTAAAAACAAATTTTTATTTATTTTCATTTTTAGTTGAGACTAAAGTGAATAGTTTTTTTTTTTTAATGAAGAGCACATTCTCCTAACCTTAATTACCGCTCCTCCAAGAAAAATAATATTTAAATAAATTAAAGTGTTTGGGGGGGGGGGGTGAATTCACATGGGAAATACAAGGAAATCCAAATGTATTTTTAAAAGAACCACTTGACGCATCGAAAATCCGTTTGGACAGTTCTTCCTTGTTTTTTTTTTTTTTTTTTTTGTACTTTCAACCAAACCAAAACAATTTTATTGGACCAATACAAAACGTATTATACACAAAACAATATTTGTAAGATAAAAATTTAAAGGGTTAAAATGTCTTGATAAAGTCTGTGTTTGATTCGCGAGGTTTTTCTTTGTCCAAGTTGATAAAACATGGAACTGCTGGAGGCTGGAAGAGTCTGGTGATATTTTCGCACTAGCTTTTCTATGTGAGTGAAAAATGGATCAACCTCCAATTCTCTATGGATCTGGCTGTTCCTTACGAACCAAGGAGCATTGGACACTATTCGGAGTACTCTGTTTTGAAATGTTTGTAGACGTTTTATGTGTGTGGTTCTGGCGCCAAACCAGACAGGACATGCGTACGTTAGTATGGGTAGTATTGTCGATTTGTATAGTAGTGTACCACAGGTGTGTTTTAGGGGAGTTTTTCTATTTATTAATGGGTAAATTTGTAACAGTCGTGTGTGAGCTTCTTGTAGTTTTTTGTGTATGTGATGTCGCCAAGTCAGTCTTGTGTCTAGATGTACTCCGAGATAGCGTATACTCTGGTCTTTTGGAGTCCAGAGAATTGAGTGATGACCAATTTTCAGCTCTGGTAAAACTTCATTTTGGAATTTTCTGAGAGAAAACACTTTACATGAAGATTTCACCGGATTTATTGCTAGTTTCCATTTTCGGAACCAGGATGACACCTCATCTGCAGCTTCTTGCAAGTGAAGAATCGCTTCCTTGACGTCGGTGCTCTTCGTGATGATGAGTGTATCGTCTGCAAAGGTAGCAAGGGCTGAGTTGTAAGGTTCTGGCATATCACTGCAGTACAATATGTAGAGCAAAGGGCTTAGTATGGCCCCCTGCGGTACACCAGCTTTGATAGTTCTTTTCGTGCTGAGTGTTGTCTTCACTCTTCCTTGGAATGTCCTGCCACGAAGAAAGGAGGAAATGATGGAGTAGAGGTAAGCTGGAGGCTTGGTGTTCCGTAGCTTGTGCAGGAGTCCTTCGTGCCAAACTGAGTCGAAAGCGTTGGCTACGTCGAGAAACAGTCCAGTGGCGTATTCCTTCTTATTAAAACAATTTGTTATCATTTCAGAGACTCTTTGTAATTGTTGGACAGAAGAGTGCTTCGGTTTAAATGCGAACTGATGGTTAGGTATGCTGTCTACAAGATGTCTTCTTAATCTAACGTCAACGAGCCTTTCGAGAAGTTTCCCCAGAGTATTCAGCAGACTTATTGGCCGATAACAGCCAGCGTTGTTCTTCGGTTTCCCAGGCTTGTGGATGAAGATCACAATGGCATGTTTCCATCTTTCTGGAAAATGTCCTCGCCGGAGACAAGCATTGAAGATACTTGTTAACAGGCTGATGCATTTCCTGGGTAACTGTTTCAACACCGAGTTCGTTATCTGATCTTCTCCAGGTGATTTATTTTTAGGAAGCCTACGTATGAGAAGCGAAATTTCTTTAGGCTGTGTGAAGTCGATTGTACTGTCAGTTAGTCTTGTTTCTGAGAGTGAAGTACATACTGCAATGTCCGTCTGTGGGTCGTTGTGGTCTCCAGTTTTCAGTTTGTTTTCAAAACATTCTGTTAAAAGTCTACACTTGTCTGCATCAGTTGTTACAGTGTTTTGTCCGTCTTTTAAGGGGGGAATTTCAGAGGATTGTTTTAGTAGTCGTCTTGTCTCTCGCCAAAGCGATGGGTCTCCAGGAGTCATGTTTGTCAAGTAATTGCTGTATTTGTGTATCCTGTCTTTGTCAAGTTCAAAACGAATATTGCGCGATAAACGGTTTACTTGTCGCTTGAGTTCCGGGTCTCTAGATCTTTGCCATCTCTTTCGAAGAATATTTTTTTCATGGATGAGTTTTAGAACATGTGGGGGCGTGGTTGTATTAGATAATCGACAGCTTAATGATGGGTGCGTTTTTAAAGAATTTTGTACAGCCATGTGTATCGTTTGAATGAATTTTGCTATAGTCGAGTCAATGTCATGACTGGATTTGTATGTAAGTGGAATGTCCGTGTTGTCATGCATTTCTGTCTTGAATTTTCCCCAGTCTATAGGTCCATTGATGAGTCTTGGTGGGGGTGGTTCAGATTTTGGACTTTCATGGAAAGTAAGAATGACAGGTAAATGGTCAGAGTCTAAGTCAGTAAGTACGTCATGATATAATGGCAATTGGAAGTTCTGAATTATGGCTATGTCTAGTATGTCGGATTTGTAGCGTCTTTGAGTCGGGTAAAATGTTGGTTCGTCAGGTGATGAAATAATGAGTCCAAGATTTTCAGTAATTCTCAATAGTTGTGTCCCATTATTGTTTTGCTTATGGCAATTCCAAGAGAGATGTTTACTATTTAAATCACCCATCATTATTGTAGGAGCCCCTGTAAATAGTTTTTGAAAATCGTCTTGTATGAGCCGAATCCCAGGTCTGCTATACGCAGATATTATATTAACACTACTCCTTTATATTAACACTACTCCTTTTATATTAACACTACTCCTTTGTACTTTCAAAAACAGTAATGTAAAATAGGGTTAAAGAAGAAACTTAGGCCGGTCGTCCACTGGGACGAAAAGCTGCGAACTGCGAAGCAACGAATTCGGACGAACGGCGTTCGTCCGAATTCGTGCGAATGCCTCTCGTCCATTGCCTCCGTGTTCGTCCGAACTCACAGTAGACTTGATGGCTCGTACTTACAGTCAATTTACAACCATGACTTTTCGCACTCGTTCGCAACTATAAATCCCAGCAGAATGGGATCGGCTCGCACTTCGGACCTGTTCGGACGAAGGATACGGACCCAATGGACGCAGTCCTTGATGGAGCCTCGTGTTTGGATTGTTCGTGCGTATTCGTCCGAATTCGGACGAACGATACGGACCCAATGGACGCGGCCCATGATGGAGCCTCGTCTTTGGATTGTTCGTGCGTATTCGTCCGAATTCGGACGAACGATACGGACCCAATGGACGCGGTCCATGATGGAGCCTCGTGTTTGGATTGTTCGTGCGTATTCGTCCGAATTCGGACGAATTCATTTCGCAGCTTTTCGGTTCCAGTGGACGAGCGGCCTTACCCATATTTTCCCTTGAAAGGTCTATTTAAGCCCTTCAAAGGACTACGCTCCTTTAAATATTTTGATATCTCTAACCGTTTAGGAGTTATCTCTCTTGTGGCGCGCTTATTTGGGCCACCCTGTATAATATCGTCGATACAAATGCAAACTATCGAACGTGAAAAAACGCATTTTACATTTTCAATATTTACTGACTGCTGTTGGACTGATGGACGGCAAACTCTTGAATCTAAGTTCACTCTGCGAAATTGGAAAGTAACCATTGTCAAAAGGTCAAATGACTGTCCAAAAGCAAAGTAATGAATAAATATTTTTTCGCTCTGGAAATTGGTGATTTTCACATTCCAGACTTTGAATTTCTATCGACGATGTGTCCCAGAATGTTGGACATTTCTTATTGACTCCTACGGATTGTGTCATAAACGGGTTTCACTATGAAGTTAGGAAAAAAGGCCCCTAAAAAAAATACAAAAGAAGAAAGTTGATCGAAACCATTTTAATTGCCTTCTTAGTAGATCGCCTTGTAGGATGAGAAAAAGTAGGTGTAGACATTAAATAATGATAAGAAGCAAGAAGGAAAATAGGCAAGGAGAAGAGAATGACGTGCAACGCTTTAAAATATTATCCCACTCCATCTTGGTTCCGCTTCTGGATGGGGAACCATCAACTTGAGCGATAATCATTACAGTAGCGCAGCCTGGTAGCCACTACCCGAACTATACTCTCAATTAGCCCTTCCTTTCTCATTAAACACCCGGCCTACAGGCATTAGTAGCCATCCATACTCTGGGGGAAGGGGGGTCTGTTAGTAAAATGGAGGAAATTTAGAGAGGCTATCAGGGCAGAGAATAATTAATTCAATTAAAATTGATTAAAACAGAGAGGTAGAGAGAAGTACATTTATTATTATATGTGTATATGTTACCGGCAAAGTATATAATTAGGCATTCTATAGAATGCCTAAATCCAGCCGGCAATGTATGAAATAAAGCTTATTTCATACTTTGGCTAGGCATTCTATAGAATGCCTACTGTGCTTTAGCCAAAGTATGAAAGAAAGGATTTGTAGCTTGTAGGAGTAACTACCGGCGGTGCGATTGCGGATTTATATCCATGAACATCGCCTCTGATGATGTCTAGGAGAATTAGAAGAATGCCTAGGACGACTTTGAAGCAAACTGTGCAAACTTTGAAGAAAATCGGTAGTGAGGACGCTTTATTTTAGTGATTTGTACTGATTCTGAACACTCAAATGAACGCTCACTGTTCTAATTTCTTTCAAGTATCTAAGTAAAGTGTATGTAGTGTACTAAAAAACCTTTTTAATTTTATACAATGCCATATGAGCAACAGGCATTCTACAGAATACCTAGGTATTATATAGAATGCCTAGGTAATGTGTGTAATGCGATGTAGAAATACAGGCTAAGAGTAGAATGTATTAGTTCTACACTTTGCCTAAACCACTCAGGCATTCTATAGAATATATGCATACCTGCCTGTAACATATATACTTGTAGATGACCCAAAATATTTCTAAATCCTCTCTGATCTTAAGAGACATGGGGTCGTTAAAGCAGTCATTCTGTCTTCACACTGTCTTTATGTAATAGGGCCGAAATCTACACACAGAATGTAGAATACGACACAAACGAAAGACCATATACCATCAAAACTAAATATACATAAACGAATTGTTAAAAGGCAGCCGTCAGTACAGAAATACTATATCGCCTTCTTACAGAAAACTAAACTACATTTGGAGGGTTTAGAGCACATCTTGAAAATTAGCATTATGCGTTTTAATTGCAGAGACTTTGTATAAATCCTATTGACCAGTTTAAGTCTTAAAAAGATTTGAACTTAAACACTGACATTATGTATGTATAGCCTTGTTCATAAAATAGTTATAACTTGGATTTGGCTTATTTGTGCTCTGAAAACAAATAAGAATGACTTCCAGATGTGTAGCAAGAACTGCTACGAGTGGTAAAATAATGAAGTTAGGACTTAAGTCTTCTGTAGCACTGAAAAGAGCCATTTTAGTGATAGTCATCAATCCCATTACAACATAAAATGCCAAAAATAGACTTGGTCTACTTGAGCTCCGAACCCACCATACATCCAGTTATATTCAATCAGAGACATTTTGAATTCTTTATTAAGAGCTTTATTTAACAGCATTTTGAATCAAATTTTGTTCAAGATGCTGTTAAATTAGACCATAAAGGTAGGTTAGTGAAGTGAAATACTTGGAATGGCAATAATATTCCAAGAAAGCCCGATTCGCGGCAACTGGGTCATCTTAGCGCGGTTCCGTTCATATCTCTAGTGTAATTTCTAAAGAAATAGAAACAGTTATTGGTAGGCTCTGATGTTTCATGAAAAATTTAAAATAAAATCTCAATGAGAAGTTATATAATATTTTTAAGCGCCAAAACAGGAAAGTGAGGTTATTACTCCATCCTCTTTCTTAACGTTCGCTCTTGGAAACATTATAACAATGCTCAACTTTTCTCCAAAACAGAAACAATTGTCACCTTGAAATCTGTTTCATCTGTTCCCCTATGTGAGAGAACCTATTAAAAGAGAATCTGCAAGCATGTTAACGCGAACATTATGGCGCTAAGATTTTTTTTGCTCGATTTCCAGGGCGCTGTCATGAGCACACGGCTATGTTCCAAGGGAGAACGTGTCTGTCTTCTTTACTCGAACAAGAATGACAGCTTTTTCATACCCCTAACTATGGTTCTATGTGTGATATACCCTAAGGTTTTTATCCATACATAGTTAATGTAGTAAAATGTCTTGCAAATCAATGATTCAATCATTAAATTTTTGTGCTAACGTTTCGTCAGTGTGAGGGCTCCTTAAGACTCGCAATATTAAGCGTTTTTATAAGCACTTTCACGAATAACAATTTGCTTGAAAAATTACACAGATTTTCAAGAGATTTCAAGCTGCCGAAAAGAAGTATAGAGAAAATGCCAATTTTTTACTCTTTTTTCATACAATAGCATATTATAATTAAATTGATCAATTCATTTATTTATAATTAAATGACTTAATCTTGATGAACAATTATTTATCAAGATCAATAGACGAGAATGTGGAAAGTTTTTGTGTATTTATTAAGCAGTGGAGTTCCACGCATATACAAAACATTTCTATACTCTGTTTGAAAAAGAATTACAAAAATAAAAATTGAAACACTTGCTCATTGCAAACGTAAAAGAGCAGAAATAGTCATGTTTTTATTTTATTTATATAGGTTATTTTAAGCAAATTATTTGCGAATGCAATCTCAGTCTGCACCCAAATTCTGAGGAAAGTGGTTGCTCCTGCGTGACAGAATTTTTACAGATGCGCCCTGAACTATATGCAGAGGAATGGATAAAGGATTTAGAACTGAAGTGTTTTTTTATTATTATTTATCTTCCGTCTAATTTAAGTAAATAACTGAAGGTTCTAGTGTTTAATAACACCTATCTGAAAATTTAAGTAAATAACTGAAGGTTCTAGTGTTTAATACCACCTATCTGAAAATTTAAGTAAATAACTGAAGGTTCTAGTGTTTAATACCACCTATCTGAAAATTTAAGTAAATAACTGAAGGTTCTAGTGTTTAATACCACCTATCTGAAAAGTTAAGTAAACAACTGAAGGTTCTAGTGTTTAATACCACCTATCTGAAAATTTAAGTAAATAACTGAAGGTTCTAGTGTTTAATACCACCTATCTGAAAATTTAAGTAAATAACTGAAGGTTCTAGTGTTTAATACCACCTATCTGAAAATTTAAGTAAATAACTGAAGGTTCTAGTGTTTAATACCACCTATCTGAAAATTTAAGTAAATAACTGAAGGTTCTAGTGTTTAATACCACCTATCTGAAAATTTAAGTAAATAACTGAAGGTTCTAGTGTTTAATACCACCTATCTGAAAATTTAAGTAAATAACTGAAGGTTCTAGTGTTTAATAACACCTATCTGAAAATTTAAGTAAATAACTGAAGGTTCTAGTGTTTAATACCACCTATCTGAAAATTTAAGTAAATAACTGAAGGTTCTAGTGTTTAATACCACCTATCTGAAAATGTTATTTAAATGCCATTTAACATTTAAATAAATTAACAAGTACAGGAATTCTATAAGTAAAAAAAAAAAAAAAAAAATATCCTCCGGAGATGGAAGTTCCAGGATACTTAGTTTCAGTCTTTAATTTAATTTATCTCTCCGTTGAAAGTACCGCGTAGGTGTATTAAGATCTCCATTGACAAAGGAGATAAATCCCTGAAGCTGGTCGGGGTCATTAACTCTATAATTAAAAAGAGCCAAGCTAAAGAACCACTTTCATGTTACAAATTTCCCGATAATGATTCCAGACATCTTCTAAACATGCATCCAATTACTCCCTTTCGTATCTCATTAACTTCTTAAAAAGGGGTCTACACGGGGTTTTCTTTTCAAAGAAAAATTTTCAAGAAAAAATAAACATAATAAATCATTTAGAACGGAATTCACTGGTAAATGACCTTCTTACAAAGAAATGAAGGATGATTTTAGTTGATTATTTCTCATACAATTTTCATACGTTTATATTTCCAGTAAAAAAAAAATTTAATATGGTAAATTTAATCTTACATTCTAAGTACCGAAAATGATTTTTTTTTAAGGTTGGCTCCTGGCTCGGGATTTAAACTAAACCTTATCCTTCAAAAGTCCCACTCGCAGGAGCTGCGTCATTATAACGCGGTTCGGCTCTTATCCCTAGTCTAATTTGGAAAGATTAAAACATAAACAGACAGAACCTTTCTTTAAAAGGTTTTATGATCTTATCTGAATGGGTCGGCCAACCCGAGAAAGGCCCTCGCATAAAGGCAGTTGGAAAGCCTTCGAATCTCTGTCGTCAAAAGCTATATTTCTAACAATAAATTGTTTTTCTTATTTTACTTAATCTGTTTTATTGTCAAATACATTATCCAACTATAAGCGATTAAAAAATAACAAGTAATGAAAACAGACAAAAAAAAAAACAAAAAAACGTTCGAATATACGAAATCAATTACTTCAAAGCTTAAGCACTTATTTCTTCGATTGACATCGTCTAATCAAAACTTTTTTCAGAATCTTTTACGTAGAGTATTTAGTAAGCTTTCGAATGGTAGCCTTCCGTTTCCCAAGATTCTTCAAGGTATTAAGGAAAGTATACAAAGTTCCCAAAGCTTTTTATGTCTGTTAATAAAATATTCTATTCTAACCCTTCCTTAACTCCAAACGTAACCATAATTTCAACATATTAGTTTTGATGGAATTCGAACATGCAGAAAATGTTTCAACTGAATCCCATGATTCTAAGTACCCAAACCAAAAACGTTATTCAACAATTGTTTTTCTAATTTTCTCAACTGTTATAGCTATCACCTTAAAAATGGTTTCATTCGTTTTTATAGACTTAGAAGCCTATAAAATGAGTACTTGCAAGCATATGAAGTAAGCGCAACGATTTTTTTTTCGCGCGAATTTCGCTTCAAAAACCATGTTCCGATGGGCGGATTGTGCTGGTTAATGAACTTGACCTTTCAAATTAAACGAAAGATTGTAGACCGTGAACAGAAATATATATATATATATATATATATATATATATATATATATATATATATACATATATATATATATATATATATATACAAATTTGAACCACCGTTATTTTCGTTCTCTAGGGGTTCTGAAACGCAAAATTATCTAGTCGGCACTTCCGGATTGCGTCATGAGGTCAACCTTATTAGCGTGGTTCCTCCCTCCCTATAGAGGGAGGGAGGAACCGCGCTAACATTATGTACTAGACTCCTTGCAATTATGAACTTTGCTCCTTTGAAATATGTTAATATCTCCAACCGTTTAGGAGTTATTTCCCTTGTGGTCCGCCTATCTGGCCCTAAAAGTAATGTTTAAGCTTGAAGATATATTTAGGAAATTTAATTCTAAAAAAAAAAAAAAAAACCTCAACGTGAGTCCAAAAACACTTTGCACTATTTACTTGGAAGTGTAGTGATTCTCGAAAATATACGCCTAACTAGTTCTTTATTAATATCAACTTTTTCAACAGTGATTGCGGTTTGAGAAGGACACTTGTGAACATTAAAAGGGTAGTAGCCCTAAAAAAATGTAATTCTAAATTATGTAATGTTGAAAAACGATGTTTACGAACAGAGAAATAGGGATTGTTCGACAAAAAACACGTTTTTTTTTCCGTAATAATCTTTAAAACGGCATGAGCCTCGAACAAAAATTAATAGAAACGTGCGGTTAGAAAAAACTACATTTTTTTTTGTCTATTTTCACCCCTTGAGTGCTGCCATGTACTTGCCGTACACCCTTTGTATAACACATTCTAATAAAAAAAAAAAAAAAAAAAATTATTTTAGTGAGTTAATTGCGATCTGAAACACAAATAAGCAAATGAAAATAAATAAATACACAAAAAAACATAAACCTGACTTATTTAAAGACTTTCACTCATATTAAATTGTAATGAACCTTAAATTTACTATGCTGCCACTAACGTACAGAAATTTTAGCCGTTTCGCTCACCGCGGCCGCTTGGTCTAGGGGTATGATTCCTGCTTTGGGTGCAGGAGGTCCCGGGTTCAAATCCCGGAGCGGCCCGTTACTTTTTGTGCTCAAAAGCAAGAACAGAAAATTTGGGAATTATTTTTCTTTTGAAGCGATAGAAATTTGTAAACGATTTTTGTTTTTGTAGTTCTGAATTAAAATTAGTTGCATTGAAATTAATTTGGACATCGGTTCAAATGTGGCTCTTATTTTTTAATACTGTCCCCTTTTCCAAACTTAATCAAAATGTATAAATTTCTGTTGTTCAGATGTTCCCGATTTTATCAAAATCTATTAAGCAAACCAATCAGCAAATCTATGACCTCCATACCGTCGGGTGGACTCATCTTGCTAAAAACCTTAACTTTTCGTTTTAAATAAATTATTTTTGTGCCAAAAATAACTTTGTGTATAGTATTCTATTACAAAACGTCAACAAGGAAAATCTGTTGGCGAGATTAAATTCGGATACAAATTATTAATCAGGTTAATTAATTAAGCAGGTTTCCTCTTTTTTAGAGGGAAGTAACTCGATAAAAATGATTGAATATTTGCAGTTATTATTATTATTAATTATTTTAAGTAATTGTATGATATATTTTCAAGAGAATTTTATAAATGGAAATATTGTTGGACTTAATTTAGAAACATGCACCATGAGGAACGTGTGAAAAAAAGTTACAAATAAAGAAAGTTAAGATATCAGGACATTTTAGGAGGACTATGCTCCGGTCGTCTGATCTTCCCCTTTGAAGGAACTCTATAATTAATTAGGACCCCTAATACAATATATATATATATATATATATATATATATATATATATATATATATATATATATATATATGTTATTATTATTTTTGTTTTTACATAATATCTCCTCAAGGATAGGTCAGAATATTTATAAATTATGTTTATTGTATACTGAATTCTTATATTTAGTGGAAGGGTAATAAAATAAACACTCGTTTATTTCTGCTCAAAAAAATGTATTTACAAGCCATGATGGCGCCTCTTCAGGAGCTTATAACTAAAAATGTTTCTGGTCAGCAGTAAAAAATTATAGAGAGCCCATGGGGCTAAACCTTCCACGCTCCCAGGCTTTTATAACATAAGGTATAAATGTTTAAGATTGGTAAAAAATTATAAATTGTTAATTATTATATAGGCCACAAGGCTGGGTGTCAGAAAAGTGGAAACGTTGTCTAACTAAATGGACCATGTACAAAAATTTTGTACAAAAATATGTTGTGAAAAAAAGTCAAGTTCGTTACAAGTAAAATACATCGACTATGTATTTTTATTTACAATATTTTTTTTCGGTAAGATGCTCACGAAAAAAAAACACATCGTAAGGCTTATATGAATGTTTTCCGGGAGAGGTTGAAAATTGTAAATATTGTTGGGCTTAATTTAAATACATGAACCATGAGGAACACCTGAAAAAAGTTACAAATAGCCGATGAAAGTTAAGATATGCCCGAGTTGCTTTGAAGATGACTAATTGAGACGAGTACCGACAGACAGACAGACAGAGCTGAGCTACAAGTGGAATTTATGAAGGTACTAGGGTAATATTCATGCTGTCTGAAGGTACATCAGTCAGAGGAGCTGGGTAATTCTCCCAGGGCCTCGGTGTTTACACTGAGAAATCGTTCTTAGCCTACAAATTGCTTGGACTGGCACGATGTGCTTTGTCTTAGCGGCTTGTTATGTAAGTAAGCTTCGTCTCTAGTCTCCTTCGAATACAGATCTCATACCTCTTTGGGAGTCTGTTGGAATCTAGGAGAACTTAGCTTTATCGATATTATGAAGGTTTTTATGAAATATTTTCTTCTTATACAAGTGATATATCATCGGTATAATTTTTTAGAGTATTTCTTCCTTATTCTGGGGGGGGGGACGGGCTTATGACGACGACCAAATGACAAAATCCCTATATATATATATATATATATATATATATATATATATATATATATATATCCTCCTCAAGTATGGCTTAGAATATTTATACATTTTTACGGCTTTTTTTGAACAGTGAGGGTCGTTAAGGGGGCACCTACATTGGTCCCGATCCGATCCAATCCAATAGGCACCGACTGTCGGAAGAAAAACGATCACAAGCATCTTAGTGGAGGTGCCTACATTAGTTCTGGTCCGACCCGATCCGATCCGATGACAACTGATTCTCGGCCGTTCAAACATATTTCAGACGACCGACGCAAAATGGCGCCAAACGACATCTTTTTTTTTTCTCAAAAAGCTCTATAGCCTCTACATCTTAACCGATTTTAATAATTTTTTTATGAAGGCTAATAAAATTTAGAACAACTTTGTCAATTCATATTTTTGTTTCACTTGTTTCTTAAAAGCTTCTTCTAGCTACCTTTCTTACAAATAATTTTAAGATATGAATACTAATACTTCACTTATCGTAGGGTTACATTTAAAGATTAACTGTTACACTAAGATTTTATTTCGGGACTGATATACTTCCGAAAGATTGATTGGCCTTTCAATGCCTCCTTCATACCTCTAACAAGGTTATCGAAGGTTTCTATGCTTATTAGGTGGTATTTCTTAAATTAGTCACTCATTTTCACTTCACTACGAGGTTATTACTGACGAACTGTGACTAGATCGGATCGGATCGGGTTGGGACCAATGTAGGCACTCACGTCGGCCGTTGTCGATCAAACGATATCGGAATGGATCGGATAGGATCGGGAGAAATGCAGGTCCAATGTAGGTGCAGCGTAGGGCAGTGAAGGTGTCCGTTCTAGACAAAATGGTCAAATTTTGAACGAAAAAAAAACTTTATTGTGGAACATTTAAGAATAACAACCAACTCCAAAAATCTCCAAAATCAAAAATACAAATGAACATAAACTTAAATAATAGAATTACAAAAGATTACTAATAAAATGTCTAAACATATTTAACATTGTGAAATATGAATAAGTTATATAAAGTGAGATATACAAAACATTCAGCAAATACTTACAAAAAAACAAAAAAAAGGGAGGGTAGATGAAAGAATAAGAAATAAATGGATTTACAAAAAGAATATAATATCTTACTATAAAATAAACCTTGCCATTAGGTTGGTACGCCTTATAAAAAAAAAAGCCATTTAAACCGGAGCAGCTGTTCAAGATCATGTGAGCAAGATCCAATGAGAGCGCAGAGAACAACCACAACTGCGCGGTGCTCTCATACACTCTTACGGTTACACGCAGTGTATTGCAGTCTATCATAGGCAACATTTATTTTTATGTTTCCTGATAATTAAACCCCACATTGGGGGGGTGTCTGCCCTTTTGTAATTATTTTCAAATATGTTTATTGAAGACACTGTATAAGTCGCAGCGTGAATAAAGCACTTCATTTAATATTCAAAATAAAAACTATGTACTTTGGTTTGTTTTTTTTTCATTATAACCCCCTTAAACATGTCTGCCTTATTTATTATTCATTGTAAAATTCCCTTAATTTGTAATTTATTTTACATTAAAGATAGTTGGCTTCTGAATAAAACACTATTTTTGGGCAATATTGTTTTGCACCTTTCCCATATGCGCAGTACCTGGTGTTCCAAGGTATGTCCTTGTTATCTACCCTATAGGTACATTATAGCAAAATTTGTTGAATAAAACACTTAATGAAAAGTGTGTTACCAGCTCTCGGACTATATTATGGAATAAGAATTATCATCAGGTTACAATAGTTTTGTAGTTTTCAGTTGCTTTTTTTCGATCTCTCACTCAAATACAGTTGGGAAAGCGTTTAAGTGGATTTAATGACTCGATAAAATAATTAATTTTAGTTAACAATATTGCAGACAACATTTTTTTTTTTAAGACTACCCTAGTCGGAGAAAAACTTAGTCTTTGAGATGACTAAAATTTATATGAAAGCCAGCATATTCGGAACAGCGGGAGTAGCTGTTTATAAAATATTAAATATTGAACCACTTTTAATTGATTTCGAGCTAATGTGTATTTAGTAGAAGGTTATGGGAAACATTTAAACTTTGGCTACCTAATGTCAAAAGACTCCCCACCTCAGTGCTCATATTTTAATGTAGTCCTAACCGTTAAACATATTTCAATAGAGTGCACAATATCTAACAGGAAAAGCAACAAGTTTAAATTAAATCTTCTACTAAGCCAGATTTTAGAAGGCAATAATGTTAATTTAAAGCACCTTATTTAACTTTATCATAACAATATTTCTATTTTCAACTAACCCCGTTCTTTAATTATCATCATCCCAGAGCGATATTAAATTAAAATACCCACTACAAAAATATCTCAATTTCACCAATATGCAATATAACAACAATGACCCTAAGTGGTTGAATATGTCCATAAAAAAAAAAAGAAAAAGAAAATGTAAACTTTATATTTAAAAATAATAATATTGTGAGGACAAGGCGACGGTAGCTGGAGAGGCATATTCTGGCTCCCTTGGAAAGTAATTAACACAAGCAACAAGCTTTTTCACTTATCCTGTCCGCACTCTATATGAAACCTTTTAATTTACAGCTTATCATAAAATTAAAATTAACCAAAAGAGAAAAAAAAATCGCTTTTGAAAGTTTTATTTTAAATTAATGCATTATTATTATTTTTAAACATAAAATGAACCCACCATAAGTCGATTTTCAGGTACTAATTGTTCGACTACAGTTCGACTTACAGAAAATCGATTCATTAGGGTTATGATACAAATTATATACATGTAAATAAAAAAATACAACACAAAAATAGGAATTAAAAACCATCAACGTGAAGTATAGTGCCAATTGGCAAGAAACAGCTAATGGAACTCTAATGGAGTTAGTACACGCATATGTCTTCAATATTTTTTTTTGACATTATTTCCCCCATTTTTCATGATAGCTTTTAATATGTTACTTCGATATGTTATGATTGACGTTCCAAAAAGGTCCAAATTCTATTAACCGCATTTATGACTTATTGACTGCAGTTAAATATTCAGAAAGGGGACCAAATACAGGAACGTTACAGACTTCCGGATGCCGTTGTTTCGATGCCCACAAATGATCCAAGAAACGGTAAGGTTGTCAATTGGATTTGGCAGTTATAGAGGTGATGGACTTCTAAGAGTTCGGCTCATAGAAGTCTTCTCCCAAGAAGCCCATTTTCAGTTCGACTTACTTACATAATTTTCGTACAAGACGGCAACCCGCAAGTTTATAGATGCCCATCGTGCGGACCCCTTTACTCTCCTGGTTCCACAGGACGGTATTAAAATAGCTCTACCGCTCATCTCTTCTCATTTTTCCTAACAACCTTTCGTTATTTCTTTCTATAAAACGTTTTTCTTACAATTTGCTTATTCTGGGCTTTGCAGCAGTCAATGCAGAGTTAACAACGTTTTAAATTTATTTTTTTAAAGTCTTAAATTTTTTAAAAAATAATATCAACGCAAATACTGCATCGCTGTTATAATATTTAAAGAACATGACCTCTAAGCACACATCAACTGGTATAATACAAGTAAGGTCCTTCAGAGGGGCCCTAACTATGCACACATCAACAGGTATAATATAAGTAAGGTCCTTCAGAGGGACACTAACTATGCACACATCAACAGGTATAATATAAGTAAGGTCCTTCAGAGGGACACTAACTATGTAAAGGGGCCGGGTAGCATATGGAAATCCTAATTCAATAGGCCCAAAATACACTTTTAATGCATTTTTAGAAGATATAAAAGTGACTAGAGCTTACATAACCTAACGCCAAATATCGCTGTCACAGCGTTGGTTTCAGTCTTGATGCAAAGAAATGACCTTGTCAGGAAAGTGGCTATCGGGTTCGAATGTGTTATTATTATGGACTTATTGAGGAAAAATTTAGGCGTAATGACTGGCGACCACAGATTTTCTTCGATTTATTGAAGAATTCTACTTCTCGACGTCTGGGACTTTGAGAGGTGACTGTATTTTATTGGTTTTTCTTTGCTGCGAGTAAATAATGGAAAAAAAAGGAACTTATGAAGAAATATTTATTCATTCAAAATATTAGAAAGGTGTTCTAATAACTGGTTAGGCAATATCATAATATTGAGCAATCACACTCAATGGATGCAAATCAACACTTGAGAATTAAACTAACTGGATTGAGCGGACAGGTAACCTTAACCTCGTTCTCTTTCCTGTTTTCTAAATATTTAACAAAACATTATTAATGTTGAAACAGCTCTCCTTTCGCAACCATCTGTATAGTATATTTATCTATGCACAAACTTTTCTGTTTCTCCCCCGTACGATACCAGCCATGGCTGGTGTTTTTTTTTTAATATTAATATAATGCTATTTTTTTTTATTAAAAAAAAAAAGTCCGACTCGCAGGAACTGGGTCATCTTAGGGCGGTTCCGTTCATATCCCTAGTACCATTAGTAAAGAAATAGAAGCAATTATTGGTAAGTTTTCAACATAAAGGAAGATGTAGGGTGAAACACCAGGAAACATCAAAGTTTGCTCTTGGAAACACTATCACGTTGTTTATAGTTTTCTTACTTTGTTTTACTCATTTTACTGTTAAATACAAATTTGAAAAAAAAAAAAACTGTAGCCAATTAAAAAGTAAGATTAACAAAGACAACACCTCATTCAAAAGAACAAAACTAACAATTTCGAAGTCTAATCAGTAGAGCCCGGAAGTTAGGCATTTATTTTTGGCTGAAATAGGCAGGCAAAAAGGCACTTAAAATACTGAAAATAGGCAGTACTGTAATTAAAAATGGCATTTATTAGGAGTGAAGGCAAAGAGGAACCTTACTCATTAATGATGAAAATATGTATTTTAAATACTCATTCATTTCTTTATTACCAACTAGCTGTTAACCGGCGTGCCATGCTGAGCCTACGTTCTGCTTCTATACAATCAAAAATAAATTAGGAAACCCGTTCATTGTTTCGAACCCGTGACCTCCGAACTGTGAGTCATAAACGATTTTAACATAGCCTATGGCTCTATGGGACGATTTTAACATGGCCTACGAGACTTCCCGGATCAAGACCTACCAGTATTCCAAGTTTGGTCAAAATGTGTGGATTTTTATGAGGAACAAACGGACAAACAGTCAGACACGTGATATTTATATATATAAATAGATTTACCACAGAATTATTGTACTTACTCTCAAGGAAATTACTTCCCTTCTTACAAGCAACAACAAGATGCTTTTTCAAAGTATCAACTGTTATAGACCTTCTCAGAAAAAAAGGTTTTTCATCACGGCAAAACTTCCTCTGCATTATCTTATTATTTCGAAATCCGGAATACCAGGTAATTACGCATTGTCACAGCAAAAGGGCTGTGAGGAAGGAGACGTGACTTATTTCTCTCATCCTCTCTCTTTCCTGCTATTCATTATGCTTGTGCATTCCTTCTACTAAGGAAGGTTCTGTTATTTACTGAGGTTAAATCCATGGGTTGGGAAAATAAGCTTTCGAATAAATATTTGTGACGGCAATTTGTAATTTAATTTGTGCAACCTTTTTTGTCTTCGATGAACGGAAATTCAATATGTGCTTTTTGAAATGTTTAAATCGCAGAAAAAAATTGCATAACAAGCAAAAAAGGCAAAAATAGGCAAAAAAGGCAAAATAAAAATTGTCGCTACACTTCCTAAATGCACGAAAACATATTTATTTCTATCTGATTCTTCAATATATCCATTCAGATTAAAAGTCCGTCACGCAGGAGCTGCATAACTAAGCACTTTCCTCAGAATTAGGGTAGTGTAGACTGCTTTCCAGAACAATTTGCTTAAAATATCCTACATAAATAAAATAAAAACATGAATAGTTCTCTTTTAAATTTGTAATGAGTAACTGATCAATTATTAATTTGCTTCCAGAGTTATTTTTACACATGGTACCTACTACACTACGTAATAAATACAAAAAACCTCATATTATCGTATTTTGATCTAACGCAGGAACAGGATACAGTCACTTTAGTGGTAGAAAGCGCTCCTTGCGGCGGCTTTGTGAACCTACGTCTGGCGGGCTTTTCTATTGAAATATATTACAAATTAAACCCCCGCTTTACGATTGACCGATTCAGCTCATTTTTACAACACTTCTTTCCCATGAGTTACCCACGACGTATACCGCGTTTCGTTACAATACAGCAGAAATTACGACCGGTATGAGTATATTAGGAATTTGGGTCCGGAGTAAACCCCCCCTTCTAATGAACCGATTTAGTTTATTTTTACAACACATATTTAACTGTAGATTACCACTACGAATACCGAGTTTCAATCGTTTGCTAATTGAATGCTATATACCAAGTTTCGTGACGAAAAAACAAAAACTCTGGCCGCTATCGTGTTAACAGACATATATATATATATATATATATATATATATATATATATATATAAATTTTAACGGGGGTCATTTTCGGTGTCTACTAGGTAGGATCGATAAAGATTTGAAGAAATTTTTCAAAAATTCCGTCATGAGTCCAACCTCAATAGCTACTTTCCTTCGGAGGAAAGTGCTAAAAAGGCATTTTACCTAACTTCCGGGCTCTACTAATCAGCTTGTAGCACCACAAACGTAAACTGACAATTAACATCATACCCTGACTGCCTTCAACGGGAAGGTTACGCGGTGTTAGTCAGTGTTTCCGGTGCCACTATAATTTATTAATTAATATTTAAATTTCTTCCCGCGACTTTGAGGTAACCCGAAACAATTTGAGCCAATTTGAGTTTTGTATTTAGAAGTGCGACAACGTGATGCCTATTTCGGTGTGGACATGTTTCTGGACTTTCATTAAATTATTATTTCATTTCAGGCACTGGACTGTTTATTTATTATTTTATTTATTTTCAAGAAGATAATTATTATTATTGTTCCTGCAAAAAAGTGATTTATTTTATGTTTACCTGACACTCCTATAAAAGCTATTTCTTGAATTGACATTACCCTATCGAAAATTACATCTGAATCGTTCTTGTAGAAAATTTAGTATGCTTTCGAATAGTCACTTTTCATTTAACTCGATTTCCGAACCGTTTTCGAGATAATTTAGAAAATATGCCAAGATCCGAAATGTTTTCATGTTTATTAAAAAAAAATTTTTCTGTATAACTTCCTTACCTCCAAACACAACCAAAATTCAAAAATCTTAGATTTGATGAAAATCAAACATCTGGAACAATTTTAAACTGAATCAAATCGTTATCGTTCCAATTGACTAGCCGGATTGATAAGGGTTTGAAGAAACCTTTAACTTTATTCCGTAGTATTTTTTTAAGTATTATTTTCGAAACAGAGGGAGGATTACTATTTTTTATTTATTTTTTATTTTTTTTTAGTGCTAGGTGCCGCGCAATCTATAAGTTGTCACTCTTCCTACACATCCATGGTGGAGCAAGGAATTTTTCCATCATACCCTGTAATGAAACTTCTGCAGGGCCTTATCTCCCTCATGAGAATCCAAGGCTTCCGCCACTGAACCATGGGTAGACTCTCTGTGCAATGCGAGTTTCCTCATCAAGAATGGACGAATTGACTATTTCTTGCATTGGACAACTTCTGGACCTTACTTAAAAGCGTAAGGTATTGCGGCTGCACTTGGCGCTAGCAGAATAAATAAGCTAGCTTGACCCAGTTCAACTTGGCGTAGAAACTCTAATCAAATACTGTAATTTACATAACTAATCAACCAAATGGACGAAGCACAATGGCTCTAGTTAATGAAATAGAAGAGAGAGGTCGCTGCGTGGCGAAGGCTTATCCTGTCTGCCCCTTCCTGTGTATATACAACACACGTGCTAGTGTATATATACACTATGTGTATATGGAGCAACTATACAGGATTACACGAAGCTTCAACCCCTTCAAGGGTATACCATTAAGGTAATCAAGTCTTGTATCCTCCATTAGGCCTAGTGCACATGCAAATAACTGCATTTTCCCCGCATAACAAAAATATTTAATTACTAAACCATAAAATAACAATAAATATTAAATGATATACAAACTGGTTATGTAATTATTCGAAAAGGCTAATATTGGAAATCTTACAAAATATCCCCCAAAATAGGCTGAAGAGTAATTTTCCATAAGACCCCGTGAATTGGATATATATATATACAGGGTGGCCCAGATAAGCGGGCCACAAGAGAAATAAGGTTTGAGATATCAACATTTTTCAAAGGGCAAAGTTGTAGTTCTCGTCGAGATCTATAAAATGGTACCCGCGGAAATAAGAAAATAACACTTCTAAGGGCTCAAATAGACCTTTGAAGGAAAAGGTTTCCTCTTTACCCATATTTTGAATTGTATTTTTAAAATGTATAAACAAAAAAGGAAGAACCGTGCAAACGGGGTTTCGATGCGTCAAGTAGTTCTCTGTAAAGATACGTTTTCATTTGCATGTATTCCTCATCTGAATTAAAAAAAAGTCCGTCACGCAGGAGCTGCATAACTAAGCACTTTCCTCAGAATTTGGGTAGTGTAGATTGCTTTCCAGAACAATTTGCTTAAAATATCCTACATAAATAAAATAAAAACATGAATAGTTCTCTTTTAAATTTGTAATGAGTAACTGATCAATTAATAATTTGCTTCCAGAGTTATGTTTACACATGGTACCTATTACACTAAGTAATAAATACAAAAAACCTCATATTACCGTATTTTGATCTAACGCAGGAACAGGATACAGTCACTCTAGTGGTAGAAAGCGCTCCTTGCGGCGGCTTTGTGAACTTACGTCTGACGGGCTTTTCTATTGAAATATATTACAAATTAAACCCCCGCTTTCCGATTGACCGATTCAGCTCATTTTTACAACACTTCTTTTTCATGAGTTACCCACGACGTATACCGCGTTTCGTTACAAAACAGCAGAAATTACGACCGGTATGAGTATATTAAGAATTTGGGTCAAGAGTAAACCCCCCCTTCTAATGAACCGATTTAGTTTATTTTTACAACACATATTTACCTGTAGATTACCACTACGAATACCGAATTTCGTCGAAATATACCAAAAATCACGGCTGGTAGTGGCGAATTGGTATTGTGGGTCCGGAGTAAACCCTCCCTTCTAATGAACCGATTTGGTTAATTTTTATATCTCACTTTTCTCTCTATATTACCACTACGAATACAAAGTTTCGTTGAAATATAACAAATATTACGGCTGACATAGTCAAATAAGTGTTTTGGGTTTGGGGTAAACCCCCCCTTCCGGTGGACCGACTTTAGTGGTTAACGAACTCGTTCAATCGTTTGCTAATTGAATGCTATATACCAAGTTTCGTGACGAAAAAACAAAAACTCTGGCCGCTATCGTGTTAACAGACATATATATATATATATATATATATATATATATATATATATATATGCATATATATATATATATATATATATAGATATATATAAATTTTAACGGGGGTCATTTTCGGTGTCTACTAGGTAGGATCGATAAAGATTTGAAGAAATTTTTCAAAAATTCCGTCATGAGTCCAACCTCAATAGCTACTTTCCTTCGGAGGAAAGTGCTAAAAAAGGCTCTTGACCCTCCGTTAGTGGCGCGCACCTGAGAGGTCCATAAATTTTTTATGTTTTGGATCACGGTTGGCAGCCGTGTTTTGGCGGGATCTCCGCTTTAGTATCTTCCGGATTTCCGTTTTTCCACCGGCCAGTCGCATTGATGCCTTTTTGTGAGCTCATCATTGTCTCTGACTACCCTCATCACCTGTGAGGTGCTGCGCCACAACTCACGTAAGTTTTACAGACATGAGATATTTACAAGTTTCGTTCTCTATCTTACTATGCTATCATCTATTAGTATGTGGGTGAGTTTATTCGGTATTAGAATAAATGAGAGTAGTATAAATTGGGCTGTACCTGTTAGGTCAAGCACCAGGTAGGGAAATTACCTATTCGTGTAATTGGGCTGTACCTGTTAGGTCAAGCACCAGGTAGGGAAATTACCTATTCGTGTAATTGGGCTGTACCTGTTAGGTCAAGCACCAGGTAGGGAAATTACCTATTCGTGTAATTGGGCTGTACCTGTTAGGTCAAGCACCAGGTAGGGAAATTACCTATTCGTGTAATTGGGCTGTACCTGTTAGGTCAAGCACCAGGTAGGGAAATTACCTATTCGTGTAATTTCCAATCATTTTTTGAAATGAATGTCTTGTTGGATTACATTTACGATGGCCATGTATATACATTTTTGCAACACAGGGAATGGTCATTATTCCATATTTACGCGTTTTATATTCATATTTTATGTACACATCTTATATCTTATTGGTAAGGAATGTAAAGTTGGTCATAATATTGCTCTGGGCAGCAATTAAGAGTCAGACAGCTCCTAAAGTTATTATTTTTACACACATTATGTTATACGACGCTAATGGCGTAAATGCCGATGCGCCGTAAAAAAAAAAAAAAAATGTTTAAATGTCAATAAAGTATATTTTGATGTTTACTACTAGATATCTTAAATGTCAATGTGATTCTGTTGCCGAGGCCAATGTTTCGGCACGAAATAGGGTTTGCACCTGTGAGGTGCAGCGCCACTATGGACGTCCCAAAAAGGGGCGCCACTACTGGAAGGTTATTTTATTTTATATTTTAACACATTTTTTTTTCTTCATAAAAGTAGTATTCATTCATTAGATCAATAAAACAGACATGCATTTAAATTTTTTTTTTTTTTTTTTTTTTTTTTTTTTTTTTTTTTTTTTTTTTTTTTTTTTTTTTTTTTTTTTTTGTGGAACGCTATCTTTGAGAAGAGGATTTTCAGAATCGGATCAAGAAATTGTAAATATTGATAATATTTTTTTTGTTTTTTGACGATTTTATTAAATGACGACTACTGTGTACTAACAAAACAAAGAAGAACCGCGCAAACAGGTTTCGATGCAATGTGTTCAGCACTCATCCTAATTCAGCTTAGGAGAATGAGCTCAGCATAGAACAATGTGTTCAGCACTCATCCTCATTCAGCTTAGGAGAATGAGCTCAGCATAGAACAATGTGTTCAGCACTCATCCTAATTCAGCTTAGGAGAATGAGCTCAGCATAGAACAATGTGTTCAGCACTCATCCTAATTCAGCTTAGGAGAATGAGCTCAGCATAGAACAATGTGTTCAGCACTCATCCTAATTCAGCTTAGGAGAATGAGCTCAGCATAGAACAATGTGTTCAGCACTCATTCTAATTCAGCTTAGGAGAATGAGCTCAGCATAGAACAATGTGTTCAGCACTCATCCTAATTCAGCTTAGGAGAATGTGCTCAGCATAGAACAATGTGTTCAGCACTCATCCTAATTCAGCTTAGGAGAATGAGCTTAGCATAGAACAATGTGTTCAGCACTCATTCTAATTCAGCTTAGGAGAATGAGCTCATCATAGAACAATGTGTTCAGCACTCATCCTCATTCAGCTTAGGAGAATGAGCTCAGCATTAAAAATTGTATTTATAACAAAAAAAAAGAATCATTCATTATTTGTGATCTGTAATTTTGGCAACTCTTAAGCCTAAAGCTCCAATTTTACTGCATTTTATTTTTTAGTTTACACTAATGGGAATCGTTTTGTTGAATGCTGAACACATTCTCCTAAGCTGAATTACCTCTCCCTTAAACAAAATACTATTTAAATAAATTCAAGTGCCTTTTTTTGGAAATTCAGATGAGGAATACATGCAAATGATAACGCATGTTTACAGAGATGTACTTGAAACCCAGATTGCACGGTTCTTCCTTGTTTTGTTAGTACATTTTAAAAAGATAATACAAAATATGGGTAAAGAGAAAACCCTTCCCTTCAAAGGCCTATTTGAGCCCTTAGTAGTGTTATTTTCTCATTTCCAAGGGCACCATTTTATAGATCTCAATGAGAACTACAACTTTGCCCTTATAAAAAATGTTGATATCTCAAACCGTTTAGCAGTTATTTCTCTTGTGGCCCGCTTATTTGGGCCACCTTTTATATATATATATATATATATATATATATATATATATATATATATATATATATATATATATATATATATATATGACGCATATATTTGCGTCTGTTGTAGTGGAATGCAAATGTCTACCAACGATAGATTTTTTCTTCTCGATTCCATTACCCTGTCCACCATGATAAATATACGTGACGTTTCTCTATTTCCTACGGCACATGAAAGCGTGGAAATAAACTAAGAAGCCACGCTAGGAGCTAAATAGAGGCCGACAGAAGCAGTCTTCACCTCTCTGAATTCATTAAGTCCTCGAGTAGGACTTGTAATGGGCAGCGAATCGCCTGAATACGGGGTGTGAATAGAGGCTCGGGTTGTTTATCGCCGACCGCGGCCGATATAAACCACCGACATCGGTAGAAAGCGGGATTTATCGCACGGCGATTCTGCATTCACCGGCTACCGCCTCTTTCTTGATAGATTGCAGGGAGCTACGACGTACGACACCTCCCCGGGGTCGTCGGGTCCTAGCTTTAATACGTCTGGAGAGTGCGTACATTTGTACACGTCCGTTTCTAGTCAATGCCACAATATATTCACACTCATTATTCGCTCTGCCACATTCAATGAGTGTTTAAAGTCTTGCTCGCTTCTAGAGGCAATACCTTGTTCATTTTATTATAAAGCTTTAGCATGAGATATAAATTTTCTGTTTACAATGGAACCGACAACAGCCGACGTCGGTCGAATTTGGCCGAATAATTCAAACTATGAAAAATAAGCATTAAAATATTTTAAATGAAAATAGTTAGCCGTCTTTGTGATAAGTACTTATGGATTAGCTAGGTTTTGGCTAAAAAAAAACAACCACATTTTGTTAAAAATCAATATTTAAAGCGTTTCGACATGCTCTTTGGCAGCATTCTCCAGTTAAAAACAAACTGAAGAGGTGGCATGAATGTCACGAAACATGTAGGGCACTCCAAGAATAAAGTAGTACACAAGAAAAAGGAGTACTATTTTTTGACCTATGTCATATATGTATATCTAAAAGAAAAATGAACATACGTAATTAATTGGTTGGAAATACTTGGAATAGAAAATAAATTAATAAAAACATGTGTGAAAGCCAACGGCCATAGCCACGTTGAGTGCACCGGTTCCCGTTGATCACCGAAGTTAAGCAACGTCGGGCGTGGTCAGTACCTGAATGGGTGACCGACCACGTGATGTTGGCATTATAAAAGGGCGGCAACCTATAGATAGCCCGGCGTTAATAGCCCGATTGTTGATACGCCGCACAGAGGTCCAAATCTAGCCATCATGGTGCAAAAAATCGAAAAAACCAACATTTTTTAAGAAACACCAAAACATGTCTAGAAGGTTCTATAGTAACCATATATTATATTAACAAAGAAATTTTAATTTTGTGTCCGTCCATTTAGTCTCTGAGACGGTTCAAAGATGGCGGTTCTATACATGTGTGCTCAAACATTATTTGCAACCCTAGGATACTAGTCAATTAATATGCCATAATATTTTTTTATTTTTATAATTTTTTCTGTAATAAAGGTACCATAGATGGACTACATAAATATGGCAAAACGGTCGAAATATCTTGATATGAAGTTGGGTAACAGATTTTTAAAGTTAAGTATTTTTTAACACGCCTATGTGAAATTTAGAAAGGTTTTTAACGTCAGCATCACGAGGAATCACGGAGTTACTTGTGTCAGCTTTTAGCCTTTACATTCCTCTAATAGAATATGTAAGGTTTGTCTGCCCCTTGGTGCCCCTTTGGTATTGGGAGGGAATTTTATGTGGAAAACCTCGGCTCGGTGCACTGCCTGCTGCGGTAGCAGGTAGCCCTGACCCTCATATGCCAGCAGATGACTATATGGTTACTATAGAACCTTCTATACATGTTTTGGTGTTTCTTAAAAAATGTTGGGTTTTTCGATTTTTTGCACCATGTTGGCTGGATTTGGACCACTGTGCGCCGTTAAACCTTAAACAAAAAAAACGTGAAAATGATACGCTTACCTAACATCGGGAGAGTAACCAATAAGTGTCTTTCCTTACCTCCAGCCCTCGCTCTAAGCAGAATAAAAATTCCCCACCTAGAAAACCCCGCTTTTCCTGAGCGAATTCAGATTCAACCACACCTTTTACTTAGGTATGCATTTATTCACCCCACTTTTGCGGAATTCTTGATGCACCCTTAATTTCCTTTTTATATTATTGCTTTTTTTCTTTCCCTCCCCCTCCACCTGCTCATGACTCCCTGTCATTGGCTGAAGGGATATTTCTATCACCGAAATACAATAATGTGTAATTTATATTCTAGGGGAAATTATTTATGTCCCTCCCCCTGGCTGTATGATAGGAGAGCGTTCCTCATAAAAAAAATGTAAATGGAGATTAATCGTAATTTTAGTCGCTTTTTTTCCGAATATATTATTTTTAAATCCAGTCATAAGCTTTTTTTTAGTTATCCGATTTTTTCAGATGTCCAGTCCCTTTCCTTCTAACATTGACTTCTATATCCTATGTTGACTCTATATATTTTCTAATATAAACTTCTATACCCTACCGTGGACTTCTACAACTCTTATACCTAATATATCCTGGGACTCCTACGTCCATCCTAATGTAGACTATGTCTTTCCTAATATGAACTTCTATGTCTCATCTAATAATGACATCTTTATCAGTCTTCCTACAGTGGACTTCTTTATCCCATCTAATATCGACATATTTATCAGTCCTACCTTGGACTTCTGTATCCCATCTAATATTTACTTTTATATGTCTCTTAATAATGACTAATATATTCATGGACTCCTATGTCCGTCCTAAATTTGACTTTATATATTTCCGAATATGAACTTCTATGTCCTTTCTAATATCGACATCTCCAAAAGTGCTACCTTGGACTTCTACAATCCTTTTAATATGTACTTCTATATCTCTCCTATTAATGACTAATATATTCATGGACTCCTATGGCCGTCCTAAATTTGACTTTATATGTTTCCTATTATGAACTTCTGTGTCCTTTCTAATATCGACATCTTCAACAGTGCTACCTTGGACTTCTACAATCCTTCTAATATGTACTTCTAGATCTCTCCTATTAATGACTAATATATTCAGGGACTCCTATGTCCATCCTAAAGTTGACTCTATATTTTTCCTAATATGAACTTCTATGTTCCTTCTAATATCGACATCTTCAACAATCTTACCTTGGACTTCTCCAATCCTTCTAATATGGACTTCTATATCTCTCCTATTACTATATAAATAAAATAATAAAATTTTGATATCGCATCCCTTTATATTTTTTTAGGAACTGTAAGGAGTGAAACGGATGCATATTAAATAATTTCGGGAGGATATCTCATCTGTATGAATCAGGGGTCGAAAATTTTTTTAACTTAACGTTTTTTTTTAACTTTTACTTTTATTTTCATTCTGAAAAAAATTAAAAGATCGAAAATAACTGTTTAGATTTTAACTTTTAAAAAAAAATGTTTTAGTGTTATTTTTCAACTTCAAAAATAAAAGTTTAAAAGTAATGAAATAAATTAAAGCTACTGCTATTTATTTATTTTTTATCACAAACTATATTTCCGTAAATAAAAAAATAGTTATTTTCATTACTAGTACCGAAAGTGGTTGTTTTCGGTGCGCGGACGAGTTTAACGCGCGAGGCGTAGCCGAGCGCGGAAATTAGACCAAGCACCGAAAACACACTTTCGGTAGGTGTTATGAACAATACTTTTCATTATACTGCTCATACTTGAGTACATTAAACCCCTTTTATATTGCATTAATAACTTAAAGATACAGTAAAAGAAATTAAATTGACACCTCCCTCCCCCATAGGGAGGAACCCCGCTTATAAGGTTGATCTCATGACGCAATCCGGAAGTGCCGACTAGAAAATTTTGCGTTTCAGTACCCCTAGAGACCAAAAATGATAGTGGTTAAAATTTATATATATATATATATATATATATATATATATATATATATATATATTTGTCTGTTCGCTCTCTAGGTAGAAGACGAATGGTCCGATTTTGATGAAATTTGGTACAAAAATCCGTCGTCCAATTTGAAAGGCCAAGTTCGTTAACCAGCAAAATCCGTCCACTGGAAGATGGCGTTTGGGGCGAAATTCGCGCAAAAAAAAAATCGTAACGCTTACGTTTTTGAGTTCATAAGCTTGTAAGCACTCGTTTTATAGGCTTCTTGGGCTAGGAAAACGAATGAAACCATTTTCATTTTCATCTTGGTAAACAGAAGAATACCATTAGAAAGCTTACTAAATGCTATACAAAAAAGGTTCTGATGAAAGTTTTGATTAGACGATGTCAATCGGAGAAATAAGTGCTTAAAACTTTAAAGTAATTGATTTCGCTTATTCGAACTGTTCTTTTTGTCTGTTTTTATTCCTTGTTATTTTTTAACTGCTTATAGTTGGTTAATGTATATAATAAATCAGGTTAAGAAAAATAAGAAAAACAATTTAATCTTAGAGATATGGATTTCCAAGATATAGCTTTTCAACTGCCTCGCGGGGTCCTTCCTAGGGCGGGTTGGCCTATCCAGGTAAGAACGTAAATAAGACCTTTCTTGAAAGTAAAGATGGAACTGTCAACTTTGGTTCTCCTCTGCCTCCCGGCACTTTCATTGCTGACGAAGGCTACCAATGAGTAGCTGAAACGTCCTAAATATAGATTTTTTAACATAAATCGTATTCCGGTTTCTTTAGCCGAATCCCAACCATTCCATCTTTACTTATCACCTCGACGGCTAACTATCTAATCTTCATGCTTTCTAGAAATGTGGACCCAAAATAATAACAGCTTCTATTTTAATCATTCTAAATGAGTCTAGAGATAAGAACGGAACCGCGCTAAGATGATGCAGTTCCTGCGAGTCGGACTTTTTTTTTATTTGAAAAAAAAAAACCATCTGTTTATTAACCTATAATAGAAGAAAAGTACTTATACATTTACATTAATATTTATAGTACGATTCTGATTATTCATTATATTAAATACTCATTATGTCGTCGATAAAAAAGCAAACTAAGGAATATGAAAATCACCACTTTTCAGAGTGAAAAAGTATTTATTCATAACTTTTTTTTGGACAGACAAATATTCGGCAGATTTGACCTTTTGATAGTGGAATACTTTCCCTTTAATAGAGCGAAGTCAGATTGAAGAATTTGCCGTAAATAAGTCCAGCAGAAATTATTAAAGATGGACAATGAAAGATGCATTTTTTCATATTCGTTAGTTTGCATTTGTATCGACGATGTATTCGTTTTCATATAAAGCACGGGATTTAGGTGGAAGTAGTCCGTTTAAAGCTTGTTGTTGTGCTATAATATACCTTGGTGCACCAGGAACTGCGCACAGGGGAAAGGTGCAAAAAAATATTTCCCAAAAAAAGAGTTTTAGTCAGAAGCCAACTATCTTTAATGTAAAATTAAGACAATTTTACAATGAATAATAAACATGGCAGGAACTTTTGTGCATAACACGTAAAAAAAAAAAAAATAAAAAAAAAAAAAAATAAAAAAAAAAAAAAATAAATAAAACTTAAGTGTTTTTATTCTCATATTAAATGAAAGTTTTATACCCGCTGCCATTTAAACCGAAACAGCTGTACAAGATCATGTACCAATGAAAGCCCAGAGAATAACCACAACTGCGCGGTGCTGTCATTCACTCTTACGGTTACGCGCAGTGTATTGCAGTCTATCATAAGCAACATTTATTTTTATGTTTCCTGATAATTAAACCCCACAAAAGTGTCTGCCCTTTTGTAATTATTTTGAAATATGTTTATTGAAGACGCTGTTTAAATCGCAGCGTGAATAAAGCACTTCATTTTATATTAAAAATAAAAACTAGGTACTTTTTTTTTTTTTTTTTTTTTTTTTTTTTTTTAATTTACATTTTAACCCGCTTAAAAGTGCCTGCCTTATTTATTATTAATTTTAAAATTGCTTTAATTTGCAATTTTTTTCATTAATAATAGTTGGCTTCTGAATAAAACTCTACTTTTGGGCAATATTGTTTTGCACCTTTCCCCTATGCGCAGTACCTGGTGCACCCAGGTATGTCCAGGAAACAAATATTTACCATCTTATATACCTAAGAGGTACGTTATAGCAAAATTTCAGGGTGCATAAAACACTTCATGAAAAGTGCGTTACCAGCTCTCATTAGTCGGAGAGCAATAGATCTCAAGTTTCATTTTTTACACAGAGGTAAATTAAGTTCGGTTGTTAATGTTCTGGTAGAGGAAACACGCTAGAACAGCATTAATTGACAAATTTTAGCCTCGCGAAGTCATCATTGCTAATGTTCATAGAAATGGACAAAATACGGGTGAAATTACACAATTCTCTACTGGATATGTCATCTAACAAGGCAGAAAAACCTCCAATTCAATGAAAGGTAAAAAAAACGCAGATAATGGAAGAGAGTAAATTTGTGGTTCAACGGACCACAGTTTGAGTAACGAAATTCCAAAGGGCTATTGGAAGCTGTGGACATTGCACCCACAAGAATTCCTAAAGCCACACGTTTCCTGAATTCAGGCGGAAGGATATTTCCATCAAAATACTTTTGTAACCTCTAACGACTTTTTATAAAACATTTACTGATGATGATATTTTTTAAACAAGAACTTAAAAATGTATCAATAATAACTATTTTTTTGTTTATTTCTACATAACCCTGAAATGCATTAATTTACTTTCTTCTTTATCCATTTTATAAATATTACCTAAAAAATTAGGTTCGTGTATTTTAGGTATTTGTGAATAATTAATAATATTATATAGACATTAACAGTGAGTTAAAGAGATAAGTTAAAGATGACACAATATACATTATATAAAAATAATAAAGAAACATATCAACATTGTTTTCTTAGTTGTTGTTTATGTAAATATACCATTAGTAATTTTTAAAAAAAATCCATTTTGCATACACACAGTTATATTAGGACGGGTTGTCTAAAGGATAGGCCAGATGCATTCTGTTTTTTATTTTTTAGACAAGCCACCACACTGTAGTGTATATCAAATCCACAACCTTTGGTGAAATACTGATTTTAATTGATAAAAATACAAAATTTCAGAAAATGAATAAAAGATTAAAATAATGAATAAAATAATGAAATAAAATATTCAAAATATTGAAAATTTCAAGTTTATCTCCAATTTTAGATCTAGCTATAGAAGTTTAGCAGTACTTTTCTGTCTGCACCCCATTTAGTGCTGCTAAACTTCTATCGATGTTACACCAGGTCCCTTCTGGATTATTGATGCGTAGCATACTCATCTGCCAAGCCCACTACACTGAAAATGCTTAACACAATATCAAACACAGGACTACGTCTAGCACTGGGTGCCTTCAGATCAAGCCCAATATGCAGCCTGAACGTAGAGGCAGTAGAACCTCCACTAGAGATCCGAAGAAAATACTTAATTGCAAAGTATTACTACAAAATTAAGTCTCTCCCTCAGCCATCCTGCACAAGGGATATCATAGAAAACCCTAATATTAATCAATACCAAATAAATAACAAGCATGCCCGACCTCTTGCTATAAGAAGCTTAGAAATAGAGGAGATTACAAATCTACAAACAGAACCAATACAGAAACAGACCATTTCACTCACTCCTCCATGGCTCATTAAATTCACAATAGACACATCCCTCTCCAAGTACAAAAAGTCAAACATATTATCCAAACATTTATACAAAACTAACTTATTGGACTTCTTAAATCGACAAACTAAGTACATCCTTGAATACACCGATGGTTCAAATACAAAACACGGCATTGGATCGGCAGCTATTGTATATGGCACTATCTACAAGCAAAAACTCCCGGCGCTGTACAATATACTAGAAGCTGAACTCCATGCAATATTTCTTGCCCTCACTAACACTCCTCCATCACAACACACAAACATTATCATCTGTACAGATTCTCTCAGTTCACTACACATATTACAGAACTTATACAGTCAACATCCCAAAGCAATCCAAATCAAACAACACATCTACAATTTACAACTTTCAGGCATACATACAACAATCTATTGGCTGCCAGGACATGAAGACCTAGGACTTAGTACGACTGCAGACGAACAAGCAAAATTGGCTACTCAAGACTTAACAATTCAACCACTAGACACTTTTTACCAACACCTTACGAGACAGGCTAAACACCAAATCACAAACAAATGGCAAAATGACTGGACAAACCTATCTACCAACAACAAACTGCGACAAATAAAACGTAACATCGCGGAATGGCCTTCCAGTCACAGACAAAACAGAAGAGAAGAAGTAGTACTAACTAGACTCAGAATTGGACATACACGAATAACACACGAGTACTTAATGACTAAAAAAGAAAAGCCTACATGTAAAATCTGTAACACCGAACTAACCGTAAAACACATACTAACAGAATGCCGACAACGTCAAAATCTAGACTTACCGTATGACATGACCGAATTACTTACTGACAGCAGTCCACACATACCAGCAATCCTTACACACCTCAAAACTATTAATATGTGTGGAAAAATTTAACACTTTCACCCCCCCCTTTTTATTTTTTTATTTTTTTTTACCCCATCTCAATACAATATTCAAACAATTGCAATAAAAAACATAAGGAAGATATTACGCCACTTGGTAAACTGTAAAGAACGATAACATGTAATTAATGAATTAGTAACTATGTCTAATTGTGTAATCCGATTGATCAACCAGATGTATATAAATAATACCATTTGTTTATATATATATATATATATATATATATATATATATATATATATATATATATATATATACATATTGTTTGTTTTTAAATGTATATATGTATACCATTTGTCTTTAGATGTTTAGATGTATATATATTGTCATTTGTATATACTATTCGATTTTAGATGTGAATATATTGTCCTTTCTACATATAATTTGTTTATAGATGTATAATGATAGATGTAATATATATAAATGTGTGTGTGTGTGTATGTATGTATGTATGTATGTATGTATGTGTATGTATATGTGTATATATGTATATGTATACATATATGTATATATGTATATATATATATGTGTGTGTATATGTATGTATGTATGTGTGTATGTGTATATATATTTGGATGTATACCATTTGTTTTTAGATGTATATATGCAATAACTGTTTGGAGCGAAACGCCTTAGATGCGCATGGATGCTCATAAATAAATAAAAAAAAAAAAAAAAAAAAAAAAAAGATCTAGCTATAACGCACACAACAAATGTATCATTCACACTTTTCCATGTATAATGTAGTTCTTATTATTTATTTTTTTTGTTTTAATATCTTTTGTATAAAAATTAGTATTAACTCTGCCTTACTTTTTTTTACAGCCCTGATGAAGGCATGCATTTCAAGTAGAAACGTCATCAAAACTAAAACTTATTCTCTTATTCAATAACTTTTTTATTCAATCATCATTTAAATAAATAAATTGTTCTTGAATAAGAGTTTATTCATTGAATAAGTTGTTCATCAACTGATTTATTTTTTATTCTATGAATAACAGGGTTGGCTAATTATTCCATAAATTTCTATTGAATAAGAATTTATTCATTTATTGAGTTATTTATTGACTGATTTATTTTTTATTCTATGAATAACAGGGTTGGCTTATTATTCCATGTATTTCTATTGAATAAGAATTTATTCATTTATTAAGTTACTAGCTGAATACCCGTGCTTCGTCACGGCAGATAAGTAGTTATTTTATTGCGTTAAATAATATTTCATTAAAATTACAATACTATACAATTTTGTGCAGTTTATTATAGCACGGTTCCCGTCTTACCATATGTTATTCAATAGGCGTTAAAATTTAAAGGTTTATGTTTCCAAAAAGTTGTTTGGAAACCCCCATTATATTTGCGAGCATTACCAAGGTTATAGGCGAGGAGGCTGTGCAAGGGTTCCGGATATTATTGCCTCACCTAGAAAACTCTAACGATAGGCTTACCATACATCACATATCATGATATTCCCTTCCCGTTACTTGCTAGGTTTAAAACTCACCATTTTGCTTATAATTTGTACTGTTTTTATTAACAACCCCCCCCCCCCCCCCCCCTGGTATGCCCATCCCATATTATAGTGTCTCGGTTGAACTCTCCAAAAATATGGCAAGCCTATCTGACGGGAACAGGGAGAAAAGAAATGCAATTAAAACTCTATGAGTGACAGTTTATTTCTAGTAATTCAAGGACTGCCATCGTAGTGGAAATTAACCTCAATTAAAAATAATACTATGAAATAGATAATGTACGGTAACAGCTGTTCTGTTATCGTCCTAGCAACGCATGCTGCCTAGGCTTGCATGCTCTAACCAACTCAAACTTTAAACCCCTCTAAAAATGCTTAAAAATTCGAATATCAAAAAATCCTTTCTTAGCGAGTGCCTACGTTATATAGGGAGTGTCCATGCAAAATTTCAAAATTTTCTGTCGAGCGTTTTGGGCTGGGCGATGATAGATGAGTCAGTGAGTGAGTGAGTGAGTGAGTAAGTGAGTGGTATTTGACAAATATATAGTAGATTTATTGACTGATTTATTTTTTATTCTATGAATAACAAGGTTGGCTAATTATTCCATAAATTTCTATTGAATAAGAATTTATTCATTTATTAAGTTATTTATTGACTGATTTTTTTTATTCTTTGAATAAAAGGGTTGGCTAATTATTCCATAAATTTCTATTGAATAAGAATTTATTCATTTATTAAATTATTCATCGACTGATTTTTTTCATTTTATGAATAAAAGGGTTGGCTAATTATTCCATAAATTTCTATTGAATAAGAATTTATTCATTTATTAAGTTATTCATCGACTGATTTTTTTTATTTTATGAATAACAGGGTTGGTTAATTATTCCATAAATTTCTATTGAATAAGAATTTATTCATTTATTAAGTTATTCATGGACTGATTTTTTTTATTTTATGAATAACAGGGTTGGCTAATTATTCCATAAATTTCTATTGAATAAGAATTTATTCATTTATTAAGTTATTTATTGACTGATTTTTTTTTATTTAATGAATAATTAATTGTTTTTTTCATTTTTTATTTTTATACATTTAAAATAATGTGGTTCATGAAACATAAAAGTCCGATTCTTTAAATTCAGTGAACAATATCACTTAATAAATAATTTTCATTCAAAATAAGAAAAAGTTGAATGAACTTCGTCATTTTTATTAGAAAAGATTGTTAAAATAAATCACTTTTATTTAACGAAAAATTTCAGTCAAATAAATCAATTTCATTCAAAAAAGTTGTTTCATTTGAATAAATGACTTTCATTCAATAAAAATGTTCATTCAATAAATCATTTTTATTCAATAATGAATAAAAATAAAAAGTTACGTTATTCATTGAATTGACTGAATAATGAATGAAATATTATTCATTATGATGAATGAAATAACAGATATATTAATTATTTTGAATGAGTTTTGCCCAACACTGAGTTTAGTTAAGATGCCATGACAGAACACTCACAAATTCTACCTTCGCATTGTAACTCATATTTTAAATGTTCTCGTTGTCTATTTTTTCAAAATATTTAATAAGAAGGTCTTAAAACGTCAAAATATATGATGAGTGGAATAAATAGGACAATATTATTTAGTTCTAGTCGAAAGAAAAAACGAACCGTTATTGTAATAGAGTGTGTAATGGAGTTCTCGCGGCATATTTGTTGAGAAAATTCAGTTATTGGTCATGAAACAAATATTACATTTTTCTTGAGTAGCGAAATGTAACCTGAATTTCAATTAAATACTCATAAAATATAAAACCAACTAATTTAAGTAGCAAGATGTCTACCAACTCTCATAATTATTAATTCTTGACATTCCGTCAAGAGCAGTCGTGGCCGAGTGGTTAAGGCGTCTGACTAGAAATCAGATTCCCTCTGGGAGCGTAGGTTCGAATCCTACCGACTGCGAGAAATTTTTTTTTGTTAAAATTACATAAATTTACTTTCTTAACACAAATTTTGTGTTATTGTGTAATATTTTTTTTTTATCTTTATTTTTTCAATAGTCAATTTATATTTTTGTACGCCCAAAAAACGTTTGTTTAATTTAAGAGATGCATCTTGAGAACAATAAAAAAAAAAATTCTTTGTGTAATACTTATGTCACTTTCCTGTACAATAAATACTGCCCCATTTCGAATTTATGTTCATTATTTTATCAGTTCAGCTTGATACAATTATTGTTAAAACAAATATTAAAAAGAAAAAAAAAATTGAATGGATTCTTTGCATAAAATAACATTACCAACATACTAAATTTAAAATCTATATCGTTTCCACGTTGAGTCAATTAACTAAAAATGTTTATGTAAACGTACATTTAGATAAAATTTAATGTGGTTATGATACAAGAAAATAACAATCCAAAAATAAGTAATAAATGGTATTGCGGGTTGGAGTCTCGTTTTTAACACAATGAGTATGTTCAAATATGGGCTCCCTGTAAAATTTCCCTGATCCACCCCGGAAGCTCAGAATGGTGGAAACCTATAGAATTTTCGGCGGATATGGTCTAAATATAAATCCAACATAAAAAATAAAATCATAAATAAATTTAAAAAAAAAGTCCTCCCGTGGTTTAGTGGATTCTCGTCCAGGAGATGGGGGTTAGAATTTTCTCATCTCACTGCAAGTTGAAAAAAAAAAGTAATGAAACAAATGGGCTGAAAATAACTTACCTGAAACAGAATAAATAAATAAAATTTAAAAAAAGAGCTGAATAATTTTCGTTTATACAAATTATAAACATATATATATATATATATATATATATATATATATATATATATATATATATATATATATATATATATATAAATAAATAAATAAATATATATATATATATATATATATATATATATATATATATATATATATATATATATATAGTCTAAGCTATCCATGATTATAAGCAAAAAGAATAGCTGAAAATATCCATTGTTCATGGACACACATTCTAACCTTCCCTAAATAAATAAATGGAATTCCCAGAGAATATATTTGGAAGAGGATAGATTTATCTCATGTTTGTATTAGGATAGGAACTCATGTTTGTTCGGGGTTGTTTTCGTTAATTGAAATTCTCTTTGAAAAAAATTGCCTCTTCAGCCGGAACAAATATCGTCGTTGGAATAATAAGGAATGAAGGCAAAATAACTATTTTGTATTTTTGTTTCTCGTATATAATAATAATAATAATTTTCTATTTTAGAGCTGAATGCAACTATATACCTCTATATCATGATGATTAGATAGTTAGCCGTCGAGGTGATAAATACAGATGGAATGGTTGGGATTCGGCTAAAGAAACCTCAATACGATTTTGTTTTAAAAAATCTATATTTCGAACGTTTCGGCTACTCATTGGTAGCCTTCGTCAGCTAAAATGACAAAAAAAAGAAATTAATACAAAAACAAAAAAAAATATGATTGTGATAGGTAACAGAGCTATAGATACAATTAACTTATAAAAGAACATATCGTCTTAAATTTTTAGAATGAAAAAGTAAATAGGTACAATAATTGATTTTAATAGTAAGTAGTAACGTTAATTGATTTTACAAAGAAATAAGAAACTACATACCAATGACAAATATAGTAGCTAATAGTAACATTAATTAATTTTACAAAGAAATAAGATACTACATACCAATAGAAATGCCGAGCGGCAGAGGAAGACCACTCCTCTGCCGCTCGGCATTAACCATACCTCTATAGTTCGGGCTTTTAAGCAAGTTTGCCGCTTGGGGAAAATGTTAAGAAGTAACGGGATCTCTGGTTGGAGGCCTTTTTGCTAAGGTTCCTTGTTCTAGAGGAATGGAAGAATATCTTACTGGGCACTTTCTTTTTTCTCTAACCACGATATAGGTTAGTGCAGAAAAAAAAAAAAAAAAAATAGGCAGAGGAAGAAATGTCTGGGATAGGCTCAGAGGCCCGACTATTTCTGCTGGACTTTGGCCAATGCACTGTCTAGTGGCAAGTATTTTTTTTTTTTTAGATATATCATTAATCCAGACAAGCTTTTATTAATCCCGATTTTAGCTATATAGCTATATATATATATATATATATATATATATATATATATATATATATATATATTACCGGCAAAGTGTATAATCAGGCAATGTATAGAATGCCTAGGCATTCTATAGAATTCCTAAATCCAGCCGGCAATGTATGAAATAAAGCGTATTTCATACTTTCCCTAGGCATTATATAGAAGGCCTACTGCCCTTTATGCAAAGTATGAAAGACAGAATATATAGCTTCTAGGAGTGAATGTCAAGAGTACAGAGTGTAAATGTGTAACAGAGCATAGAAAATGGAATTCTAAGTGTGACAATACTCAGCCCTGCTCCAACAAGTAGATCTAAATATGTAAATAACAATCTCACTTAATATATTATTTAAAATAAATTGTTTGCCGTACGAAAACAGCTTTTTTTTAACCCTTAGTTAGTGGCGTCGGGTCACCAGTGACCCGAATTCTGAATTGATTTTTTGGGTAATGTAAGTTAAAAAAAAAATTATAAACCAAATATTTATTGAAATAAGTACCATTTATTAATATAGTAGTAGTCCTTTGATAACGCCTCAATATTTTCTCAAATGTACTAAATAATTTAAATTTAGACGTTAAGAATACTTTCAAAATAGTAAAATACGTCTTAAAAATTTTAGGACGTAAACACTGGCGTCGGGTCATAATGGCCTCACGTGTTAGTACACAAACACTGGCGTCGGGTCATAATGGCCTCACGTGTCAGTACACAAACACTGGCGTCGGGTCGTAATGGCCTCACGTGTTAGTACACAAACACTGGCGTCGGATCATAATGGCCTCACGTGTTAGTACACAAACACTGGCGTCGGGTCGTAATGGCCTCACGTGTTAGTACACAAACACTGGCGTCGGGTCATAATGGCCTCACGTGTTAGTACACAAACACTGGCGTCGGGTCATAATGGCCTCACGTGTCAGTACACAAACACTGGCGTCGGATCATAATGGCCTCACGTGTTAGTACACAAACAGTGGCGTCGGGTCAAATAGACACAGAAATACTCCTTTAACGAAATGTCACTAATACTGAAACTTTAAGAAAGCAGTTCTTGGAGTTAACAATGGATTGGGAAGACAATTACAATGAGTTAAAAAGCAAAAATCGAAATAATAAATACCTTCGGGTCAATATGACCCGACGCCACTAATTAAGGGTTATAGTTATTCAAATTACATAGGTTAAAGTGTATTGAGTAAACTCAAGACCTTTTTAATTTTATAAAATGCCAAATAAGGAACAGGCATTCTATAGAATACCTAGGCATTTTATACAATGCCTAGGCAATGTGTGTAATATCTTGTAAAAACTAATACTTTCTATACTTTGCCTAAACTGCTTAGGCATTATATATAATGACTGGATTCTATCCTTTGCCTGTAACATATATATATATATATATATATATATTCATATATTCTCATTCCCTTGATAACCACCGAGGACGACACATAGCAGCCTGAAGAAGTCGGAGATGAACCCGACGAAATATTGCGATGGAGAGAGGAGCGACACCACTGGAGAAAGAAGCCGTTCCAAACATATATATATATATATATATATATATATATATATATATATATATATATATATATATATATGTATATGTATATATATATATATATATATATATATATATACATATATATATATATATTTTCCACTTGTTCTTTTTTCTTTATTTGGCAGAGGGTCGATGAAGCAGAACACCATTTGTTTTTGTTCAACTATTTTATTTCATCTATTTTGCCCGACATGTTTCGTGCCTTATTTCGCACCTCTTCAGGGGCTTTCCTTATCGGGGCTTGACTCAAGCCAGTACACATGACGAGAGGACTTCCCGATAAGGAAAGCCCCTGAAGAGGTGCGAATTAAGGCACGAAACATGTCGGGCAAAATAGATGAAATAAAATAGTTGAACAAAAACAAATGGTGTTCTGCTTCATCGACCCTCTGCCAAATAAAGAAAAAAGAACAAGTGGAATATATATATTGGGTCATATTCAGAAGAATTAATATATATAAATATATATATATATATATATATATATATATATATATATATATATATATATATATATATATATATATATATATATATATAGTCAAAAATAAACAGAAAATAAAATTAAAAGTTTTTTTTTTTTTAAATCTAACAAGAAGATTTAAAAAAAAAAAAACCTTTTAATTTCTGTTTGGTTTGTTTTTGACTATGTTATTAAATGACGACTACTATGTATAAGAACAGGATATATTCCAAAATAATTGCGTGCAGTTGCTTACTTATTTGTAGAGTAAAATTGTAATTACCGTCAAAACAAAATTGTATTTATTACTGCTATTTGACGTATTCAAATTAATAATAATTTATTACATCATATACTTACTTTCTTCGTTATTTAAGATTCAAGAACATATTCTAATATTTTGTGATTATAGAATCCTTAAATTGTTTATTCAGGTAGGTTCTAGTAATAGAGTATCCTTCAAGAAGGGACCCATTATACCTTCATAAATAAAGGTGTCCTTCATAATATAAATACTGCCCTGGATTCCGAGGCATAAATTCTTCCCTAATAACCTCCTTATTCCTTATAAAGGGCTGCAATAAATTCATGAAAGAACGAAGCTTATGCTACAAGGCCCTTTCATTGAGTTAATATAATTATACCTGGACATTAACATCATTTCAACACGGACGGTTTATTGTTATTAAATACACAAAGATATTAAATAGTTTCTTGATAGATGGTGATATTTCTCCAAACATAAAATATACATATTTTATATTAGAAGATTGTGACCCTTTGTTCTTGATGACAAGATTTGAAAATTTCAGAAGGTATGTATGTACATATATTAACAATAGTTGGGTCTCCGGGGTCTCCCGTGGTCTAGTGGCTATCGCCTTAGATTCATAAGCGGGAGATAGTGGGTTCGATCCCCATCGGCGGCAGGAATATTCTCATCCCACGGCTCGTTGGGAAAATTCCTCACTGCACACTGGGCGTCGGTGCTAATGGCCTAGACGTCGAAGCCAAGTAAAAAAAACAAAACAAAAATGTTAGGTCTACCAGCGGCTAACGCTAAAGATTCTCATGCGGGAGATGGTGGGTTCAATTTCCGACTACAACAGTTCATTGAACCATGGACCCATTGAATGAATTCCCTGGTCTACCATGGACATATTATATATATATATATATACGCGAGTGTATATGTGTGTGTTAGTGTATAATAAGAATAGTATGGAGGCCGTCAGCGTTGAGGCGCGAGCACTTAACACCCCATAACCCACCTGAGAGGTCCATAAATTTTTTATGTTTTGGATCACGGTTGGCAGCCGTGTTTTGGCGGGATCTCCGCTTTAGTATCTTCCGGATTTCCGTTTTTCCACCGGCCAGTCGCATTGACGCCTTTTTGTGAGCTCATCATTGTCTCTGACTACCCTCGTCACCTGTGAGGTGCTGCGCCACAACTCATGTAAGTTTTACAGACATGAGATATTTACACGTTTCGTTCTCTATCTTATTATGCTTTCATCTATTAGTATGTGGGTGAGTTTATTCGGTATTAGAATAAATGAGAGTAGTATAAATTGGGCTGTACCTGTTAGGTCAAGCACCAGGTAGGGAAATTACCTATTCGTGTAATTGGGCTGTACCTGTTAGGTCAAGCACCAGGTAGGGAAATTACCTATTCGTGTAATTTCCAATCATTTTTTGAAATGAATGTCTTGTTGGATGACATTTACGATGGCCATGTATATACATTTTTGCAACACAGGGAATGGTCATTATTCCATATTTACGTGTTTTATATTCGTATTTTATATACACATCTTATATCTTATTGGTAAGGAATGTAAAGCTGGTCATAATATTGCTCTGGGCAGCAATTAAGAGTCACACAGCTCCTAAAGTTATTATTTTTACTCACATTATGTTATACGACGCTAATGGCGTAAATGCCGATGCGCCGTAAAAAAAAAAAAAAAAAAAAATGTTTAAATGTCAATAAAATATATTTTGATGTTTACTACTAGATATCTTAAATGTCAATGTGATTCTGTTGCCGAGGCCAATGTTTCGGCGCGAAATAGGGTTTGCACCTGTGAGGTGCAGCGCCACTATGGACGTCCCAAAAAGGGGCGCCACTACTGGAAGGTTATTTTATTTTATATTTTAACACATTTTTTTTTCTTCATAAAAGTAGTATTCATTCATTAGATTAATAAAACAGACATGCATTTACATTTTTTTTTTTTTTTTTTTTTTTTTTTTTTTTTGTGGAACGCTATCTTTGAGAAGAGGATTTTCAGAATCGGATCAAGAAATTGTAAATATTGATAATATTTTTTTTGTTTTTTGACGATTTTATTAAATGACGACTACTGTGTACTAACAAAACAAAGAAGAACCGCGCAAACAGGTTTCGATGCGTCAAGTAGTTCTCTGTAAAGATACTTTTTCATTTGCATGTATTTTTGCATGTATTTTTAATCTGAAATTCCAAAAAAAGGCACTTGAATTTTTTTAAATTGTATTTTTGTTAAGGGAGAGGTAACTCAGCATAGAACAATGTGTTCAGCACTCATCCTAATTCAGCTTAGGAGAATGAGCTCAGCATAGAACAATGTGTTCAGCACTCATCCTCATTCAGCTTAGGAGAATGAGCTCAGCATAGAACAATGTGTTCAGCACTCATCCTCATTCAGCTTAGGAGAATGAGCTCAGCATAGAACAATGTGTTCAGCACTCATCCTAATTCAGCTTAGGAGAATGAGCTCAGCATAGAACAATGTGTTCAGCACTCATCCTCATTCAGCTTACGAGAATGAGCTCAGCATAGAACAATGTGTTCAGCACTCATCCTCATTCAGCTTAGGAGAATGAGCTCAGCATAGAACAATGTGTTCAGCACTCATCCTCATTCAGCTTAGGAGAATGAGCTCAGCATAGAACAATGTGTTCAGCACTCATCCTAATTCAGCTTAGGAGAATGAGCTCAGCATTAAATATTGTATTTATAAAAAAAAAAAAAAAAAAAATCATTCATTATTTGTGATCTGTAATTTTGGCAACTCTTATGCCTAAAGCTCCAATTTTACTGCATTTTATTTTTTAGTTTACACTAATGGGAATCGTTTTGTTGAGTGCTGAACACATTCTCCTATGCTGAATTACCTCTCCCTTAACAAAAATACTATTTAAATAAATACAAGTGCCTTTTTAAGGAATTTCAGATGAGGAATTCATGCAAATGATAACGTATCTTTACAGAGAACTACTTGACGCATCGAAACCCCATTTGCACGGTTCTTCCTTTTTTTAGCACTTTCCTCCGAAGAAAAGTAGCTATTGAGGTTGGACTCATGACGGAATTTTTGAAAAATGTCTTCAAATCTTTATCGATCCTACCTAGTAGACACCGAAAATGACCCCCGTTAAAATTTATATATATCTATATATATATATATATATATATAGATATATATAAATTTTAACGGGGGTCATATATATATATATATATATATATATATATATATATATATATATATATATATATATATGTGTGTGTGTGTGTCTGTTAACACGATAGCGGCCAGAAATTTTTTTTCGTCACGAAACTTGGTATATAGCATTCAATTAGCAAACGATTGAACGAGTTCGTTAACCACCAAAATCGGTCCACCGGAAGGGGGGGTTCACCCCGAACCCAAAACACTAATTTGACCATTTCAGCCGTAATATTTGTTATATTTCAACGAAACTTGGTATTCGTACTGGTAATACAGAGAGAAAAGTGAGATATAAAAATAAACTAAATCGGTTCATACGGAGGGGGGGTTTACTCCGGACCCACAATACCAATTCGCCACTACCAGCCGTGATTTTAGGTGTATTTCGACGAAACTCGGTATTCATAGTGGTAATCTACAGGTAAATATGTGTTGTAATAATAAACTAAATCGGTGCATTAGGAGGGGGGGTTTACTCCATACCCACAATACCAATTCGCCACTACCAACCGTGATTTTTGGTATATTTCGGCGAAACTCGGTATTCGTAGTGGTAATCTACAGGTAAATATGTGTTGTAAAAATAAAATAAATCGGTTCATTAGGAGGGGGGGTTTACTCCGGACCCAAATTACTAATATACTCATACCGGTCGTAATTTCTGCTGTATTGTAACGAAACGCGGTATACGTCGTGGGTAACTCATGAGAAAGAAGTGTTGTAAAAATGAGCTGAATCGGTCAATCGGAAAGGGGGGTTTACTTTGTAATATACTTCAATAGAAAAGCCAGCAAGACATAGGTTCACAAAGGCGCCGCAAGGAGCGCTAGAGGGACTGTATCCGGTTCCTGCGTTAGATCAGAATACGATAATATGAGGATTTTGTATTTATTACGTAGTGTAGTAGGTACCATGTGTAAACATAACTCTGGAAGCAAATTAATAATTTATCAGTTACTCATTACAAAATTAAAAGAGAACTATTCATGTTTTTATTTTATTTATGTAGGATATTTTAAGCAAATTGTTCTGGAAAGCAGTCTACACTACCCAAATTCTGAGGAAAGTGCTTAGTTATTCAGCTCCTGCGTGACGGACTTTTTTTCTTTTTTTAGTACATTTTAAAAATATAATCCAAAATATGGGCAAGGAGGAAACCCTTCCCTTCAAAGGCCTATTTGAGCCCTTAGAAGTGTTTTCTCATTTCCGAGGGCACCATTTCGTAGATCTCGACGAGAACTACAACTTTGCTCCTATGAAAAATTTTGATATATCAAACCGTTTACTAGTTATATATATATATATATATATATATATATATATATATATATATATATATATATATATATATATATATATATATACACACACACACACACAGAATGATTTATGTTTTCGGTTTTTTTTTTCTATTTAATTTTCTACTCTTAAGAGATTAAAAGAAAAGAGATAGAAAATTCTACAGCTTCCCAAAGAGGTATGCATAGAGGACAGGGACTGAGTACTGGCTGCCAGCCAACCAGATGCCCGGGAATTCATTACGTCACGTTAGGGGCCGGCCTAGGCTTCTCGTTATAAAACCACATCCCTACATGGTAGTTTGTCACTCGGCCACTGGCACCGCCACACTCCTTAATTGTGGTCTTTTCAATGGGCCTTTTTGTTTTAGCCGCACATTAACTACATTATGCTCAACATGTTGTGATAATGAGCCCTAAATAATGGTTTCTGGGATATATATGGCTCTCATTTATATAAATGTTGTGTTTTGCCAATGACAATTTATATATTTTCGTAATTGACTGTTGGTTTTGTATTTATTGGCCATTATATTAATAGAATATGATATCAATTACAGAATAGATATTTACACGCTTCGCTATGGTAACCACTACAATAATATATCTGACTCATAGGAACTGCGCCATCTTCTGAAAGAGCGTTTCCGTTCTGATCCCTAGAGTCATTTGCAGAGGGTAGAATAGAAATAAACAATGTTTTATCTGAATCTTTCTTGAAATATGTAAAAACATTTTAAATTGTAAAATGAAATCTCAAGGAAAAGCAAGAACTTAAGCCGGCCACAGACTGACAGGTACACCTGATCAGGCGTACCTGTCAGGTTTACCTGTCATCCATTGTATTCAGGTATACCTGCCACGTTATTCAGTTTTCAACATGGTTCCTCCAGGAGATGATCTACTTTAGAGTCTGTGGCGGAAATAACTAGTCTCTCAGGTGACCTGACGCCTCATAAAAATTCGATCAATTGTCACGTGTACCTGATCAGGGCTCAGTTTTCAACAACTCAGTTTATATACATGTATATATATATATATATATATAAATATATATATATATATATATATATATATATATATATTTTTAGATGGAACGGCATTTTTCTCCAGCGGTGGTACTCCTCCTCACTTGTTCCCGGAATATTTCGATGGATTCATCTCCATCTTCTTCAGCCAGGTACTTGTTTCTTCCTCGGTGGTAGCCAAGGGAATTCCCTTGGCTACCACCGAGGAAGAAACAAGTACCTGGCTGAAGAAGATGGAGATGAATCCATCGAAATATTCCGGGAACAAGTGAGGAGGAGTACCACCGCTGGAGAAAAATGCCGTTCCATCTAAAAATACTATCCCAGCGACGAAAAATAACATCAAATATATATATATATATATATATATAAATCAGTCCCGTAACAGGCCAAGAGGGCCCTGAGGAGCATACTATAGAGGTATCTGATTCATGACCATACGGCACACTAGGGAGATAGTGTGGTCAGTACTGTGCTCCGGCCGCCTGATTTTGCCTTTGGGTGCTTCGACTGCTAGAGTCATTAGCACCGAAGGTACCCTTTGATAAATTTATTAAAGGCTGGGTTGGCCTAGGGACGGTCAGGGAGGCCGAATTCAACCCATGAACGAAGACACTAGAAGAAAAAATCTTTAGTGCTAGATCGGGATTTGAACTCAGGTCCTCCAACTTATTAGTCCAGTGCTCTACCACTGAGCTAACCTCACCCCTATATATATATATATATATATATATATATATATATATATATATATATATATAAACAAATAGTGCCTCCCCATTGTCTTGTGGCTAACGCCTTGGATTCTTATGCGGGAGATGGTGTTCGAATCCCGCCTGCAGTATAGATTTTTCTCATTTCAGGGCTCGTTAAGAAAAAAAAAAATTCAAAGAGGAAATCTTTCTACGGTGTACCCTATTTCATGTACCAATATGTTTTATTAATGTATTACTGTTACTGTTCGAAATTTTTATTTTAATTTATTTAGTGTGTGTTCCGAATCTTTGGAGATTACCCAAAAAACTGAAAAAATTCTGCTATTAGTACAACCTTAATAGCAACTTTCCTTTGGATTGTGTGGAAAAATATATCTTCAATTTTTTTATTGAAATACTAGCTGTTACCCGGCGTGCCATGCTACACCTACTTTCTGCATATAGAAAAGCCTAAGTAAATTAGAAACCAAATAAGTATTATTAAAATCTAATAACACGAATCTGTAACTGTTTCGAACCCGTGACCACCCAACTCTGAGTCCTAGACGACTTTGACATAACCTATAACACCCCCCGTATCAAGACATACATGTATGCCAAGTTTGGTAAAAATCGGTCTAACTGTGTGGATTTTTATAAAAAGAAACAACAACATACAGACAGCAGCTGGTAGACGTTTTTGACCTGGCCTATGACAATCCCCTGATCAAGACCAGCCTGTGTGCCCAGTTTGATCAAAATCCGTCAAACGGTGTGGGTTTGTATAAAGAACAAACATACAGACAGACATCTAGTAGACGTTTTTGACTTAGCCTACGACTCTCCCCAGATTAAGATCTACATGTGTACCGAGTTTAGTCAAAATCAGATGAACGGTATGGATTTGTATAAGGGACAAACATACAGACAGACAGCTGGTAGATTTTTTTAGCCTAGGAGATTTCTCGTATCAAGACCTACCATTATTCAAAGTTTGGTCAAAAACGGTCAAACGGTGTGGATTTGTATAAGGAACAAACAAACAGAAAAACAGACAGACACGTGATTTTTATATATATAGATTTGCTTTATGTTGCCGCTTGCCTGGGAAGTCAAAGTGTATTATGTTTGACTACTCACATCTACTTATAAATGTTTCTAAAAAATTTAATATTATTTTCTTGGAAAAAAAAATTACAATTTCATACCGCATTAATTACCCCTGAAAGGCGAGGGTTCGATAATTGCACTTCCGCGTACGCTAACACGCATTCTAATAAACACTCTCACACGCTGTGACGTTGAGTTACGTCTCTATCTACACGTCGCGAAGCATGGCGTGTGTGAGGAACACGTAAGGGTTGACGCACGCCTTGGGGCTAGTCATTAGATGCAATCTTCAACATGAAATGCCCAAACGTTCTTGCAGGGACTAGCTTAATGCAGATGGAGAAATACGATGCATGCAAGAATTAAACTATTTTAACGAAACAGTGTTGACTGAATTTGATTCCTTAAACATTGTGCGATATTTGAAACATTGATGAAGAACTTGATTTAACAAACCTAATACATAGTGGATTACGAATGTTGAGTTATCATTATAATCAAAAAGCCATAATAGCACCTAGTTTGTGTATCAGTATCAGTGTTGGGCAAAAATTATTCAGAATGATGAATAATGATTAATGAATAAATGTATTATTTCATTCATGAATGAAGAATAATTACTTTTATTCATTATTCATTATTCTGTGAATGAAGTTTATACTTTATTCACAAATTATTCGAATGATCAATCAGAATAAACATGTTTTAGTGAATAATGATAGATTTATTATAATGTTGGCAGCCAGAAATATGTATATATATGCGTGTTTGAGTAGGATTATTCAGTAGACCAATACAAATAAATAATAACGAATGATGAATAATGAATGATGAATAACGAATAATGAATAACGAATAATTCATGATGTACTGTGTGAATAAGATAATTCAGTGAATTATTCATCATTCACTAAACATTTATTTGAATAATCATTCGAATAATAATTTATTCGAATAATTCCCAACACTGAACAGTATGTGGCTGTCAGTGTTTATTTGAATTAGTTTATGTTATCCTGTCAGAGTCAAGAACATAGTACAGTGCCTTTTTTTTTTTTTTTTTTTTTTTTGTTTTAATTATTATAATGGCGTGTCAACCCTTAAGGTCACTAACGCCATTCCTGTGTGTAGTAATTAACAGTGCCTTTAAGGGGTAAGAAGTGGTTGCCTTGCAACTCTTTTTTATCGTTTTATTTTATGCTTTAGCCGTCACTAAACTGGAAAAAAACCGTTGTAAAAAAGTGTCACTAAAAAGTGTCCGCTGGCGTTCGCGCATGGGCAGTTACGTTCGCGCATGCAGAATTGCCATGTACGAAAAAGAAGACTGTATGTGTCACAAAAAAATGTCCGCTCCCGTTCGCGCATGCGCAGTGGCGTGGCCATGCACGAAAAGTAAGAATGTATGTGACACAAAATAAGGTCTGATGGCGTTCGCGCATGTGAAGTGGCCATGTACGAAAAATATGACTGTATCTTATAGAACAAATTACAAAGGTTTATCGGGTGAACCTAGCGTTACAAAAAAGTGTCAAAAAAAGGTGTCCGCTTGCGTTGGCGCATGTGCGGTGGACATGTACGAATAAGAAGACCATATGTTATACAGTACATTGCATAGGTTTGTCGGATCAGTTTTTAAATGTGCCAAAGATTCGATTTTTCTCATTTCGAAATAAAAAAAAATTGTTTAATCGATATTCCGAGAAATTATGAAAAAAATAAATAAAAAGAAAACAAAATTAACTTTTCGGTACATTACAATTTAATGCTGATTTTCTCGAAACTTGTAGTTTTTCAATTTTTACACGATCAACATCAAATTTTCACTGCAAATTCCTAATGAAATTTGGTAGTACAGTACTTTTTAACAGAAAATGAGTTCCGCATTTTCGAAAAAAAAAATATATCTTAGAAATCGTAAGTATCTTATTACTATATTTAACCTTCTTCTTTCAAAATAATTTTAATTTTTTGTTCTAGATTAAGTATTGCCGCCTGCAGACTATCGCCCGTGAAAAAACAGTGATTCAGTACATCAGACATTAAAACATTTTTTTGTTACTTTAAAGTCGCTTATAAAATCGATGACATAAAAAGTTGAAAAATATTGATTCATTTTTTATCCATAAATTGGAGAAAATTACTTTGATTTCGAGCACACAATGTTGTATTGCTCCTTAAAACTGAAAAAAAAAAACACTTTAGTTTGGTGGTTAGAGAACAGTTCCCAATCTGAATTTCCTATTGCCTCTATGATTGTCCATACCAATGACTAAAGAAGAAAAAAAGTCCGTCACGCATGAGCTGCATAACTAAGCACTTTCCTCAGAATTTGGGTAGTGTAGACTGCTTTCCAGAACAATTTGCTTAAAATATCCTACATAAATAAAATAAAAACATGAATAGTTCTCTTTTAATTTTGTTACGAGTAACTGATCAATTACTACACTACGTAATAAATACAAAAAACCTCATATTATCGTATTTTGATCTAACGCAAGAACACGATACAGTCCCTCTAGTGATAGAAAGCGCTCCTTGTGGGGGCTTTGTGAACCTACGTCTGTCGGGCTTTTCTATTGAAATACATTACAAAGTAAACCCCCCCTTTCCGATTGACCGATTCAGCTCATTTTTACATCATTTCTTCCACATTAGTTACCCACGACGTATACCGCGTTTCGTTACAATACAGCAGAAATTACGACCGGTATGAGTATATTAGTAATTTAGGTCCGGAGTAAACCCCCCCTCCTAATGAACCGATTTTGTTTATTTTTACAACACATATTTACCTGTAGATCGCCACCACGAATACCGAGTTTCGTCGAAATATATAAAAAAATCACGGCTGGTAGTGGCGAATTGCTATTGTGGGTCCGGAGTAAACCCCCCTTCCTAATGAACCGATTTAGTTTATTTTTACATCTCACTTTTCTTTCTAGATTACAACTACGAATACCAAGTTTCGTTGAAATATAACAAATATTACGGCTGGCGTGGTCAAATTAGTGTTTTGGGTTCGGGGTAAAGCCCCCCTTCCGGTGGACTGACGTTGGTGGTTAACGAACTCGTTCAATCGTTTGCTAATTGAATGCTATATACCAAGTTTCGTGACGAAAAAACAAAAAATCTGGACGCTATCGTGTTAACAGACATATATATATATATATATATATATATATATATATATATATATATATATATATAAAATTTAACGGGGGTCATTTTCGGTGTCTACTAGGTAGATTTGAAGAAATTTTTCAAAAATTCCGTCATGAGTCCAACCTCAATAGCTACTTTCCTTCGGAGGAAAGTGCTAAAAATTAGGGACGAAAAAGAAACAAATATGAAAAACTAAAACGCCCCACGTTGCTTAACTTCGGTGATCTATGGGAACCGGTGCATTCAACGTGGCTATGTCCGTTGGCAATTGTTTTTTGTTGTGTTTAACAGAATATCAACATTAGGGCTCTTAACACCGGGCTGTCTACAGGTTGCCACCCTTTTCTACAATGCTAAGAGCAGGTGGTCGGTCACCCATTCAGGTACTGGCCACGCCCGACATTGCTTAACTTCGGTGATCGTTGAAAATTATTATTATTATTGCGAAAAAAAAAAAAAAAAACAAAAAAAAAACATGACTAGCCTAGAACTACGACTTTCTGTATTTTATGAAGTCGCAGAAAGCAAACTAAACCATATTTGTGGTTTGTGTAAGTCCAGCTCACCAGTAAAACACGCCTATTCTGATTAAACGACTGGAATCAGTCTTCTGACAAGAGTAGCATATACTCCGTTAGGCCCGAAAAGGTGGATGGAGCAGATATTTGTCCTTTCTGGAGAAATATCATCCTAGGCGTCGTATATCACCAGCGTTATTTGATGGTTTGCACTTCGGAGGCCGCTTTTTCATCCTGGGACATGATTTACCACACTTCTATGGCAGCGGGTTCTATCTGCCCCAATTCCGGGGGTTGATTGATCCACAGGCTTTAGACAAAAGGATTGATCTGAGCTCATTAAATATATCTCAATGCGTTTTATCATGATTGGCTATTTAAAGTACAGAGGTAGTCATTTTTACACATTGAAATTTATATTAGAGGTCCGATCCACCGAGATCCTTTTGCTCAGGCGCGTTCACAATTGGACCACCAACTTTCACATTTTTGCATGAGAAGTAAATTCATATCAGGGGTAAAACTAACTTGTGTAGGCAAAATCAAAGACATTTTCTCCAATTTATGAATAACAAATAAATCAATATTTATCAATTCATGATGTCATAAGTTTTATATGGGATGTTAAAGTAACCAACAAAAATAAGTTTTAATTCTTCTAAGAAGTAGTGGCACTGTGTCTGAAGAACGGATACCCTCTTTGGGCCATATTCTGCAAATTATTTTAAAATAAGAAGTTAAAATGCGTCGGATTTTCAAAAAATATTAATTTTTTTGAAAATGGTGGACATTTTTTTTTCGTAATTTCTTCTAATAAAGATAAATAAAATGGTGTTTAGTTTTGAAATGTATCGGGAGTTTAGTTGTAAAATCGAATTTTTTGCAAACTTAAAAACAGTTCCAGCACGTAAACCCTCTTGGATATAATTTTTGATTACTTTGGGAAAGCCAAACAATGTAAGAGTCATATTTGCATAATTTAAACTTTTGTCATATTTAGGAGGCTGATTTCATCTGAACATTAAAAAATGATTCATATTTTTAGAATATAAAGATAAAACAAGTTTAGGTTAAAGTAATATATGGAGCACAGACGGTGACGATATTACGTGAGATCGTATTACCTACCTACCGTTGGTTATACGTTCTGGGTGGCCATACGCGTTCAGTTCAAACATCAAGGCAGAGACTGCACAGTTTTGCCTCAAGGTTTGGACTGAACGGGTCTAGTAAACACACGATGAGTTAATAAACCTCAAGGCAAGAACTGCACAGTCCAGTTATAGTAGACCCACTGTCTGTGAGGCAAATATCCTCTTGGACACACTCATCAGGCCTGGCCTGCACAGTCCCGGTGTCATTGGTCTGTACAGTTAATCTATTGGTTTTATCATCCTACTTCGAATGGACTGTACAGTGCAACCTCGAGGATGTAACATACACGGTAAGCAATATTTCAAGATTTGGAATCCAACGTATATTTCTCTTTGTATATGGGCACCCTTATAATCTAATAGTCTGAGATCCAGTAACCGCACGTTTCATGAAGTGTTTTATGCTCCTTGAAATGTTGCTTTAGTGTACCTCTTGGGTTGATAAGAAGGTGATAAATGTGTTGGCTAGACTTACCGTGGAACACCAGGTACTGCGCGTTGAGGAAAGGTACAAAAAAATATTTCCCAAAAATAGAGTTTTATTCAGAAGCCTATCTTTAATGTAAAATTAAGACAATTTTACAATGAATAATAAATAAAGCAGATAATTTTAATAGGTATAACATGTAAAAAAAAAAAATTAATTGTTTTTATTCTAATATTAAATGAAAGTTATATTCACGCTGCCATTTAGACCAGGACGGCTGTAAAAGATCATGTGAGCAAGAACCAATGAGAGCGCAGAGAACAACCACAACTGCGCGGTGCTCTCATACACTCTTACGGTTATACGCACTGTATTGCAGTCTATTATAGGCAACATTCATTTTTATGTTTCCTGATAATTAAACCCCACAAAAGTGTCTGCCCTTTTGTAATTATTTTTAACCGGGTCTGGCATTGTAACAGAACGACACGTCGGGTGGCACAATAGGTCTTGTAGGCCTCGGTGCGGTTCCTCGGTTAGCCGGGCACCTTGTTTTCTAATCTATTTTTTTTTTCGGCGCATCTACATCTTGGCCATTAGCGCCAATCTAATCTAATTATTTTCAAATATGTTTTTTTGAAGACGCTGTTTAAATCGCAGCGTGAATAAAGCACTTAATTTAATATTAAAAATAAAAACTAGGTACTTTGGTTATTTTTGTTTGTTTAAATTTACATTTTAACCCCCTAAAAGTGTCTGCCTTATTTATTATTCATTGTAAATTTTTTTTTTTTACTTTAATGATAGTTGGCTTGTGAATAAAACAATAGTTTATTTATTATTAATTTGAAAATTGCCTTAATTTGCCATTGTTTTCATTAATAATAGTTGGCTTCTGAATAAAACTCTACTTTTGGGCAATATCGTTTTGCACCTTTAACCTATGCGCAGTACCTGGTGCACCAAGGTATGTCCAGGAAACATATACTTAACTTCTTCTCTACCCCAGAGGTACATTATAGCAAAAATTCAAGGTGCATAAAACACTTCATGAAACGAGCGGTTACTGGCTCTCGGAAAATATGTATATTATTCAGCTAATAGACATGATCTGCAGTGTAGAAATATGAAGAAGCTTCCAACTTGGTGAGTTTTCTTTGTCCGCAAGATGTAGTAAATGAAACTAGGTCTTGAGAAGAAAAGAATAATATTCCTAAGGAAAAGGAGAAGCCATTTCTTCGAATGGGGTTTGTTTTATTAAAACTCCATGTTCCATTACAGGCAACATGGTTTCTCTCTCTCTCGCCAATTTCATAACTTCTACCGTACAATTTCTTTCTTCTTTCTCCAGAAAGTTACTCTTCATATGTGTTCTTTCTCCACAACTCTTTAAAAAAAAGTTGAGTAACTATATGGGTCAATCCATATCAAGTGGTTCTAAAGTGGTTGCTTGACCATTAAAAAAAATGATATTTTTACCATTTTCTCAAGGCTGGTAAGTCTTGGACTAATAACTCAAACACCATTTTCTCAAGGCTGGTAAGTCTTGGACTAATAACTCAAACACCATTTTCTCAAGGCTGGTAAGTCTTGGACTAATAATTCAAACACCATTTTTTCAAGGCTGGTAAGTCTTGGACTAATAACTCAAACACCATTTTCTCAAGGCTGGTAAGTCTTGGACTAATAACTCAAACACCATTTTCTCAAGGCTGGTAAGTCTTGGACTAATAACTCAAACACCATTTTCTCAAGGCTGGTAAGTCTTGGACTAATAACTCAAACACCATTTTCTCAAGGCTGGTAAGGCTTGGACTAATAACTCAAACACCATTTTCTCAAGGCTGGTAAGTCTTGGACTAATAACTCAAACACCATTTGCTCAAGGCTGGTAAGTCTTGGACTAATAACTCCAACACCATTTTCTCAAGGCTGGTAAGTCTTGGACTAATAACTCACACGCCATTTTTTTCTTAAAGTCTGTTCTATATTTTATATCTTCTTCAATATTTGAATATTTTCTGTGTGCAATACCTGAAAACTTTCATTGTAAAAGCCATGACCTTGATACATCCCCTTATGCATTTTTTAGCATAAGGGGATGTATCAAGGTTGAGTTTTGGCATGATGAGCTAAGTAAGTAGCTTGAATTAAAAGTACTCTTAACTCTGATATTTGTACCCTTTTTTTTTTTTATTTATAAATTTTTAAACTTCAAATATTTGATAACTTTAGGCTTTAATATCTCACAAATATATACCACTTTGAACCGTCGTTATTTTCGTCACCTATGTATTCTGAATCGCTACGGGGTTGAGTCACGAACACCGGGGTCGTGAACACGATCGTCGTCACGTGTGTGCCTCTCTACGATAAACCTTAAATCGAAATAGCGAAAATAATAATAATAATAATTTCATTTAAGATGAAATACTAGGGAATAGGAGAAGTTAATATAGAGATATTAGATTGGATAGGAATGAAACAGGGCCTGGGAAGAGACAATAACAGATCGGCGAAGGGGAGACTGCAATAAGACGGGAGATGTTACGCAGCTGTTGCGTCCAGACCGAATGACAAATGTAGTTATCGGCTAAGGGAACAGATATCGGAATTCAGCTGCACAGGTGCCTAGAACGACTTAAACTTAACTTATATACTCATCTCTCGTACTTTATATCAGAGTCTCTTACTTCTTTACCATTCTCTCTATCTCTCTTTTTCTCTGTCTATATATATATATATATATATATATATATATATATATATATATATATATATGTATGGGTGTGTGTGTGTGTGTGTGTGTGTGTGTGTGTACGAGTATATATAGAATTATCGTGTCAATGTGTTTATGAAATTTTTGTGTAAAATTCTAAGTATCCAATTTTTCATAGCCCTAAGTAATGAGGGTGGTCCACTCCAAAAACCTTTTTTTTGGCCAAAATATTTTTTTTTAATATAATACAGGGAGAATTTTTCTAGTAAGGTGGACACAAGGAATATCGAGTTTCGTTGCAATATAACAAAAATTACTGCCGGCATGGGCATATATCTACTTTGGGTCTGCAGTTATCCCCCTTTCAGATGGAAATATTTTGCTGGTTAACGAACTCGGTCAATCGTTTGCTAGGGGAATACTGTATACTAAGTTTCGGTGCGAAAACCTCTGGCGTCTATCTTATTAACAGGAACACACTATATATCCATATCGCAGAAAGCCATTAATAAATGAATTAATGACTGGGCTAGGAACGGTCAGGGAGAACGAATCCAATCCGCGAACGAAGGCACTAGAAGTTAAAAATCTTTTAGTGCGTGGTCGGGATTCGAACTCTAGTCCTCTGAGCTAACCATGCCCCGCTTATGACAAAAAAGTTTCTCCTTTAAGCTAATTAAATCACAGGGATAATATTTTTTTTCGTTTTTAACGGCGCATCAACTATTTGGCTATTAGTGCAGGACTATCTACAGGTTGCCACCCTTTTATAATGCCAACAGCACATGGTAGATCACCCATTCAGGTACTGACCACGCCCGACGTTGCTTAACTTCCGTATCAACGGGAACCGATCTATTCAACGCGGCTATGGCCGTTGGCTGGGATAATAATATCACACATTTCAAATATATTGTTGATTATAAATATCTGGAGTCGTAGAGTATAATATTTCTTTGTGTGCTTCCATTTCTCCATCCAGCTCCAAATCGTCTCTAACATTCCCCCCCTCGTGCATTCTTGCGCTATCATGGCCTCCACCCTTCCAAGGATTCGAGCACGAAACCCCCAAGTAGTTGCCGGGGTGAAAATATACATCAGAAATAGATTACAGGGAGGAGAGAGCTCTTGGCGTACCTCGGGGTGCACTTAGTGAAATTTAATGGTCATTGAATCCAGCTTACAGGTTATATTACTCCCTCATTATCATTAATGGAAACCTCCCTCCAGGACCAATTCTAGCAAATCCGAGTCATTTAATAAATACTCCATGTACCAATAGGTTCAAGGGATGCTTCAAGGAGCATTACTAAGACCTTTATTACATGTTCAATCGTATATTGAAAAAAACAATTTTTATAAAAATAATATTTGTGCACCAATAACGTTTTGCCGCGTTTCTCCTATTCTCTATGAAGGAACCTTGCTTAAAAGGTGGACAAGAAGAAGCAACTAACAGTTACGATAACTAATTTTATTTACCTATGATATTCTGAAAAAACTTGAAATTATTCTCTTTGTCTACCAAGTTGTGTGTCAACCTTTACCTCTCCTCGGCCCTTTAGTATAGTCGATACAAATGCAAAGTATCGAATGTGAAAAAACGTATTTTCATTTTCAATCTATACCGATTGCTTGTGGGACTGATGTACGTTGTAGAAAACTCTTAAAAATTTAAGAAAACCAATTATCAGTCAAACTAACGAATGTGCATTAAGTCTAATTAAAATACATCATAACATAAAATGTATATACTCATCTATAAGGTACCAAACCATTTTTTACACTTGATACTTTGCATTTGTATCGCCGATATCTCAAATGACTTTCCCGTATAATCTCATTGGCATATTTTACTTTGAGGTTAGATTTAATAGTGGGTTTACACTCAATAATCCTTATAAATCTCATTTTGGAGATCCTCCTGAGGATCCAAGATTTTCAGGAGTACGCCAGAATAATGAAAAACGTAGATAACATCTTGTTTGTTGTTGACATAAAACATTTTGTTTGTCTACCAAAGTTACAGTTTTCTCTTTTCGTGAGCCATAAGTTAACGAAAGTCAACAGCTCTCGTCCGGACTTATATCGGATTGCCGCGTCAGGTTGACGTCAAATGAGGGACTTTCTCTCCTTATGGAGTAAGTATCTCTAAGGGTGCCCATATGCTGTGGTGAATATCTCAAGATTTGTTCTGCGCAACCGTGTATAAGGCATCCTCGAAGCCAGAATTGAACTGTACAGTCCATCGAAGGAGAACGATAAAACCAATAGATTAACTGTACAGACCAATGAGCCCAGGCCTGACGTTTGTGGACGAGAGGATATTTGCTTCACATTCAGTGGATCTACAATAACTGGACCTGCCTTGGGGTTTTAGCGCGGTTCCTCCCTCCCCCAAAGGGAGGAACCCCGCTTATAAGGTTGATCTCATGACGCTATCCGGAAGTGCTGACTAGAAAATTTTGCGTTTCAGAACCCCTAGAGAACGAAAATAACGGTGGTTCAAATTTGTATATATATATGTATATATCAACCAGCAGAATCAGCCCACCGGAACATGGTTTTTGGAGCGAATGTCGCGCGAAAAAAATCGTTCCGCTTACTTCATATGCTTGCAAGTACTCGTTTTATAGGCTTCTTGGCCTTCAAAAACGAATGAAACATTTTTAAGGCGATAGCTGTAACCGTTTTCGAGCAAATCGGAAAAATAGTTATTGAATACCGTTTTTGGTTTGGGTAATTAAAATCATGGGATTCAGTTGAAACATTTTCTGCATGTTCAACTTTCATCAAAACTAATTTCTTGAAATTTTGGTTACGTTTGGTGTTATGGAAGGGTTAGAATAAAATATTTTATTAACAGACATGAAAAGTTTTGGTAACTTTGTATGCTTTCCTTAATATCTCGAAAACGGTTGAGAATCTTAGTAAACGGAATATTACCATTAGAAAGCTTACTAAATGCTCTACAAAAAAGGTTCTCTCGAAAGTTTTGATTAGGCGATGTCAATCGGAGAAATAAGTGCTTAAAACTTCAAAGTAATCGATTTCGCTTATTCGAACTGTTCTTTTTGTCTGTTTTTATTCCTTGTTTTTTTTTTTTTTTTAATTGCTTATAGTTGGATAATGTATTTGAAAATAAAACAGGTTAAGTAAAATAAGAAAAACAATTTAGTGTTAGAAAAATGGATTTCCAAGAGCTTTTTAACTGCCTAGCGACGGCCTTTCTAGGGTTGGCCGACCCATCCAGGTAAGACCATAAATCAAGACCTTTCAAGAAAAGTGGAACCAAAACAATAACTGTTTCTATTTTAATCTTTCCAAAAGAGACGAGGGACAAGAACGGAACCGCGCTAATATGATGCAGTTCCTGCGGACTTTTTTTTTTAACTTATCGTGTGTGTGCTAGATCCATACCATCCAAACGTTGAGGCCAAATTGTACAGTCTTCGCCTTGAGATTTGAACTGAACATGTATAGCCACCTTAAGAATTTTCAATATTATATATTAATTAGTACAGTAATAATCTGCCGTTGGCTCTGTAATAGATCTGTCCTCATGACATCCGGGTTCACTTATATTCCAGGCCCGTCCTGGAAATCTTGAAGCTGCTTTGAAGAAAGCCCCATCCCTAATTGTAGGGTTGATAACCAGCTCGCTTTCCACCCTTCCGGCGATCTCTATCTTAGCTTTGCTATAATTAGTATTATTTCTGCCTGTTTCTGTCAGCTTCTGCCAGTCCCAGTCTCTTTATACAATCCCACTCTCTCCACCAACTATCGACCCATCTCCGTCAAGGAACTCCTTACCAATCTTCTTTAGTACTGAGGAAGACACTAATTGAAGGAGTCAAGCCTGAGGCAAGATTGGATGAGGCACTCTTTACTCCTGTTCTGCAAGGAAATTCCAAGTTGGATTAGAGTCGTTATTGACAATCGACTATGTTAGAACTTTGTACATATTTAGCTCTGACCGGAAGTACGGTTGACTGTGTAGTTTAACGATTAGTATTCTATTCGAAATCTCGGCCAGCGAATGCAAAATAACTGACCTTACATAGTCTCCAAAATCACCAAATATTTGTTCTATTTATTTATTCATTATGTAAAAACTAACAGCGAGATTATTCGCGCTTTAAGACTACGCGCGACGAAAATTACACCCCCCCCCCAAAAAAAAACAAACTTTCAAAACGGTAGAAGTGAACAGGACAACTACAGTAAATTTATCAAAACGCCCGCCACACACATTCCTCATGAAAGATAATGAACACTGCAATCCTGAATAATTTTCTTCAAATAACCCACAAAATACACACAGTAAACACATAATAAAGCGGAATAGTTTTTGTGTTTACATATTTAATGAACAGCTGTCTCAATTAATAACTTTTAGTTAATTTTTTTTTCGGCGTAACCCCCACCGTCTTATTTTTTCGTATTACCACACGTGTTCCAAATTAGTTTGGAAACATTTCTAGCGAGTTTCGTTTCATAGAAGTATAAAATAACGGCCGGTACGAACAAATAATTAGTTTTTTTTTTGTCTGTGTTCAACGGCTAATCAACAATTGAGATATTAAGGCCAGGCTATCTACAGGTTGCCACCCTTTTATAATGCCAACAGCACGTGGTCGGCCACCCATTCAGGTACTGGCCACGCCTGGCGTTGCTTAACTTCGGTGATCAACGGGAACCGGATCATTCAACGTGGGTATAGCCTTTGGCTCTTCTAATTATTAAGTTTATTTTTACAGCACGCCATTATTTTTATATGCTCGAGGGGCATACCTAATTTCGTTCCAATATAACAAAAATTTAAAATTTATGGGTAAATTAGTAATTTTGGTCTAAACAAAACTTCGAACCAATTTTTGCTTTAAGAACACGTCCAATCGTTTGTAATGGGAATGCCAAATACCAAGATTCAGGGTCAAAAACAAAAACTGTGGCGAATGAAAATATACATATTAAAATTTTGATGAACCAATTTTCGCCAGGTTCGATGGAGATTTGAAAAATATTTTCAAAAATTCATTGACGAGTGCAACCTCAATGTGCTTAAAATAACAAACAGTTAATATATATATATTGTATTCATCAAATTTAATAAATTATAAACTTTTAAAACTTTTTTGGTGTGAAATACGAAAAATAAATAAAAATCTATTATAAATGGTTTAATATATTTTTAAGGTTAACATGTTTCCTTTTTCCCGATGAGGGAAACTCCGCTTATATCAATCTAATGACGCAGTGCGAAACTACAGTTTAGACATTTTTACTTCGCTTAATCCATAAGTCACAAAAAGACCGACAATTTTTTATATAGAATATGAGTTGATAAATATTGTGTAGTCTAGTTTTATAGAATTGTAGTTTAGGAATATAGAATTGTAGTTTAGGGTTGTTTTTTATTTATTTATTAATGAATAAATTATTACCAGCCGAGTATGATCTTGTTATAGTGTTCTGCCTTGTAGCACTGGTCGGAATTGGATGGTCGGAATGTGTCGCCTTTGTCTTTTAATGTGGTCTGACGAATGATGTGTAATTTTCAGACGAGGTAGGTTTTCATTGTCGACCTTTGTAACTTTGCCGAAATACTCTTAGGGCTAGATATTGCGGTGGATATCCTAACGCCTGAAGTGCCCCGTGCGCTTAATACTTTCCTCAGACGACGTTTCGTCGGAAGATAATTCTTTTGTGCATTAAATTTTACATTTTCCAGAAATTTTTTTGGATATATTGTCAGAATCCTCATCGTTATATGAAGAAAACTACGCTTCACTTTCGCTCACACCCTTCAAAAATTCTAAGAATTCTTGCACAGAATGTATTTTCTCAGAAATATTTACACATAAAATTGTTCACTTGAAAAGCACAAAGAATACTGGAGAAAAATGCAGTGTAAATTCCAAGTAAAGATAAACCACGGGTTTCGGCAGTAAAAAAAGGGAGTGACCCTATGTACAGGTAGGTTGAGTAGTTTTAAGCTGAAATGACAAAAGTGAAGTCCTATGCCCCCTATACACTTTACCTTCTATAAACAGCCTTCAGATGGCAACAGTAGAAGGACTGATATAAAAGCTTGTAGGAGCCAAGCACTAAACAAGCCGAACTGATATATCAGACCTTAGTGTTCGGGGCACTGCTCCCTCAGGACTGATATATCAGTCAGTGGTAAGGGTTAAATCTTCACAGTGAAATAACTTTACAAATTAACAAGTACAATATCTGGCCAGCAAAGTCTTGCTGGATAGCTCTTCGCTGAGATCGATATTATTTCTAATTTATTGCTAAAAAAAATGTAAGAAGAAATGAATCCGTTTCGAACTAATAAGAAGGAATTATTCTATTAACCATAATTTGTGAGGAAATGTGTGATATAGAAGATGAAAAATCAAATAAAGCCAATAAAATTGTATTCACTAAGTTCGAGGCCAAGAAATAAGAAGTTGCTTGAAATTTGTTTCTATAGTTACAATATTGTTTCCTTGGAAGGAAGTAAGCATGTGAAGTTGGAGCTTCCAATTTGGAAGATATATGCCTTATCTTAACAGTCGGCTTCCTTTGGATGAAGTTTTAAGCTGGCTTTTATCTATTCACTCATCCTTGTAATATACTCACGGATGAAGAGTTTCATTGTTAGTATGAAGATTTATCATGTAGGGAGATGGAAATAAAGCATAATTTGAGTAATAATTGTCTATTGCTTACAATCCGTTTTACGATTTACTTACTTATAGATATGTAGCATAGACATGGGCTTAAACACCTTTCTTCTGCCCTTGCACAACACCTCTTACCGTTGCTTAACCATTTATACCAGTCATTTTCATGTCCATTTACACAGGTCAATATTTGTCTTCCCCCCCCCCCCCCCCAAAAAAAAAAACACCTATAGTGGTTAACCTTTCTCACGTCAGATTCAAGGTAATTTGAAGTTCAAATGAGGGTTCGGACTCAGGGACCTCAAAAACATATGGATGAATTTTATCAGATTTTATCTACGTTTTTTCTCTATTTTACCTTCAAATGACGTTCACGTAACCTCTAGGAAAAGGCGTGAGGTTAAAGAAACTACGGATTCGGACTCAGGGACCTTAAAAACATACGCAGGTTTTCCTACGGTTTTTAGCGCGGTTTCTCCCTGCCCCATGGGGTGGAAATACGCTTATGAGGTTGACCTCGTGACGCAATCCGGAAGAGCCGACTAGAAAATTTCATGTTTCGGAACCGATAGATCAAATGGTTTTTGTATGTATTTACCTAACGTTTTAATTGTTTTGTTTTTTTAAGTTAACATTAATATGATTATTTTAGTAAAAGAAGGTAATGAAATGTGAAACATTGTTATATTGTTTCCAAGAGCGTTATATTGTTTCCAAGAGCGAACTTTGAGAAGGTAAAGAGGATGATACCGTCAATTTCCTGTTGTGGCGCCTTAAATCTATTTTCTTTTCGAGATTGTATCTTTACATATTCATGTATTATTTACATTTTCATGAAAGATCAAACCCCACCAAAACTCCCAACCAATAATTCCGGCACAGACGTTTTCTCTATTTGACCTTCAAATGACCTTGTATATGATGTGATGAAGGTTAACCAACCCACTCATCATAATCAGCGACCCCAAAAAACCCATAACGACCATACTAAACCAAGTGTTCTTTTTAGATCAAACGTTGACCGCTTAAGCGTTTACATCACCATTTGTGCACGCCTTGCACAACATTTTATCAGTGGAATTAAACACTCATTACTGTCATTTCCTTGGCGACAAGGCATGATTACCTGCGTGAATGTTAAATAGAATAGGGCGTAAAGCATTCTCTCGCCCTTGTACTACGCCACGTTTACCGATTTCGACGTGCTTACAAAGGACTTACTTATGCATTTGTAGCATAGAAGTGGCCGTAATGCACCAACTTTCCCTTCCACAACGCATCTTATCTGCTGACTTGGCTGTCATTTCTAAGGCTTACAGTTCACTACAAGGTATACTTACAAAAGTGATTGTAACTGCGTAAAGCATCATGGCTCCGCTTATACAACTTCTCTTTCAGTGATCCTAAGCGTTCTTTACACTAAAATTCTTAGATATGCATTTATAGCAACGTAGTGAGTGTGAAGCATACGTGGCGTAAAATTGTATAATTGGCAGTACAGTGATGAGTGTAAAACACTTTCCACTACACTTTTAACAGACATCATTAACGTTTAACAAAACATCATTAAGCGGCCTTAGACGTTCATTCCGCCGTTTTTTTTTTGCTTATTATATAGTATATTTGAGCCTGCTGTTTGTGAAAAAAATACCATAATACAAAACAAGATTGTATAATTATTGCTCTGCTCCAGTTTACGAATCTCTTAGTAAAGGTTCTTCATTTTAATTTTTGGCATTCAAAAAAATGTATCTCTGAGCTTCCAAAAATATACTTCTCTCGTGAAATACTTGGAAAAGGGAAAAGTAGAAAGAAAAATTTCACTCAGGAGTGGGTATACCCACAAAAAACATGCCTGTAAAACTCACATGTCCAGCTGATGTCGGGCAAGATTTATTTTCGTTTCAGCTGTCAAAGCTACGCCATTTATCGGCGAAATGTTTTTATTCCGCTACGCTGTTCCAGTTAGGCTAAATGAAGGAGAAAAGCGTTTTATTCTTCTTTTTTGTTGTCCGTTTTAAGCCTTTTACTGTTCTGATAAAAGCCCAGTACAGTGCGGTAAAAGTTCATAGGCAAAAGGCTTTTTTTTTTCTTTTTTTTTTTGCATTTAATGTTGTTCTTTGTGCGATCGAATGAAATGTCATGATACAAAAAAAAAAAAAAAAAATAATACTCTCTTCACAAGTCAAGCAACACAATGTTAAACGTGTTTATTCAGTGTTATCCAATGACATAAATGTTGTAATATTTAAAGATAACAACAATTGTCACGTTGGTTCCCGTAGATCACCTAGGTTAAGCAACGTCGGGCGTGGACAGTACCTGAATGGGTGACCGACCGCGTGCTGTTGGCAGTAGAAAAGGATGGCAACATGTAGATAGCCCGGCGCTAATAGCTAAATAGTTAATGCGCCGTTAAAAACGAAAAAAAAAATTGTCACGTTGTTATTTGCGCGCTCTAAAAGACTAATAAATAAATAATAGACAATTGTCACGAATAAAGCTATAGTTAGAAAAAAAATATATTTTTTTTTTATTTTTATTTATGAGCATCCTTGCGCATCTAAGGCGTTTCGCTCCAAACAGTTATTGCATTTATATATATATATATATATATATATATATATATATATTACATCTATCATTATAAATCTATAAACAAATGGTATATAGAAATGACAATATATATATATATATATATATATATATATATATATATATATATATATATATACATATATTACATCTATCATTATACATCTAAAAACGAATGGTATATAGAAATATATTTACATCTAAAACCGAATGGTATATACAAATGACAATATATATACATCTAAAGACAAATGGTGTACACATATACACTTAAAAACAAACAATAAATATATAAATCTAAAAACAAACGGTATTTTTTATATACATCTGGTTCATCAATCGGATTACACAATTAGACATAGTTACTAATTCATTAATTACATGTAAAAAAATAACTAATGTAGCAATTGATAAGGTCTTGTACTCCACTTACAACTGCACCCATATTGTACTGCACCTATATTGTACTGCACCTATATTGTACTGCACTTACAACTGCACCTAAATTGTACTGCACCTATATTATACTGCACCTATATTGTACTGCACCTATATTGTACTGCACCTATATTGTACTGCACTTACAACTGCACCTATATTATACTGCACCTATATTGTACTGCACCTATATTGTACTGCACCTATATTGTACTGCACTTACAACTGCACCTATATTGTACTGCACTTACAACTGCACCTATATTGTACTGCACCTATATTGTACTGCACTTACAACTGCACTTATATTATACTGCACCTATATTGTACTGCACCTATATTGTACTGCACCTATATTGTACTGCACTTACAACTGCACCTATATTATACTGCACCTATATTGTACTGCACCTATATTGTACTGCACCTATATTGTACTGCACTTACAACTGCACCTATATTGTACTGCACTTACAACTGCACCTATATTGTACTGCACCTATATTGTACTGCACTTACAACTGCACCTATATTGTACTGCACCTATATTATACTGCACCTATATTGTACTGCACTTACAACTGCACCTATATTGTACTGCACCTATATTATACTGCACCTATATTGTACTGCACCTATATTGTACTGCACCTATATTGTACTGCACTTACAACTGCACCTATATTGTACTGCACCTATATTATACTGCACCTATATTGTACTGCACCTATATTGTACTGCACCTATATTGTACTGCACTTACAACTGCACCTATATTGTACTGCACTTACAACTGCACCTATATTGTACTGCACCTATATTTTACTGCACCTATATTGTACTGCACCTATATTGTACTGCACTTACAACTGCACCTATATTGTACTGCACCTATATTATACTGCACCTATATTGTACTGCACTTACAACTGCACCTATATTGTACTGCACCTATATTATACTGCACCTATATTGTACTGCACCTATATTGTACTGCACCTATATTGTACTGCACCTATATTGTACTGCACTTACAACTGCACCTATATTGTACTGCACCTATATTGTTATTAAAATCACAGAAATAAGCATGATTTTAGTTTTATTTGTCAGTTGTTTCTCCATCTAAATGTTCAATTAAATAATGAAATTGAGGGATAATGTCAGTTCTAAATATATCGCTGGAAGTTACATTTTAAAAATTTTGTGAGAATCGGCAGTTTGAAGAATTTCTTTTATTTTTTTGTAAGAACAATTATTTTCAAAGTTTTGTCGCTAATGAGACTATTTTAATAAACTTTTTGAACAAATTTTGTGGTAAAAAATAATACAATTGTGAACATTGATAGTGCATAAACCGTGACGCAACAGGCAATTGTGGATTTTCTATTAAAAAAAAAAAAAAAAAAAAAAAAAAAAAAAAAAAAAAAAAAACATTAGAACGACATACATCTAGTAGAAAATCAGATAGAACGGTTAGATTGGCATTTACTCGCGATAAACCCTTTATATTGGGACAAGTAAAATCATGAGCATTAAAAACGACTACACTAGCGCAGCGCATGAACGTAAAATAGAATTAATTGGGCTTCATTCTATCAATAATTTTAGTTTTAAATTCATTTATTTTCAAACCGTGTCAGAAAATTAATAAAAAGTAATTGAAATTATTACTGTGAATAAACGATATATTTTTTATATTTTAAGATGTAGCATCTTCTATTATGCAAAGAATATTGACAGTGTAAAAACTGACTACAATTTCGCTGAGGGAATTACGAATAACAAATACGTATATATGATAAGCCATTTTCTGTAATCAATGTCTAAACACACTAAAGAGAAGCGGGGCTTTGCTGTAGTGTGTTTAGACATTTTGTGATAAGTATGCGTTAATTTTGTCTAAAAAAAAAAAAAAAAAAAAAAAAAAAAAAAAAAAAAAAAAAAAAAAAATGGGACTCAGAAAAAATATTAAAGTCTAGAAAAAGGGGTGCCAGTGATTTTTCTAACTAAATATGTAAAAATATGCTGCGGTAACCTCACCAAATTTCATAATTTTTTTTTGTTTGGGCTTAAGGCGTGCCTATTTCCTAGTTTGGTTATAGTTTCACTTTTTGATCTGTTCTCAAACATAATGAATATATTTCAGTTAAGTAACCATATCAGGACTGAAGACAATGCTCTTAGGTTTCTACAGAGCAAAAAGATCATACCGAGTACAAAGCTTTGAGGGAAAGAGCATACCATGAAGTTACTGTTATTATAATCCAGGCAGTGAGGCTTGGAACAAAGATTTATTCAGATTAGTGCAAAGCATATAAAGGACTGAAGAAAGTGGAGGGTATACGATATAAACTTTATGTTATCATTCAACACCCTGAGGTTGGAATCTCTTTGGGCTCCGATCAAACACAGAATTAAGATAGAATGCTGGACTAGGAGGAGCATCCTGGATTCATATGTATGCGGATTTGTATAGAGCAGCAGGTACGAGAAGGAGTGATTGTTGGAGAAGATTTTGGAGAACATGGTTGATTTTCGTTCAGAGATTTTACTTGTTTTTATCAGTTTAGGTTATTAAATATGTTTTGGGTTTATTTATTTAAATTTTATCATCCATTATTATTCACTAAGAATAAGAGGTTATTTATATAATGAAATAACTCATTATTATTAAGTAAGAATAAGAGGTTATATATAAAATGTATTTTCTTTAATAAACATATCTTATATAATAATAACAGTTATTTAACAAAATCACTGGCACCCCTTTTCCGTAATAGCTCGCAATATAATATTATATTGGGTGTATTACGGAAGAAAGGATGCTAGTCTTGAAGAAAGGATGCTGACAGCAGAAGATGCGGAACAAGAGGATAAGACAGCACTGACTCCTCGGAAGGAAGTATTACCCAAGGAACGGATTACCAAATTATCAAAACCTGGAATTAAGAAATCTTCGGAAAAAATAACAGAACCTGGAGGACGTAAAGTAAACATTAAGAAGACGTAGACAGTGTACTCTTTTGTATATTTTCAAGAAATTATTTTTCCATACCATATGTTTTAATGTTGATGATAGCAAGCAATCAGTAAATAGCACAGCTATAATTGTAGGCAATGTTGGGCAAAACTAAAAACTAAAACTAAATTCACTTTTTGGAATAACCTAAAACTAAACTAAAAATTGTAACCTAAAAAAAAACTAAAACTAAAATATTAATAATTAATGGATTTTAACTAAACTAAAACTAAAACTAAATCATATGGAATTGACTAAAAACTAAATTAAAGCTTTAGTTTAGTTTAGTTTTACTAAAATTAGTAAAACTAAACTAATTTTACTAATTTTAGTAAAACTAAACTAATATAAATTGAATTAATATAAATCATATGTTATTTCGATAATTTAGTAAATTATTAAAACTAATAGAACTTGTTTAAGAATAAGCTAGACTTGGCTTTTAGGCGGACCTAAGATGTATTATAAACATAAGGGAGTTAATATAATCTATATATTACTAATTCAATCATTGTATATTATTAGGTTCCACCTGTTTAGACTGTTTGAAATATTTATTTTTCACTTCCATCTTCTCATTAGTCAATTTTGATACACTATTTTGATCTATACAGTTCAGGATATCACGAATTCTTTGTAGAGTAAGAAACTTTGGCATTTCCTCGTAATTTGAAAACATATGTTCTTTGATAAACTAAATTAGTAAACTAAAAACTAAAACTAAACTAAATTCAAAATTTTAGGTCTCTTTTACTAAACTAAACTAATTACCTTACTAAAAACGGAGTCCATATGATTAATAATTATACAAATCTAAAACTAAAAATACAACATTAGTTTAGTTTTAGTTAGAGAAAACTAACGTTAGTTTAATTAACTAACGTTAGTTTAGCCCAACACTGATTGTAGGTACTCCAGGATTCTAAACCTTTGTGTTAAATTCATTTTGTTTATGTTATGTATAAGCTTTTGTATATTTTTATTTTATTTTGTGATAAGTTATTCAAATTACTGATTCTGATTTTGAAATCAGTTATTCAAATTACTGATATTCTAAAACTCAAATTTGTAATATTTTTTGTTTGTTTAAGAGCTTATAGTCTTAGTTACGGAGCTCTGAAAATGAATAAATAAATACTATATTAGCTTGTGTATAAGAATCTTTTTGCTCCGTTGAGCTATAAGAGGTGATCTTTGACCGTTCATATCGCGAAGGAAGGTGCAACGTCGGTGTCCATGTGAAACCCTAAACTACATTGTTTTAAAAGGAAATGTGTTTTCTTTAATTTATTTAGACTCCTACAGTCCATGATCATATGGGATAGGTCACCACTGGGCCACTTTCACTGATCGTAAGCAGTCGTGGCCGAGTGGTTAAGGCGTCTGACTAGAAATCAGATTCCCTCTGGGAGCGTAGGTTCGAATCCTACCGACTGCGAGAGATTTTTTTTTCTACTCAAATAATTACATCTTAGAGTCGTTTAGGATTTCTCAATTTTATTTTCTATTTTTATTTTAATAGTTCTCTTTTAAAAGTAATTAAAATTATATAGTTTCTTCTAATTATTTGACGATTTAATAAATACAGTAGACCCCATGATACAAAATTAGATTCCTTGGTAACCAAAATGTACAAGATTTATATATATATATATATATATATATATATTTCTTTAGCTACAGCGCCTCCAGAATGCCTTTTCAGACCTCACGTCAAAAGCACCGTTTTTGCCCAGAATCCAATTTTTTTTATAATTATCTTAAAACTTAAACACTGCTATGAGAACTATATACAAAGGCACAAAAGATTGGAAATATAATGTGATATAAATCATATGTTGAAGGATATGAGAGTGAAAGTTCCATCTTTAAATATTTTTTTCTGTATGCTGTTGGATTAAAATAAACTTACACATTTTGGAAGAACGGAAGGAAGCGTTGATCGTCGGGGTTTCGGTCAATGTTCTTATTTAATAAAACACATTTTATGGTTAAATGTTCTGACCGAAACCCCGACGATCAACGCTTCCTACTTCTGAACGGTCGACCATATCTTCACAATCAATTTTGGAAGAACGGAAGGAAGCGTTGATCGTCGGGGTTTCGGTCAATGTTCTTATTTAATAAAACACATTTTATGGTTAAATGTTCTGACCGAAACCCCGACGATCAACGCTTCCTACTTCTGAACGGTCGACCATATATTCTCAATCAATTTTGGAAGAACGGAAGGAAGCGTTGATCGTCGGGGTTTCGGTCAATGTTCTTATTTAATAAAACACATTTTATGGTTAAATGTTCTGACCGAAACCCCGACGATCAACGCTTCCTACTTCTGAACGGTCGACCATATATTCTCAATCAATTTTGGAAGAACGGAAGGAAGCGTTGATCGTCGGGGTTTCGGTCAATGTTCTTATTTAATAAAACACATTTTATGGTTAAATGTTCTGACCGAAACCCCGACGATCAACGCTTCCTACTTCTGAACGGTCGACCATATATTCTCAATCAATTTTGGAAGAACGGAAGGAAGCGTTGATCGTCGGGGTTTCGGTCAATGTTCTTATTTAATAAAACACATTTTATGGTTAAATGTTCTGACCGAAACCCCGACGATCAACGCTTCCTACTTCTGAACGGTCGACCATATCTTCTCAATCAATTTTGGAAGAACGATTTTACATTGTTTTAGAACACCTTATTTAATAGCCAGGATCGTTTCATTTCGGAAGAAAAGCTGCATTAAATATTGTGTGAAAAAGATTAGGAAACGGAGTGGATTTCCATATTTTTATACACAAATGGTTAGTCTTTGGTCATTATCTATTAACATCTGCAGTCGTGGCCGAGTGGTTAAGGCGTCTGACTAGAAATCAGATTCCCTCTGGGAGCGTAGGTTCGAATCCTACCGACTGCGAAAGATTTTTTATTCCATGGATACGTATATATACTATTTTAAAGGAATTAAGAAATTAAATGAATGATCAAAAATTAAACATAATTGTATCAAAAGCTTTTTTGGGGGGGTCGATACCCCATAACTTCCTTAATACTTAATCAAATTTCATAAATGAGGAATTGCTTTTTGAAAATTGAGGATTGAAAAAAAAAAAACAAACCCAAAGAACAGATTTTGAAATTGGGCCCTCGACCTATCGATCCTCTGTGGAAAATATCGGGATATATCGAAAAGAATTCGATTTTGATTTCATGAATCTCCTATCTCATACCACATTTGAATCGATCTATGCAAAAAGAGCTTCAGTCCAAAATCAGTATTATTGATAGAACTAGACTGAAACCCCTTCTGCATGGAATAATAAAATTAGGACTATGTTTCTATGGCAACTATGTATTGGATTGAAGTCCTTTTAATATAAAAATTAGGACTATGTTTCTATGGCAACTATGTATTGGATTGAAGTCCTTTTAATATAAAAATTAGGACTATGTTTCTATGGCAACTATGTATTGGATTGAAGTCCTTTTAATATAAAAATTAGGACTATGTTTCTATGGCAACTATTTATTGGATTGAAGTCCTTTTAATATAATAATTAGGACAATGTTTCTATGGCAACTATGTATTGGATTGAAGTCCTTTTGATATACAAATTAGGACTATGTTTCTATGGCAACTATGTATTGGATTGAAGTCCTTTTAATATAAAAATTAGGACTGTGTTTCTATGGCAACTATGTATTGGATTGAAGTCCTTGTAACATAGAAATGTGAAGTTACCTTTAGATACAAAGAATTCATTACTCATACTAACGAAAATATTATCGGAACTCATATTGAGAAAAAATGGACTGAAGTTCTTTTTGCATGGATCGATTCATTTAAAGTCGACTTAAAATGTTGATTTAAGGTCTTCGATCTGCTAATTTATTAAGATGAATCAAATTAAACAAAACTTGAGTTCATATTTATTTACTTAATCCATGACGGCAGACTTACTTAAACTCTGCTCTCCACAATAAAGAAACCCGGCGACCAAATCAGATTATTCACTTTAAAGAAATTGTACACAATGAAACTATACCATTTCATGGTTACACTCAACTCCCCAAATAATTATTTAAAATTTTACGTCCGTTATTATTAACTAAGAATTTTATGACGGGTTACCAATAGATGGATGGATGGATTGTGTGTTTAAGGGTAGAAAACGTCTAGGTCCTCACCGCCCTCAAGTGTAATGTTAGAGAGTCGTGTATATGTCGTGAGAGAGATGGATAGATGGATGGATTGTGTGTTTAAGGGTAGAAAACGTCTAGGTCCTCACCGCCCTCAAGTGTAATGTTAGAGAGTCGTGTATATGTCGTGAGAGAGATGGATAGATGGATGGATTGGGTGTTTAAGGGCAGAAAACGTCTAGGTCCTCACCGCCCTCAAGTGTAATGTTAGAGAGTCGTGTATATGTCGTGAGAGGGATGGATAGATGGATGGATTGGGTGTTTAAGGGTAGAAAACGTCTAGGTCCTCACCGCCCTCAAGTGTAATGTTAGAGAGTCGTGTATATGTCGTGAGAGGGATGGATAGATGGATGGATTGGGTGTTTAAGGGTAGAAAACGTCTAGGTCCTCACCGCCCTGAAGTGTAGTGTTAGAGAGTCGTGTATATGTCGTGAAAGGGTTTGTAATTTTGTGTTTAGGACAGTGCATGACAATGAACTGTAATTTTTATAACCAGTACTATATTTTTTTTTTTTTTTTTTACCTATGTCATTGCTTACGACTAACATGTTACTTAGATACTAATAGAACTATTTGTACTAAAACTAATACTAATATACAGTGTAGCACAATTAATACAAATAATAGACTTGTATATATATATATATATATATATATATATTTTTCTTTTTTTTTTTTTTTTTTTTTTTTCTTTTTTTTTTCTTTTTTTTTTTTTTACCTATAGGTTACCACCTCACATATATGATATGAACTACAGTTCACATCCTCTCGCAATCTGGCCTCAATGTAACTTTCTAATACAACATTAACAAATCATTTGATGCTCTGACCTGGCTACATTTATTGCTTTGTGTTTCTTTTAGCGCGGTTACTCCCTATCTCCATAGGGAGAACCCGCTTATGAGGTTGACCTCATGACGCAATCCGGAAGTGACGACTAGAAACTTTCACGTTTCAGACCCTATAGATCACGAAAATATAGGTGGCTAAAATTTGTATATATATATATATATATATATATATATATATATATATATATATATATATATATGTATATATATATGCTTGTCTGTTCGCGCTCCTGACGGCTTAAAAATGGTCCGATTTTGATGAAATTTGGCCCAAAAATCTGTCTTCTAATTTGAAAGGTCAAGTTCGTTAACCAGCATAATACGCCCACTATAAGATAGTGTTTGGGGCGAAATTCGCGCAAAAAAAATCGTAACGCTTACGTTTTTGAGTTTATATGCTTGCAGGTACTTGTTTTATAGGTTTGTTAACATAAGAAAACGAATGAAACCATTTTTAAGGCGATATCTGTAACCGTTTCTAAGGAGAACTCCTGTATAGCAAATAAAATAATAAAAAAATAATAAAAACCGTTTCTGAGAAAAGTGGAATCAATGTTTTTGTAAGTCATTATTTTTTTGTGAGTACTTAGAATCACGGGATTAAATTGAAATATTTTCTACATCTTGGAAATTAATCCCAACTAAGATGATTAAATTTTGGTTATATTTGAAGTTAAGGAAGTATACGAAAAAAAATATTTTATTAATAGACGTGAAAAGTTTTCGGATCTCCATACATTTTTCGTAAATATCTCGATAACGGTTGGAAAATCGTGGTAAGTGGAAAGTGACCATTCGAATCCTTACTAAATTCTCTACAAAAAACGTTCTGAAGTAATATTCGATGGGACAACGTCAATGAGAGATATAACCGCTTAAAACTTAAAAAGTGTTTGTTTTGTTGTTTTGAAATGGTTTTTCTCTTTCTTTATCTCACTTTTTAATTGGTTGTTTCTAGTTTTAAATTGCATTTATCAGTAAAATTAGTATTGTAGTAAAATAAGCTAACAAACGGTGAAAGGTATTGGTAATAAGTTTGGAGTGGCTGTGATAATCATGATGGCAGTGGCTGTCAGTTTCCTGTGATTTGTGATGCTAATCTATTCCATTTCTTCAAGATGTACGTAACCGCGCTAAGATGACGCAGTTCCTGAGAGTCGGACTTTTTTGGTCTCAGCTTCACATGATGTCAAGTGGAAGGGGACATCCCAGAGACAGACCACCACGGATATGAAGAACACAGACCCTCGATCCAGTATCAGCCAACACAAGGTGTGAGAATGCTTCGAACGGGTCGACTAGTATTAACCTATTGGATTATACAAAAATTACGAGTAAGAGAAAGAAAAAAAGAGTATCAGGACCTTGGATGAGTTGGATAAGCGAATCACGAGTTCCGAATGTTGGCAAATCGAAGTTAAAGTTCTATAAACCTTCCAATTCCTACAGAATACAAACAATACAATCCAAAATCCTTCGAAAAATATCCAATGCTCCTTACTATGTCTCGAACCTAACCCTGGATAATGACTTCAATATCCCCTTTATCCAATCCCTGGCCAAATCAGTCTATCAGAAGTTCCATTCCAATCTCCCAGGCCATCCAAATCCTTTGATAAATTCTCTATCCTCGTTTCAAAATCCACAAAATCCCCATAGAAGGCTCAAGCGGAGGTGGCCTAGAGACAATTTGCTTTAACATCTGCAGTGCACAAAGTGTGTTATATTTTCATTTAAAATTGTTTACAGTTGTTTCATTATTATTTTACATTATCTTTTTATTTATTTTTTCTTTAATGCATTACTATTGTGGGTTTTGTAATTGTTCATATTCCCACGTCAAGCCTCACAATGTCATTATAACAGAACTAGCAATATTACTAGAAATATGTTAACCCATATTGTTGTAATAATCAATAATAATAATAAAAAAAAAGAAAAAAAGAAAGTTCTAGAAGTGCTTCAGGATAGCAAAGGCTATTGTTTACTTTATTGAATGCAGATACATAAATCTGATTGAAAAGGAAGGCAATAAAAATCAATGTTTTAATTATAATTTTTGTAATTTATTTGTAGAGATTTATGGGTAACAAAATGCTTGGATGGAAGTTTCAAACCCGGGATTCGACATTGAAATCGGACATTGATTTTTTCATGATGATGGTGCTATTCACTTTAACTTGAAACTATGAGAGAACTAAAGGCCAACCAGAGAAACAAGGCTAAGCGTCATGTTACCTACTTCGTTCTAAATCAGAAAATAAAATAAAAAAAAAGTCGATTTTTCTGATTCGCCATTACCCTTCCAAGGTCCAGATATGAGAAATCGGAAGAACAAATTTCAGTTTCATTTGAATAGTGAACTATTTCTTAAGTACATAAAAAAGTAAGTGGCCTAGTTTATGTAAAATGAGTCATAAATAAAAGATATAGTTTCAATTAAGGAATCTCTGATTGGTTGTGTTTGTTATAGGTTATCTTTTCTATTAATATTCAAGAGCTGTTCTGACCACCCAAGTAGGTTGGGCTACCAGAAACTACAATCTACTAATCTATTCTTTACTTGTCATTGTTTCTAAACATTCATAAATCCTTCTAGAGTAAACTGGGTCGTTTTAGCGAGTTTTCATTTACTACTATATATGTTTTTTCATACATATATATATATATATATATATATATATATATATATATATATATATGCGTGTAGTCATATTGAGCCTCTCAGAGGCTCAAAAATGGCCCCGTCTTGAAGGAATTTGGTACAAAAATCTTTCACCTAATTTAAAAGGTCAAGATCGTTAAACAGCAGAATCCGTTCAACGGAACATAGTTTTTTGAGTGAAATCGAAAAAATCGTAACGCTTATCTTTTCGAGTTCATATGCTTGCAGGTACTCTTTTTATACTCCTCTTAACGATCAAAAACGAATTTATCATTTTTAAGACGATATATGTAACACTGTATGTGTTTTTGAGAAAAGTGTAAAACATGTTTTTGTAACTAATTTTCAGTTTGGGCATTCAGAATCGATGGATTCAGTTTAAACTTGTTCCAGACCTTTGACCTTCGTCTAATCTAAGATATATAAATTTTGGTTGCGTTTGGAGGTAAGAAAACATTAGAAAAATGTATTAATAGACATAAAAATATTTCTGATATTGGTATATTTTTTTTAAAATATCTAAACATGGTTGGAAAAGCGTAGTAAATGGTAGATAACAATTCGAAAGCAAATTGAAACCTCTACAAAAAACTCCGATTCGCAGGAACTGCGTCATCTTAGCGCGGTTCCGTTCTTATCTTTAGTGCTTATGAAGGCATAGAATAGAAACAGTTATTACTTTGTTTAGATCAATAGCGAAACACCTATCCAAATGAAATCTCAAACTAACCAGTCTTGATTTACAATCTTACCTGTATGGGTCAGCTATCCCATAAGTCGGGCAGAAAGGCCTCCGCACAGAGGCATTTGGAAAGCCTTGGGATCTCTCTCTTTAAACGCTACATTTTTAACAATAAATTGATCTTCTTATTTTACTTAATCTGTTTTATTGTCAAATACATTATCCGACTATAAGCAATTTAAAAATAACAAGGAATAAAATAGACAAAAAGAACCATTCGAATAAACGAAATCAATTACTTAAAAGTTTTAAGCACTTATTTCTCCGATTGACATCGCCTAATTAAAACTTTCTTTAGAACCTTTTTTGTAGAGCATTTAGTAAGCTTTCGAATGGTAACCATCTGCTTCCCAAGATTGTCAACGGTTTTCGAGATACTAACGAAAGTATACAAAGTTACCAAAACTTTTCTTGTCTGTTAATAAAATATTTTATTCTAACCCTTTCTTTACTCCAAACATAAGCAAAATTTCAAGATATTAGTGTTGATGAAATTCAAACATGCAGAAAATGTTTCAACTGAATCCCATAATTCTAAGTACCAAAATCAAAGACAAAAAAACAGTTCGAATAAGCGAAATCAATTACTTTAAAGGTTTAAGGACTTATTTCCCCAATTGAAATCGCCTAATCAAAACTTTCATTAGAACCATTTTTGTAGAGCATTTAGTATGCTTTCTAATGGTAATCTTACGTTTCGCAAGATTCTCAACCTTTTTCGAAATATTAAGAAAAGTATACAAAGTTACCAAAATTTTTTATGTCTGTTAATAAAATATTTTATTCTAACTCTTCCTTAACTCCAAACGTAACATAACTTTCAACATATTAGTTTTAATGAAAGTATAACATGCAGATAATGTTTCAACTGAAACCCGTGATTCTAAGTACCCAAACCAAAAACGGTATTCAAAAACTATTTTTCCAATTTTCTCGAAAACGGTTAAAGCTATCGCCTTGAAAATGGTTTCATTCGTTTTCCTAGCCCAAGAAGCCTATAAAAAGAGTACTTACAAGCTTATGAACTCAAAAACGTAAGCGTTACGATTTTTTCTGCGCGAATTTCGCCCCAAACGCCAACTTCCGGTGGGCGGATTTTGCTGGTTAACGAACTTGACCTTTCAAATTGGACGACTGATTTTTGTACCAAATTTCATCAAAATCGGACCATCAGGGAAGCCAGAAATGAGCGAACAGACAAATATATATATATATATATATATATATATATATATATACAAATTTGAACCACCGTTATTTTCGGTCTCTAGGGGTTATGAAACGCGAAATTTTCTTGTCGGCACTTCCGGATTGTTTTATTGTATTAACCTTATAAACGGGGTTCCTCCCTATGGGGGAGGGAGGAACCACGCTAAATGATTTTGAAGCAATTTTCAATAGGGCGATGTGAATCGGAGAAATAAGTGCTTACACTTCAAAAGTGTTTGTTTTGTTCTGTGGAACTGATGTTTTTCCTTGTTTAGGTCACTTCTTAGTTTTTTTTTTTTTTTTTTTTTTTTTTTTTTTTTTTTTTTTTTTTTTTTTGTTTCTGTGTTGTGTTTCTTTTGTTCTGTTTTTGTTTCAGATTGCATTTATTAGTAAAATTAGTATTAATATCAGTAAGATGATCCAGCTCCTGCCACTCGGACTTTTATTTTTTTTTTATTATTTTTTTTTCTTCAACGGCGCATCGACAAACCTGGGCCATTAGCGCCGACATCCAGGGTGAAGCCAGGAATTTTCTCAACTAGCCCTGAGATGAGAAAATTCCTGCCGCCGCACACACGGAAAATTGAGCCATTTAGCGCGACAAAAGTATTTTGTGTTTTTATTTTAATGTTTTTACTTTTTATGTTTTTTGTTTTTAAATGATTTGTTTAATAAGCCTGAATACATTATTTTTTACATTGTTTTCAACTATTAAGAGTGTTTAGAATCGGTTAGTAATAATATAAAACGCAGAATTATAGAAAACTTATAGAAAATTCATGATCTTCGGCAACTGGATTTCTTTTTGTAACCATTATGCATGTTTTTTTAAGAATCTTTCTTCCATATAATTTCAATCTTTCCATTTGGCCGTTATCTTAGTTACAAAGACTTTCATTATATATTTTATTTGTTCTTCGTATATTTGTGAGTTAAATATTTTATATTTATTCACAATATAAGTACACAATTTTTGATTGCACGTGAGAGCTGCAACTTTGAATAAACTTTCATTTTTCATCACAAAAAACAGTTCTTTTCTTGTTATATATAAAACGGGTTCTTCGGCAGCTATCTGACTACCCAAACAAAATTTAAATTTACATCAAAAGGGGGAAGAAGGGGGAGCTAAAAGTGTCAAGACAGTAATGTAGAAGCTTAAGGCTTTTTGAAAAAAAATATTTGGAACTGGAACTTTGTGGAACTTTTTTTGAAACCTTACTCAAACTTAAGTAATCAACAAAATATGTAAAATTTAGTAACCATTTCATTAATTTTTTTTTCTTCGATATGCCTTTGTGTTATGACATATATATTATATATTTATAAAGAACATACCACTAGGTAATAAATCCATTGTGAAAAGAATTTATGAAATTTGCACTAAATTTTTAAAACTCACCTAACTAAGACCGTAGTTGGAACAATACTAGACAGTGGAAGTGGAAGAGACTAGCAATGGTTGCCTTCCGTATTGTCCTAGACAGGTCTGGATTAAACTAGATAAAAACTCGTTCGGTTTTCAATGAATAGAAGACTCTAGCACGTGTTGACTCGTAAAATGACTTGTTACGATGACATCACATTTTCGACTTTTGTCGCCCTAAAGTAGGTGTTTTCCCCAGTGTGCGCCGGTGGGGATCGAACCCACCATCTCCCGCTTATGAATCTAAGGCGCTAGCCACTAGACCACGGGAGACCCCTCGGACTTTTATTTTACCCAAATGGTTATTCATTGATAATTTTCCGTTAACTTGTGATGTCTAGTGTTATCCGTATATTCATGTGGGGTTGGTCACCACTGGGTCACTTTCATTTATCGCAAGCAGTCGTGGCCGAGTGGTTAAGGCGTCTGACTAGAAATCAGATTCCCTCTGGGAGCGTAGGTTCGAATCCTACCGACTGCGAGAGATTTTTTATTAATTCAAATGATTTATTTTCTTTTTTTTATTTCAACAATTCTTCCTTAAATGTAATTATTATTATATATTTTCTTTTAATTGTTTGACAAATTTATAAATACAGTAGCTCCCATGAGACAAAATTAGATTCCTCGGTAAGCAAAATGTGCAAAATTAAGTGGCCTACAATATTTATTTAAAGGTTTTTTTTTTCTCTAGAACGAAATGTTGATAAATTTGTGAAATTCATTTTTGGTTTGAATATTATTATAATTTAAGTATGAGTTTAATGTTTATACATAATTGGGAAATCATTGGGAAAAATAAAACTAATATAATTAATTTATATTAGTTTAATATATTCAATCGGATATTCAATTTATAAATTTTTTGGGTACAACGAAGTAAAAAAAAAACAAAAAAAAAACAATTCTCTACAAGATAGCGCCAAAAACTCAATTTCGTTAAAAATGGCGCTTGGTTCCTTTCCGTTTAAAGGCGTCTATATATTCTTTATTTTTTTTTTTTTTTTTTTTTTACGGCGCATCAGCATCTAGGCCAATAGCGCCGACATCCAGGGTGCAGCGAGGAATTTTCCCAACGAGCCGTCGGATGAAAAAATTCCTGCCGCCTGATGGGAATCGAACCCATCATCTATCGCTTATGAGTTTAACGCGCTAGCCACTAGACCACGGAAGACCCTATATTCTTTATTATCTTATGTTTTATTATATTTGAGTTATTCATTATAGTTATTATTCTGAATTATAAATATGTTATTACTATTATTATAATCGCTCTTTTTATTTATTCTAGCGTTATTTTATTATATATTAAGCTTCATTCATCTTAATATGTTCCTTATCATTTAAGTATCAAATATTTTTTTCTTTACCTTTGATTTACAACTGATGATCCAAATGAATAGAGTCAAAATGAACAAATGAATTCAAAAGATAATTAAATATATCATATAACCTAAAAACAAAATGTAGAATTAAATAAAATAAATGAAAAATAAATCCGTCAATAAAGTGGTGACCGAGTCTAGAAGCGGGTTTCCTCACTCACCCCGCTTTTCGGGGGAAACTCATCACTCATTCCGGAATCCTCGACTAGACATTTCACCATTCACAACTCATATATCACGAAAATAATAGTAGTTCAAATTTGAATATATATATATATATATATATATATATATATATATTTATTTATATATATATATGTATATATACAGAGCGCTTTGACTCCAAATATGCTCAAATTTAGTACAAAAATCCTTCGTATAATTTGTTGGGTTAGTTTTGTTAACAGTAGAACCTGTCTACCGGAACAAGGTTTTTGTTGAAATTTTTGCTAAAAAATAGTAGCGTTTACGTTTTCATGTTAATTTGCTTGCAGGTACACTTTTTATAGGTTGTCTAACATAGAAAAAGGAAGGAAATCATTTTCTTTTAGCACTTTCCTCCGAAGGTAAGTAGCTATAGAGGTTGGACTCATGACGGAATTTTTGAAAAATTTCTTCGAATCTTTATCGATCCTACCTAGTAGAGACCGAAAATGACCCACGTTAAAATTTATATATATATATATATATATATATATATATATATATATGTGTGTGTCTGTTAACACGATAGCGGCCAGAGTTTTTGTTTTTTCTTCATGAAACGTGGTATATAGCGTTCAAATAGCAAACGATTGAACGAGTTCGTTAGCCACCAAAATCGGTCCACCGGGAGGGGGGTTTACCCCGGACCCAAAACACTAATTTGACCATGCCAGCCGTAGTTTTTGTTATATTTCAACGAAACTCGGTATTCGTTATTTTGATCTAAAGAGAGAATTCCGTTGTAAAAATAAACTAAATCGGTTCATTAGAAGGGGGGGTTTACTTCGGACCCACAATACCAATTTGCCGCTGCCAGCCTTAATTTTTGTTACATTTCAACGAAACTTGGTATTCGTGGTGGTAATCAACAGAGAAAAATGGGTTGTAAAAATAAGCTAAATCGGGTTATTTGGAGGGGGGGTTTACTCCGGACCTAAAGTACTAATATACTCATAACGGTCGTAATTTCTGCTGTATTGTAACGAAATGCGGTATGCGTCGTGGGTATCTCATGAGAAAGAAGTGTTGTAAAAATGAAGTAAATCGGTCTATTGGAAAGGAGGGTTTACTTTAAAGTCTCTTTCATTACAATTAGCCAGCCAGACGTAGGTTCGCAAAGGCGCTACAAGGAGCGCTATCTCCCACTATGGGGACTGTATCCTGTTCCTGCGTCAGATCAAAAGACGGAATGTGAAGTTTTTGTGTATTTATTAAGTAGTACAGTATCATGTATTAACATAACTCTGGAAGCAAATTATTTACAAAATTAATAATTGAACAGTTCTCATAAGAAATGTAAATGAGCAGAACTATTCACGTTTTTATTTTATTTATATAGGTTATTTACAGCAAATTATTCAGTAATGTTGTCTACACTACAAAAATTCTGAGGAAAGTGCTTAGTTATGCAGCTCCTGCGTGACGGACTTTTTTCTATTACTGGGTATTGATTTATTTACAGAAATATTACAGTCTACAATTATATGTATTATGTAATTTGATATAGGTAGCTTGACCACACCTCAGGTGTCCCCAGTTGTCAGCCGAATACCTTCCTTGTTAGGAAGGATTCAAGGATGACCTGGAGTCACCTCACGCTATTCAAACACACCAATCATTTTTAAAACTATATCAGTAGCTGATTACGAGAAAAAGTGATACAACTAGGTTTCCTAATTACCTTTTGGTGTAGTAAATCAGAAAGTATTGATTAAGTTTAAAATTGTTCAAGAGTTTTGACAAGTATCCAAGCTAAAAGATTCGAATTTTAGCTGCGTTTGGAGGTAAAGAAGTCCTAGAAAAACAATTTACAAACCGACATGAAAAGTTTTGGTGTATTTTATTATATTTTCTTAGACCGTTGGGAAGTGGTCGTAAGTGAATGTTGACCATTCGAAAGGTCACTGAAGTTCTGAAAAAAAAAAAAGGTTCTAAAGTTATTTTCGATTAGGGCGATGTCAAACGGATAACTATGTGCTTAAAACTTCGACATATTTAGTTCTGTTGTATCTTTGCGATTGCGCAACGACAATCAAACAGACTGCGTTTACACAGGTGGCTCAGACCATTTGACAGATGGTGCATACAAGCTATTAGTTTAGTAGCTAGATGAAAGTTCCAGTTATTCAGAATTTTTTTATGTATTTCAAATATTCCTGTTGAACATAGAGTATTGGTGACGCATGAGTTGGATATTATTATGTAGCCACGAGGTTCGAAAATCATTACCCTATGATTCGCTCGCCTGAGCATACTGCAGCACCACTCACACACGTCCAACGTTTTCTGGTGTCCTGCTTTAGAATGGCCGGCCTAAAGGCGGTTCGTCCTCCACAGAATTCTTACCTGCACCAGAATTTTACCCAATATGAAGCATAAATGAATGTTGTGTCATTGCTCCATGACGTGTACGTCATCGGGTCACTCAATTAGACTTAATGCAATGAGCACTGCGTTAGAAACATCGAACTATATATATATATTTTGGGGATGTCCCCAAAATAAACAGCAAAACTTCGGGAATCGGTGCAGGATGATGCAGGTGCTTCCTTGAACCAATGGGCTCCCTGTAGACCAAATCGACTACGGGAGGACCGCACGAAACTGGTAGGAGAATAACCATCCGCGGATAGGACCTGGTGGGCCGGTATCTTGGTCTATTTGATCTTCAGATCTCATGCCTTTGGATTTCTTTGCATGGGGACACATTAAAGATTTGGTCTTCAGGGAGCCCATTGGCACAAGGGAGTACCTCATCCATCGCATCATATGGAACGGGGAACAGATTGCAGCAGAGCAATGCACAAATACCAACCGGTCTGTCAATGTACGATGTGATGCCTGTATTGCTGCAAGGGGCCAAACCTCTGAACAGTTTTTAAATTGATTGTTTTTATTAATTATGTATGCGTCCAGTGTTAAATGTTAAACTGTTTTAAGAATTAAAACTTTAATTTTATTAAGAATTGAAAGTATAGTTCAATTTAGCCTCTTTCTTTTCTCCTATCCTCCCAGGAAGACACCTCTTTCATTTCTCCTATCCTCCCAGGAAGACGCCTCTTTCATTTCTCCTATCCTCCCAGGAAGACGCCTCTTTCTTTTCTCCTATCCTCCCAGGAAGACGCCTCTTTCATTTCTCCTATCCTCCCAGGAAGACGCCTCTTTCTTTTCTCCTATCCTCCCAGGAAGACGCCTCTTTCTTTTCTCCTATCCTCCCAGGAAGACGCCTCTTTCATTTCTCCTATCCTCCCAGGAAGACGCCTCTTTCATTTCTCCTATCCTCCCAGGAAGACGCCTCTTTCTTTTCTCCTATCCTCCCAGGAAGACGCCTCTTTTATTTCTCCTATCCTCCCAGGAAGACGCCTCTTTCTTTTCTCCTATCCTCCCAGGAAGACGCCTCTTTCATTTCTCCTATCCTCCCAGGAAGACGCCTCTTAAGATTTGACCACCAGACAAGACCAGATTTCTTAAGTACATTATGTTGTTGTTTTCTCCGTTTGATCAAGTCCACACTTGTTTTTCTTGTTTGTTGTAATATTAAAAATGTTTTATTTATTTTTATGTGTTTTTTTTCTTCTCTTGTTTATGCATTTATTTTTTATTCATTTCTTTTTATAGCCCTCATTTTTTAATATTTTATTAATTATTTATTTGTGTCTTTTGAACTATTTAATTATATTCTCATCCCCCTCAGAATATTGTTTCATCATTCCTCCAATCCCTATTCCTCTTCTTGTTCCAGTATTCTACAATCCCTCCATAATCACTATCTATATTGTTATTATTATAATCTATGTACATTTATGTTTTATTTTATTATTTAAGACTATGTTAATAATATTTGTATTCCTTTTCTTAGGTTTTTGTTTGTTCTTTATGTATAGTAATATTTATAGGTTAAATTTGTTTATTCGACCATATATATTTATAATTTATTCTTACGGAACGAAGTCCCAGAATAAAGTATTTTTTCGTTCATTCATTCATTTATTCAATAAAGGTATCCTGATTCTCTCTGATTAATTTCTGTTATTCGATTTGATTGGTGTATAAATACACCTGGTCTGAATAAACAGGACTTAGGCCTAATGGGATGCAGCAATTAGGTGATTAAGCTTAAGAGCACGAGTAATTAAAGCTATTACTCAAGCAAATCTCAATCCGAATTCAATCAGAACAGATTAGCATTAATTAAAATGGAAGCTCCATTCAAACATTAACTAAACATGTAACAGAAGTTTATGGACACAAATTAATAATAAAAACGTCCGTCTCGCAGGAACTGCATCATCTTAGCGCGGTTCCGTTCTTATCCCTAGTCTAATATGGAAAGATTAAAATAGAAGCAGTTATTATTTTGGTTCCACCAGTCTTGAAAGGTCTTGATTTACAATCTTACCTGGAAGGGTCGGCTAACACTAGAAACGGTCCCGCTAGTTACAAGGTCTTGGAATCTTGGAACTCTATATTTCTAACAATAAATGGTTTTTGTTATTTTACTTAACCAGTTTTTTTTGTCAAATACATTATCGAACTATAAGCAATTAAAAATAAGAAGGAATAAAACAGACAAAAAGAACCGTTCGAATAAACTAAATCAATTACTTTAAAGTTTTAAGCTCTTATTTCTCCGATTGACATCGCCTAATTAAAACTTTCTTCAAAACCTTTTTTGTAGAGCATTTAGTAAGCTTTCGAATGGTAATCTTCCGCTTCCCAAGATTGTCAACGGTTTTCCAGATACTAACGAAAGTATACAAATTTACCAAAACTTTTCTTGTCTGTTAATAAAATATTTTATTCTAACCCTTCCTTTACTCCAAACGTAACCAAAATTTCAACATATTAGTTTTAATGAAAGTAGAACATGCAGAAAATGTTTCAACTGAATCCCATGATTCTAAGGACCCAAACCAAAAGCGGTATTCAAAAACTATTTTTCCAATTTTCTCGAAAACGGTTAAAGCTATCGCCTTGAAAATGATTTCATTTGTTTTCCTAGCCCAAGAAGCCTATAAAACGAGTATTTACAAGCTTATGAACTCAAAAACGTAAGCGTTACGATTTTTTTGCGCGAATTTCGCCCCAAACGCCATCTTCCAGTGTGCGGATTCTGCTGGTTAACGAATTTGACCTTTCAAATTTGACGACGGATTTTTGAACCAAATTTCATCAAAATCGGACCATTCGTCTGGGAGCTAGAGAGCGAACAGACAAATATATATATATATATATATATATATATATATATATATATATACATATATATATATATATATATATACATATATATATATATATATACATATACATATATACAAATTTTAACCACTATCATTTTCGGACTCCAGGGGTTCTGAGACGCTAAGTTTTCTAGTCAGCACTTCCGGATTGCGTCAAGAGATAACATTATAAGCGCGGTTCCTCCCTATGGGGAGGGAGGAACCGCGCTAAAAAAAACAAAAATAAAGTAACATCTTCTAGTTAAAGGATCCATAAGAGAAAATACCAAAATCTGGTTTTGGGGATAGGAAAAGCTGGTTGATAACATGCGGATTGATAAGCAAGTATTTCTGAGAGTAAATTATGTTAAGCAGAAGATACTAGCCACAATAAACCGAAATTAGTTAGCATCTAGGAACTAAAGGAAAGTAATTGCCAATATTTCAAATCAAATATTAAACATTAAATAGGGGGCGATGTTAGCTCAATGGTAGACAACTGGACTAGTATGCAACAAGACCTGAGTTCAAATTCAAGATTTTTTCTTCTAGTGTCTTCGTTCGTCGATTGGATTCGGTCTCCCTAGTCGTCTCTAGGCCAGTCCAGCCTTTAATTAATTTAATAAAGGGTACTTGCGAGGGGGGAAATCAGGCGGCTGGAGCGTAGTACTGACCACACTATCTCCCTAGTGTGGCTTATGTTCTTGAAACAGATAACTCTATAGTATCTCTCCCTGTAGCACTCATGACCTGTTACGGGACTAATTTTGTTAAAGTCAAAACGAGGGTTCAAAATAGGTTGGAAGACACTTTGAAGGGGGCTAACATAAAAAAAAACCCCAATTTTTTTTTTGTTATTTAAAGAAATGTTTTATTTACATTATAATTTAAACGCTGTCTTCAATCGACTTAATTGCAAATAGTTACAAAAGAGCACACACGTTATTTGGGGTTTATAATCAGGAAACATGAAAATAAATTTTGCCTATGATAGATAGAGAGCACCGATCATCTGTGTAGTTGTGGTTGTTCTCCTCATTTCAAGGCACATAAAACATTTCATGAAACGAACTTTTCCGACTATTGAATATCTTGCGGAAGTTCAACAAGTAAAAATACCTGGTTTATAAAAATAATTTAATTATTGATGCTCGACATGTTTCACACCTAATGCACGACCTCTCAACTTGCTCCAGTTCTTCTCCAGAGACCCTAACTCTGGAATCTTCAATGGAAAAACGATGTTCCGGTGGACGGAGATTGTATCGACGTCTGAGCTAATAGTGCCGACATCCATGGATCAGTGGGAAATTTTCTCAACGAGCCATGAGATGAGAAATTCCTTGCTGCAGGTGGGATTCAAAACCACGTGGAGACCCAACATTATTTATTATCTGAAAAATTGATACATTATTACTATTTTTTTTTTATTAGAAATTAATGCCAATACGTTTTCTGAAGTGTTATTACCCAATGTGTGTAATGCCAAAAACATTTAGACATACACATTAATAAAGATTGGAACAAAGATCCTTGAGTCATCAATTCTCTATTTATGGAGTTTTCTCAGTACATAAGCAGTCGTGGCCGAGTGGTTAAGGCGTCTGACTAGAAATCAGATTCCCTCTGGGAGCGTAGGTTCGAATCCTACCGACTGCGAGATTTTTTTTTTTTTTTTAATTCAAATGATTACATCTTGAAATTGTACAAGATTTCTCAGTTTTATTTTCTATTTCTTATTTTAACAGTGGTTCCTTAAAAGTAATTTTAATTATATAGTGTATTTTAATTATCCGACGAATTTAGTAGAAATAGTTGAAGCCATCGTATCCATAAAAAAAGAGACCGGAACATGATCTGTCCAGGAAATAAAATGAGGTAATCCGGTCCGAATACAAATAAACAATACCACACACAAGCTTCTGAAAAAAAAAATCCGAAAATTTAATAAATACCAAACCGAGATACCATGATTTCCCAACCGGATTCAAGATATGACGTGGCCCGGATAATAGAATGTTATCTTGCACACTTAGGCTATAAATATTCAAACATTATAGCTCCTGACGAGGGGTGTCAATCGAGTTTTGAACACCCTGTATATGAGGAAATGGGCAAGCTAAATAATTGTTAATTGTAGCACGAAATAAAGCCCTGAAAATGAGGCTGATTACTTCGTGCCCTAGCTGGACTAAATTATTAACATTCCGCTATATGAGAATCGAGAAACTGCAATAATTCCAACCGCAGATTACGAATTACAAAGCAAAGCGGGGGTTGGTGGTTTGCTAGTATGGCCTGGGTTCCGGCAGGTAATTTTACCGAAATGAACTATGTACAAGGTGTTGATGGCGGTTCATTAATATAAAGCAGCAATTAGAGATGGCCGGCCATAACGGAAATCTTTGAATTTATCAATAGTTAATTCCACATCCTCCCTATAGACTGCGCTTAAATCTCCAGTCGGATTGTTGTCACGGTTTGGCTTTCTGGCAGTGTTTTCCTTTAAGACAGGTAGGAGCAATCTTTGATATGTTATGGGCCAAACTTTGAGTGCAAATACGTTTGTGGGCCGTGTAGATGCTTTAAAAGAATCTAACATGCCATTTTAAAGTAGTGTTCATAATTTTCCGGACCTTAGAAGAGTAAGGAATCACGAACGTTGGGAAATCGAAGTTAAAGATCTAGAAGTGCTTCAGGATAGCAAGGGCCATGGAACGCAGTATACAATTGAACTTCAACGTTTTAATTATAATTTTTACGAGTGATTTATGGGTAACAAAATGCTAGGAGGGTCATTTGAGACCCAGGACTCTCCTTTCAAAAAGAACATTGAATTTCCATAGGTGATGGTGCTATTTACTTTAACTTGAAACTGTGAGAGAACTAAAGGTGAACCAAAGAAACAAGGCGAAGCTTCGGGTTACCTACATCTTTCTGAATCAGAAAATAAAATAAAAGAAAAAAAAAGTCGATTTTTCTGATTTGCCCTTACTCTTCCAAGGTCCTGATAACAGTCATGAAATAATACGACAGTGTTATTGTAATGAAATTTATTAAAATAACAAAATTAGACGAAAAAAATAGGTGCAATATTAAAATTAAATTACAAACTACGAAAGTTATATAGCGACACAAAATCAATAGACACTTGCTCACTTGATTCCGCAGAAGCAAGTGACTAACACAATCAAACTTCTATTGATCATTTGTTGTGAGTGTGACTACATAGTGTAATATTTTTTTTTCAGATATGCTTTATAAAGTCATGGATTCTAGGCGATACGGCTTGTCGCAAATTGTCACAACTCTAACCCCTTTTAGTATGGAATAAGACCATTTTCCAATATATTACTTCGTCAATGGGGTCTCCCGTGGTCTAGTGGTTAGCGCGTTGGACTCATAAGCGGGAGATGGTGGGTTCAATTCCCATCCTGCGGCAGGAATTTTCTCATCTCTTGGCTCGTTGGGAAAATTCCTCGCTGCACACTGGATATAATGGCCTAGATGTTGATGCGCCGTAAAAAAAAAAAAAAAAAAAAAAAAAAAAAATTACTTCGTCAATGGATAGAATACGTAGGTTCTCCAGTCTGCTCCGATTTGCATATGGTAGGGACGATATGCTCTAGGAGTACTAAATTCTCTATTCTTGGATGTACAAGTAACAATGTTTTGTTTATATTTTCTGGTGACCTAATCTTCATCAATACAATATTTTCCAGGCGGAAGGTCAATAAAAGAGAATCAACCAAGTTAATTCATTTTATTTGTACTTGCTCTACATGTTTCACACCTTAGGTTCCTCTGCAGTGGCCAAAAAACTCGATAAACTAAAACTTACAGCCTAATTGTAAGGTTCGCCTTAATAAAATTAGGCTGTAAGTTTTAGCTTATCGAGTTTTTTGGCTCCTGAAAAGGCACCTAAGGTATGAAAAATGTAGAGCAAGCACAAATAAAATGGATTAACTTGGTTGAATGTCTTGTTGCATAAGTGCCCCTTAAGTTCCCACATGCACGTGTTCCCATGCGAAAACATGCACGAAACATGCCTGGCCTATATATATATATATATATATATATATATATATATATATATATATATATATATATATATGAAGATGTGAATATATTACAAATTTCTTCTTGAGATGTTCTAGAAGGAAGGATAAAATATAGTATGAGCCTGCCCCGAGAGACTGGAGGGAAAAGATACAGGATAGGTATTATGGATGGTTCCTGACTAGGGCTATCCCAGGATTAAAACAGGCGAAAAAATAGGCTTTCATCAAATTGGTTGTGGAAAGGATACTGTCCGATCCTTCTTAGATATATGGCATCCATTCTTTCTTAGGTTATTCCATTCTCTTTTGGGATTTTCTGGAAATGATACAACAACATTGGATTCAGGGGCGAATAGTATATTTGTTACGTTTTCTCCTTTGTATTTATTTTAATTGTTTGGTAACCTATAATTTTGTTTGTATATTAATATATGCATATGCTGGAGATAAGGGAAGATTTGTATATCTACAATTTTTTCTTCTTTGAAATTTGACAAACCTCTGTACTTCAGATTTTAATTTCTCTATTTTCTGGGTAATTCCTTAGAGGAAAACATTTTCTACTATCAATCAATGCTTAACAATTTTTATACTAATGTGTTAAAAGGGACTTTTAAAACTGTAAAAATAAACTGGTTGATCTCTCACCCTCTCTCTGCTCATCTGATTTATCTGTATACAGGTTGTTTCGCAAATTAATGACAATACTCCAGGGGGTGAAACTTGACAAAAAATGTAGTCAACCACACATTTCTATCTCACTCCTTTCCAGACATATGCCGTTCTAAAGGGTCTTTTAAAAATACCGTGTTTTCTCTAGTACAACACCAATTTTCTCTGTTTGTACACATTATTTTTCAACAACTCATTACATTTTTTAGCACTTTCCTCCGAAGGAAAGTACCTATTGAGGTTGGACTCATGACGGAATTTTTGAAAAATGTCTTCAAACCTTTATCGATCCTACCTAGTAGACACCGAAAATGACCCCCGTTAAAATTTATATATATATATATATATATATATATATATATATATATATATATATATATATATATATATATATATACAGGGTGTCCCGTAAATGTCTAGTCATATTGTGAGGGGTGATAGAGGACCCTTAGGGGAACAAAAAATGTTCTATGACGATTTCCCGAATTCTCGCCCCTAAGGGAGAAAACGTGGTTTTATTGTTTTTTCGAGACAAACGTGGTTTTTAGAAGAATAATCGTTGTAGCTCCGTCCCAGGTGGTACTACTAGAAAGGGAATGAAACCTATCGAAAGCTGAGTAAATTTACTATAAGACTAGTTGGGAGTAAACGTAAAAATGAATGAATGTAAGTATGTCTATCTTACCAAAAGAAAGCTATTCTAAATTTCCTGACATTTTATTGGCATTTCTTTTCAGCGTTACTCCTCAATGGGCGGGGTCTGTGATTTCCGGGTTTTAGAAAAACTTTCTCATTTAACCAGCTTTCCATTCATGTATCACAACCCTGTGTTATTGAAGTATTTGAACGGTTTAAGAACAAAAGTTTTAAAAAAAACATGGATCTGTGAAAAGAAAATTATATTTTTTTCTTCAGTTTATTCAAAAATCTGAAGAGAAATATTTATTTTTATAAATGTTTACATAAATATTAAGTAAATATTTACTTATAACAATAAAAAAAAAATACTTCCACGAATATAAAAAAAATCCTAAAACAGTAAATAAATAAAATACACATTTATTTTGAATTTATTAATTCAGGTAACTAATACTGGGTCCAGGAGTTGGCCATTAATGAACCCCAACCATAAATTAACCTCAAAAATTACTATGTTTACCTAGATCACGCATTTAGAAAAATATATAAATACCTGTAAAAATGTTTCATTTTTACAGGTATTTATATTTTTTAAAACAAATGCTTTACCTTGAATTGATACTGATGGCTATGCTTGTGAAACTCACTGGGATTCTCGTGAGCCCATGCGTTGTTGTTGTGGTAATTAAAAATTCTATCCCTCATAAATAAGACACATAGTCCTGTAAAAAATGTGTTCAAATGCGTGATCTAGGTAAAAATAATAATTTTTGAGGTTAATGTATAGTTGGGGTTCCTTAATGGTCGCCTCCTGAACCCAGTATTAGTTACCTGAATTAACAAATTCAAAATAAATGTGTATTTTATTTATTTACTGTTTTAGGGATTTTTTTTATGTTCATGGAAGTAATTTTTTTTATTGTTTTAAGTAAATATTTATTTATTATTATGTAAACATTTATAAAAATAAATATTTCTCTTCAGCTTTTTGAATAAACTGAAGAAAAAAATATAATTTTATTTTCACAGATCCATGTTTTTAAAAAACTTTTGTTCTTAAACCGTTCAAATACTTCAATAACTCAGGGTTGTGATACATGAATGGAAAGCTGGTTAAATGAGGAAGTTTTTCTAAAAGCCGGAAATGACAAATCCTGCCCATTGAGGAGTAACGCTGGAAAGAAATATCAATAAAATGTCAGGAAATTTAGAATAGCTTTCTTTTGGTAAGATATACATACTTACATTCATTCATTTTTACATTTACTTTCAACTAGTCTTGTAGTAAATTTACTCAGCTTTCGATTGGTTTCACCCCCTTTCTAGTAGTACCACCTAGGACGGAGCTACAACGATTATTCTTCTAAAAACCAGGTTTGTCTCGAAAAAACAATAAAACCACGTTTTCTCCCTTATGGGCGAGAATTCGGGAAATCGTCATAGAACATTTTTTGTTCCCCTAAAGGTCCTCTATCACCCATCACAATATGACTAGACATTTATGGGACACCCTGTATATGTGTGTTTGTCTGTTAACACGATAGCGGCCAGAGGTTTTGTTTTTTCGTCACGAAACTTAGTATATAGCATTCAATTAGCAAACGATTGAACGAGTTCGTTAACCACCAAAGTCGGTCCACCGGAAGGGGGGGTTTAACCCGAACCCAAAAAACTAATTTGACCATGTCAGCCGTAATATTTGTTATATTTCAACGAAACATGGCATTCGTAGTGGTAATATAGAGAGAAAAGTGAGATATAAAAATGAACTAAATCGGTTCATTAGGAAGGGGGGTTTACTCCGGACCCACAATACCAATTCGCCACTACCAGCCGTGATTTTTGGTATATTTCGACGAAACTCGGTATTCGTAGTGGTAATCCACAGGTAAATATGTGTTGTAAAAATAAACTAAATCCGTTCATTAGGAGGGGGGGGGGTTACTCCGGACCCACAATACCAATTCGCTGCTACCAGCCGTGATTTTTGGTATATTTCGACGAAACTCGGTATTCGTAGAGGTAATCTAGGGGGGGGGGGGGTTACTCCGGACCCAAATTACTAATATACTCATACCGGTCGTAATTTCTGCTGCATTGTAACAAAACGCGGTGTACGTCGTGGGTAACTCATTAGAAAGAAGTGTCGTAAAAATGAGCTGAATCGGTCAATCGGGTAGGGGGGGGGGTTTACTTTGTAATATATTTCAATAGAAAAGCCCGCCAGACGTAGGTTCACAAAGCCATCGCAAGGAGCGCTTTCTACCACTAAAGGGACTGTATCCTGTTCCTGCGTTAGATCAAAATATGATAATATGAGGTATTTTTACATAACTCTGGAAGCGAATTAATAATTGATCAGCTACTCATTACAAAATTAAAAGAGATCTATTCATGTTTTTATTTTATTTATGTAGGATATTTTAAGCAAATTGTTCTGGAAAGCAGTCTACACTACCCAAATTCTGAGGAAAGTGCTTAGTTATGCAGCTCCTGCGTGGCGTACTTTTAGCGCGGTTCCTCCCTCCCCCATAGGGAGGAACCCCGCTTATAAGGTTGATACAATGAAACAATCCGGAAGTGCCGACAAGAAAATTTCGCGTTTCAGAACCCCTAGAGACCGAAAATAACGGTGGTTCAAATTTTTATATATATATATATATTTGTCTGTTCGCTCATTTCTGGCTTCCCTGATGATCCGATTTTGATGAAATTTGGTACAAAAATCTGTCGTCTAATTTGAAAGGTCAAGTTCGTTAACCAGCAAAATCCGCCCACTGGAAGATGGCGTTTGGGGCGAAATTCGCGCAAAAAAAATCGTAACGCTTACGTTTTTGAGTTTATAAGCTTGTAAGTACTCTTTTTATAGGCTTCTTGGGCTAGGAAAACGAATGGGACCATTTTCAAGGCGATAGCTTTAACCGTTTTCGAGAAAACTGAATAAATAATTTTTGAATGCCGTTTTTGGTTTGGGTACTTAGAGTCATGGGATTCAGTTGAAACATTTACTGCATGTTCTACCTTCATTAAAATTAATTTGTTGAAATTTTGGTTGCGTTTGGAGTTAAGGAAGGGTTGGAATAAAATATTTTATTAACAGGCATAAAAAAGTTTTGGTAACTGTGTATACTTTCCTTAATATCTCGAAAAAGGTTGAGAATTTGGGAAACGGAAGAATACCATTAGAAAGCTTACTAAATGCTCTACAAAAAAGGTTCTAATGAAAGTTTTGATTAGGCGAAGTCAATCGGAGAAATAAGTGCTTAAAACTTTAAAGTGATTGATTTCGCTTATTCGAACTGTTCTTTTTGTCTTTGATTTTGATACTTAAAATTATGGGATTAAGTTGAAACATTTTCTGCATGTTTGAATTTCATCAACACTAAGATGTTAAAAGTTTGGTTACGTTTGGAGCCAAGGAAGGATTAGAATAAAATATTTTATTAACAGACATGAAATGTTTTGGGAACTTCGTATACATTCCCTAATATCTCGAAGACGGTTAGGAATATTGGTAAACCGAGGGTTACTATGCGAAAGCTTACTAAATGTTCTACAAAAAAGATTTTGAAACAATTTTTGATTAGGCTATGTCAATCGGAGAAATAAGTGCTTAAACTTTGAAGTAATTGATTTCGTTTATTCGAACGGTTCTTTTTGTTTGTTTTTATTCCTTGTTATTTTTTAATTGCTTAAAGTTGGATAATGTATTTGACAATAAAAGAGATTAAGTAAAATAAGAAAAACAATTCATTGTTTAAAATATATCATGCTGTACCGTATGAAATGTCAGTTTTGGATTTGTCGATTTCCTTCAAATGTCTTGAAACTGTCGAGGCTCCTACTTCGAGTTCTTTGGCATATTCCCTAGTGTTTTTAATTGCTTATGGTAGTCAAATGTATTTGTCAATAAAACAGGATACTTATAATTAGAATCAATATTTTTTTGTTAGAATTCGAAGATGCCGTATGAATATCTAGATTACAGTACTGGTGTTGATTTCGTTCTTTAGAATTATTCTTGGTATTCCCTATTTTCATCTGTTACCCATAGTTTTTTTTTGTTAGTAGGTTTTTCTTATTGATTATAGAATATAAATCTATTTGGCTAAAAAACAGGATACGTAAAATTAGTGACAATATTTCGGAGATTTCTGAGCGAAATACTTTTAAGATTTTCTACCACCACGAACGGCTTTTTTCCTCTATTTTTATCCACTAGATAGGCTTTATTTTGAATATTATTCTATATAAGTTTTATTCAGCAGGGGATTCTGATGAAATGTCGTGTTTTTGCTGTGGATTTTAAATACGATGTATCTAAGATTGGATAACATTAGCGAGTCTACATAGTTAAGAACCGACGACGGAGGATTACTTCTTGCTATGATTTAGTCTACATATGTATATTAAGTCCTAAATCCAAAAAATAAACTTCATAACGGTTAGATACTATGAGCGAATATGGCGGTTCAATGCCCGTAGAAACAATGGGGCCGCAGGAAATTTACCTGCTAAGAGTTAATCCTCAAGAGCTGTAAATATACCCCAGGTATCTGCCGACACAAATACAAAGCCTAGGCGGAGAGCACCCCAAAAACTCAGATCCAAACATAAGGTTATATACTAAATATTCATAAAGACAACTTAGTTGTAAACCGATTCATCAATTAGCAATCAATAGTTTTCAACAAAGGTTATATACTAAATATTGATAAAAAGTATTTAATTAGGAAAAAAACAATATTCCACAAGACTTGTTTTTGGTCCATTTGTGTCTACTCCATAGACTTAATTAGGTATATTATTCTATTGTAGTTGGGCAACTAAACTTCGTTTTATTTTGTTAAATCAAGTTTTTTTCTTGACTTTTTATTCGTCAAGACTTTTATTTGTCCTTGTGTATTAACTAGATAGGTTTTATTCGGCATATTATTCTATATAGGCTATATTAGGCAGGGTATTCTACTCAATCTTGTGTACTTCTTCTTGATCCATCTGTACATGGGCGTATATAAAAACAATTTCGGGGGGGGGGGGGGGCTGAGACCATTTCCAGGGTATGGAATACTAAATATTTAGAGCTTGGAATAGTTTTAGGCAACTAAAACGCTATTACACGTAAAATAAAATATGTTTTGTGAACTAAGTGATTTTATTTAATTTATTTTTAAGGGTTTTACGAGAAGCTTTTATCATCAATTCAAAATTTCGGGAGGGGCTGCAGCTCCCTCAGCCCCTCCCCTCATATACGCCCATGCTTCTGTATCCTCTAGAAAGGCTTTATTAGGCATATTTTGTATTGATTTATAGAGCTTTGCTTTAGAATGAGAGCCAGATTCTGTAATTTCCGCTTCTGTGTAAAAGTTAGCTACTGTCGGTGTCCCTGACGCCTTAATATCACTTTTATTCGAGATGTTCGAGAGGATTTTGACAATTTTCACGAGATATATAAAAAAAAAATAAGTTTATTTCTTTTCTAAGCTTATCAAATGGCACTAGGGACATGAATGGAACCGCGCTAAGATGCTGCAGTTCCTGCGAGTCGGAATTTTTTTAAATTAACGTTAAATTTTCTTTAAAGCTAACGTACATTCAAATTTCACAGTTATCTCATTCAAACCGTAATATAAATTTATAAAGTGGAAATTAACAAAAGCTTTCGATTAGCGAAAATCTTTCGAATATTACTACTCTTCCGAAAAATATCCTACAGAGTGGAGAATCTTGCAAACGTTGAAATATTTATTTAGCTTTCCAGCGATATACTCAGAACTGAAATCATTTCTTAATTTCATAATGTAATTGAAATTCTAGAAAGAAAAAACATCAAATAAATAAAAATAATATTATGTTTATTTTGGTGATAATATCTGAAAAAAATTAAAATTATTCTTTATGAAATAATGATTATAGTAAGTCTTACATAAATGTTGAAGAAAAAAAAATACAATATTTTAAACGTTCTTACATCTGGTCTCCTTGCAGAACACAGGGACCATACCTGATCACATGGCTGATGTGTTCCTTCCAATCCCATCATGTTTAGCTTTTATTTTTACAAATGATTCGTGAATCACCAGATTTGGACATATGCATTGGCCAGCCGAAACCACTGATCTGATGTCGCTTGATTTTTAGGCGTGCGGTTGTCTTAAGTCGCAAGTGTACAAAGAACCGCTTTTAGAGCTTAAGCCTCCTGATGGCAAAGATTCGCGACTCATTTGCGGAAATGAGAGCTAACTGTGATGAGATTGCATGGAGTACAGGGTGTCACCCCCATATTGACCCCCGTAAAATTGACTTTGAAATGTTATTCAAGGTAATTTTGACCATAAAGAGTCATTTCTGACCTTAAGACCTGGTGCCGTTGACTTTTTTCTTCTTCATGACTCTTGGGGTGCGTTTACACTTGATATTTCTCGCAGGAAATATATGTGACGATATAAGTGTCGGATAGATATTCTCTTGCAAGTTTACATACGGAGAGAAATAGCTAGACATTTATGCCATGGATATCTATAGGATAGTTCTCGCTTTGCAATAAATGTTCGGTCTGTTTACACTCATACATGTATGTCCTGTCTAGTCCATTCTGCTTGCAATGAAGAACGCATCGAAACGCAAAATAGCGGCATTTTTAGTTATTATACAAATGTTGGGGGAAAAAAATGTTCTGTATGGGTTCGAGATTGGATTTTAAGACGGGAAAAATTAGGTTTCTTCGATCAATTAATGTCTCAGCTCTGTATCGAGGATCCAGCGCAGTTTTAGATTTTTTAAAGAATGAAACCATCAGATTTCGGAAAGCTTGCTTGTAAAATAGGTCCTCTTATATCAACGCAAGACACAAAATTTAGAGACGCTATTAGTGTTACAGAACGACTAGCTATAACATTGCGATATTTAACATCAGGTAAGTAGGTATTTACTTAATGAAATACTATTTTATTTTATGAAATTTTATTAATTAGAACTATATTTTAAACTGTACTATCCCCCATAATGAAAGAGAAAAGTAGACGAACTGTTAAAACTCCAGCGATAAAAGTCGGACCTGTTGCAACTAGTAAATAATCAGTGTTTACATCTGTTGGTATAGAAGTTTCAGCAATATAGCTAGAAACCAAGATATTTCTCCCTGACATTTATTGCTCTCTTTATAATCAGCGTATTCACCTGACGGTATAGAAGTGTCGGCACTTATTGCTCGTGATAGAAATATATATCTCAGACATAAATTGCTCATGGTTTACACTAGTCGCAATTTCTGTCTGATATAAATTTCCTGCAATAACTAGCAAGTGTCAACCCACCCTTAGATACGAAATATGCAATAGAAAAATTGACCTTGAATAAGATTTCAAGGTCAATTTTGCGCAGATCAATATGGGGGTTTAATTTTTTAATTTGGGGGGTGACCATTATTTTGTGACACCCTGTACATCAGCGGTGTGATCAGATTTCGTTAGTGTGTTCTGCAAGGCCAGTAGTAAGAACGTTTCAAATTTTCGATACATTTTTTATTTTTTTTATGAGAAAATTAACATAGTTTAAATAATACCAATTTACCTTTATATAAAACAAAAATAGGATAAAATATAGACAGCTCGTTTAAATAAATTAAGTGAGGAGCTAATTATATTTTGAAAGACCTAACTAGCGTCTAGGCCCTTAGCGCCGACATTCAGGGTGCAGCGAGGAATTTTTCCTAAGTGCCGTAACATGAGAAAATTCCTGCCGCCGTTGGGAATCGAACCTACCATCTCCCGCATATGAATCTAAAGAGTTAGCCACTAGACCATGGGGAACCCCAACTAGAGTAAATATTTTGAAAAAGGTACGTAAAAAGCGGAATGAACATTGGTTGAAAACTATTAGTTAGAGTTGTAAACACGGCTGTTTAAGACAATCCTCTACGGAGATCCATTAAACTAAATAGAAGTGATTTAACAATTAAATAACATTGATTGAAGGGGCGCTGTAATGCGGGCTCTAGTGGTGAACACCCCACTAGCCATTCCTGGCCACCGGCCACTTGGCAGTAATTTAGTGGGAAACCATTAGTGGCCACTAGAGGCAACACTTTACTGTCTGCCTTTTAGTAACTACCGCGCTTTACTTTAGTAGTAACTTTACTTTAATAGTAACTTAGCCCTTACAGACCCGGCTCTATATCCCTCCGTTGCAGTTTGTTGTAGAGTTGTCTTCCGCAATCCGAAGCTGTTACAGTTCCAGGGGGGAATTTAAGAGGCAGTAATGTTTGCGGGGAACGCTTTATTCTCTTCTACGGACAGAGTTGATATATCGGGCCATGTTGAAAGTTGTCAGAGATAAGCAACGTTTATGAGTGTTCCTATCGGTTTACCATCTACAAGCAAATCATCGTTTTAAAAAAATGTAAATCCAACTTCTTAAAGTTGACAGTAATCGTAACATATCGAGCAACTATGAGCCGAATCCTTAGCATCTGGTTGAATTTCTATAAAGACGAGCCTAAGAAATATTAATTAAACGAACTTTTGACAGATGGTAGCCCGCACATATTCAACATTTTTGACTTTTAAAACAGGTAAACATGTATGAAGGAATATAGTAAAAACAAAAAATTTTAAATATGTTAAAATAAAATAATAATTACATTTTATTTGTACAAAATAAAGCGAAAAGATCAGATATTTAGTTTATTAATAATAATTTATTACTTACCTGTTTTTTTATTTTATAGTTGACCTTTATGTTTGGTATTTTCATTATTTTATTTTTCTCTTTTTGCCTTTCTTTTTTTGTCTTATATAGCATTAATGTTGATAGATTCAGTTATTTCATTTTTTATTTAAATGTTTTATTTTGGATGTTCTAGATCTTTTACTTTGTTTGCATTCTACGTGTTTATAGAGCTTATCTACGTGTTTATAGAGCTTATCGCCCAGTTGCTAGCTCTAAATCCACATAAATAAATAAAAAATAAATAATTTGTTTAACGTTTTCTATCCATCGATGTTTCATAATCCATAGTTTATGTTACATTTGGCTTCAAGCATAAGGCAAACTAGAAGAGAAGAAGTTGTCTTATGCCTTTCAAGAAAAGGCCATTCGCGGCTGACGCACTTACATCTCATGACGAGACAGAGCAGACCACATATAATGTTACAATATGTACGTAATATGTGTTAAATATTATATAACACTCCTTTAAGGGGTCTCCCGTGGTCTAGTGGCTAGCGCGCTAGATTCATAAGCGGGAGATGGTGGGTTCGATCCCCACCGGCGCCAGAAATTTTCTCATCTCAGGGCTCGCTGAGATAATTCCTGGCTGCACCCTGGAGGCCGGCGCTAATGGCCAAGATTTGTCGATGCGCCGTAAAAAAAAACAAAAAAAAACACTCCTTTAACTATCAAATACATATTGAGAGAATTTCTACCGAAAATGGGGTCATATTCGCCTAGTGTATTGAATTTCTTACAAACCTATACTGCTTATATATTTGTCTCACAATGACAGCGAACAGACAAATATATAGGTAAATATCTGTCTGTTCTCACTCTTCGGGCAAATTTAAAGCCTTTGGAGTAATTTAAATGAAAATATCCTAGCACTATGGGTTTCCACCAGTTTCACCACACTCGTCTAATTTGAGCCCATTTTACGGTACAGAACTATGACTATAAAGGTGAGACAGAACTATGACTATAAAGGTGAGACAGTACTATAACTATAAAGGTGAGACAGAACTATGACTATAAAAGGTGAGACAGAACTATGACTATAAAGGTGAGACAGTACTATGACTATAAAGGTGAGACAGTACTATAACTATAAAGGTGAGACAGAACTATTACTATAAAGGTGAGACAGTACTATAACTATAAAGGTGAGACAGTACTATAACTATAAAGGTGAGACAGAACTATGACTATAAAAGGTGAGACAGAACTATGACTATAAAGGTGAGACAGTACTATGACTATAAAGGTGAGATAGTACTATAACTATAAAGGTGAGACAGTACTATAACTATAAAGGTGAGACAGAACTATGACTATAAAAGGTGAGACAGAACTATGACTATAAAGGTGAGACAGTACTATGACTATAAAGGTGAGATAGTACTATAACTATAAAGGTAAGACAGAACTATGACTATAAAGGTGAGACAGTACTATGACTATAAAGGTGAGACAGTACTATAACTATAAAGGTGAGACAGTACTATAACTATAAAGGCAAGACAGAACTATGACTATAAAGGTGAGACAGAACTATGACTATAAAGGTGAGACAGTACTATAACTATAAAGGTGAGATAGTACTATAACTATAAAGGTAAGACAGAACTATGACTATAAAGGTGAGACAGAACTATGACTATAAAGATGAGACAGTACTATAACTATAAAGGTGAGACAGTACTATAACTATAAAGGCAAGACAGAACTATGTCTATAAAGGTGAGACAGTACTATGACTATAAAGGTGAGATAGAACTATGACTATAAAGGTGAGACAGAACTATGACTATAAAGGTGAGACAGAACTATGACTTACCGGAGAACATGATTGACCATCTCTCCGATGGAAGCCAATATACATTTAAAATTACTTATAAAAAAACAAAACTATTTGACAGAATATGATTACTATAAAGTATTGAATAGTTAAAGAGTTAAAAGACTTTTACTGTCCAAAAATATAAACTTAATACAAAAAATAAATAATACAAGTATCCAAGCTATGGCTTTTATAACTGATCTAAATTACCTATAACTATTTAATTTTTATAACCAAAATACGTATAATAAGGGCAGAATGCACAAAGGAAACCCTATACACAGAAACTTGAAAAGTAATATGCTTGAGCCTCTTACATTTGTAACTCTTATATTTTAGGCTGTTATAATTATAGTTAACTATATCAGCAATATGCTTATACTTGATGTTTTGACATGATTCAAAGAAGTGCTCTGTCACTTTAATTGTGTACTGACTTATTGTAGGAATGTCAAGAACTTCATGCATATGCTTGATATGAGTCCATCGGGAAAAAGAACCAATGAATCTCAAGCATTTGTTTTGAGTCACCTGTAATTTTCTCTTGTTGGTTTCACATGTCATTGACCAAACAGGACATAAATACAGTAACATAGGCCTAATGTATAAATGCCTGTGTGGCATTCGAGTACCGGTTTACTATATAAATAGGCATATATTATATATGTACCAATAAGCAATTAATCGAGTATATTTAGATACTCAAATTAGGTTATTTAATTCTTGTTGCTGTTGTTTTTTATTACATCTGTCTTTTTTTTAATTTTTTTTTTAAATTTAGTTTTTTGTGGTATTTCTATTTATTCATTTTTATTTTTTGATTAGACTGAAAAAACTTCCTTCATCATGAGCTTATCATTAAAACTGCGAAGCTCAAAATAAAATAAACAAAAGATGTATAAATAATAAATTAGTATTTTATTAATTATGCTTAATCCTGAGTTTCAATTCATTACAGGAAATAAGGATTGTATTATACCTACAGCCTTAGTACATTGAATGTTGTTAATTATGCTTAATCCTGAGTTTCTATTCATTACAGGAAATAAGGATTGTATTATACCTACAGCCTTAGTACATTGAATGTTGTTAATTATGCTTAATCCTGAGTTTCTATTCATTACAGGAAATAAGGATTGTATTATACCTACAGCCTTAGTACATTGAATGTTGTTAATTATGCTTAATCCTGAGTTTCTATTCATTACAGGAAATAAGGATTGTATTATACCTACAGCCTTAGTACATTGAATGTTGTTAATTATGCTTAATCCTGAGTTTCTATTCATTACAGGAAATAAGGATTGTATTATACCTACAGCCTTAGTACATTGAATGTTGTTAATTATGCTTAATCCTGAGTTTCTATTCATTACAGGAAATAAGGATTGTATTATACCTACAGCCTTAGTACATTGAATGTTTTTATTTCATTATAAGGGCTCCGCAACTATGGCTATGAGCCCTAATACAGATTATAAGAGCTCCGCAACTATGGCTATGAGCCCTAATACAGATTATAAGGGCTCCGCAACTATGGCTATGAGCCCTAATACAGATTATAAGGGCTCCGCAACTATGGCTATGAGCCCTAATACAGATTATTAGAGCTCCGCAACTATGGCTATGAACCCTAATACAGATTATAAGGGCTCCGCAACTATGGCTATGAGTCCTAATACAGATTATAGGGGCTCCGCAACTATGGCTATGAGTCCTAATACAGATTATAGGGGCTCCGCAACTATGGCTATGAGCCCTAATACAGATTATAAGGGCTCCGCAACTATGGCTATGAGCCCTAATACAGATTATAAGGGCTCCGCAACTATGGCTATGAGCCCTAATACAGATTATAAGGGCTCCGCAACTATGGCTATGAGCCCTAATACAGATTATAAGGGCTCCGCAACTATGGCTATGAGCCCTAATACAGATTATAAAATATATACAATTTTTTTACACTTTGTTGACGTTGATACAATTTACATTTATACTTAAATAAGATATATACATATATATACAAACATTATACACACATATGTATATATATGATATATATACACAAAATATAGCATATATACACATACATGCATATACCACGAGATTCATATGAATAAAGATAATAAATACAAATATAAACAACAATTCATTTGCAGTTACAATAAAAATATAAAACACAAAATAACTAAAATAAAGTACATTAGCTTAATGAAATCAGATCTATAGGTTATTAAAGTAAACTATTAAAATCGAAAGCACAAGGAGAAGAAGGAAGATTGGCTAGATTTTTTTGTATAAATTAGTGTTCTTTAAAAACTGTAGTATACTGTTGATGTGTGGGCTACCTTCTGCGAGTAATGTGTGTAAGTCGTGTGGTATGAGTAAATTCTCTCGTCTTCTGCAGTCTGTCAGTATGTGTTTTATAGTCAGGGCAACATTACACAGGGAGCACACGGGTCTGTCTCGTCTTCTGCAGTCTGTCAGTATGTGTTTTATAGTCAGGGCAACATTACACAGGGAGCACACGGGTCTGTCTTGTCTTCTGCAGTCTGTCAGTATGTGTTTTATCGTCCGGGCAACATTACACAGGGAGCACACGGGTCTGTCCTGTCTTTCTATTAAGTAGGAATGTGTTATAAGTGAGTGTCCAATTCTTAGCCTGGTCAGAACTTGAATGTACAGGTACAATGAATGTTGATATGGTTCGTGTAAGTAAGTTTGGAGTCCAGATTTACTCCAAGATACTTCACATCCTTAGGCCATGAGGTTTTCTTTTTACAGCTTAGCTCTGATGCATCCTTATTGGCCTCGGAATTATATCTATTACAGTCATTGCAAACTGCCTACAATAACTGTAATAGTTATATTTTCCAGGCCGATAAGGATGCTAATAAGATTATCTATGGAAGAAACGTGGAATTGTCTAGTTGGAAGTTTCGGATTTCGGGTTTCCTTCTTATGGAAGGAGGGAGTAAAAAAAAAACCTTAATTCATCCATTAGTGAACAAGATCCACAAGTGGAGAAATTTATAACACATCAAGTTTGTGAATAATAAAGATGTTAATTTATGACTCTAATGTGTCAGAATTTCATTATTAAACAATCTATTATTTAAATAATTTTATTTAGACTATTTTTCTTGTAGTAGACTTGAGATTAATGTTTAATGTCGATGAGCAATACAAATTATTTTTTTGCGAAGACAAATTTAAACGTATTGTTATTTTTTAAGTACTCCATAAACCTAAAGAGAAATATTACAGCATTGTATAGAATCCTTTTTAATCGAAATTTCAATTCTCGCGTGCAAAAGGTTTCATACAAAAAGATTAATATTGGTATGTGGTATACATACGACTTTCGATTACAGCAACAGTCTTTTCAATCTTTATTCTGTTAAAAAACTAACCGCATTTAATACCGACAAACGAAAAAAACAAAACAAAAAACAAAAAGACAACCAAAAAGCAACAGGAACCTCTAATGAAATATCCCACGGAGACAGTCCGTATAAATTAATAAGGCGTTGTAGGGCGTGAGACCCCCTGGACTGCGCCGGCGGAGATAAAACGAGGTTACTCTCGTGTTATCCGCGGCAAAACACGAGCCTAACCTTAATCATGGTGCGCATGCTCGAATGTAAGGTCTTATCGGGTCATTTGCATTTATATAGGGACCCGCGTTGGATGTTGGGAGGAGGGGGGTAGGTACGGCGGAGGTGATAATGGGAAATTCCTGGAAGGTTTCGGGAGTCGAACCATCACCAAAGTGATCGGAATAAATTCATTCGGGATAAATGTTTATCCAACCTCTTCAATTCTTATTTTTATTCCCTACTTCTTTAGATTAGAGTTAACACCTTCGCTGCGATACATGTTCTCCGGGTCATGTAAGGTGTTTTATGCCGGCCAAGTGCGGCAGAAATTGCAACGGTGCATTCTCCCAGTGCGACGATTTTTTTTGGGGGGGGGGAATGGCAAAATTTTATTAATATACTTTAAGTATGTATGAAGAATTATATATTTTGACTTAATAGCTGTGAGAATATGTGTTTTAGCGCCGCTCCTCCCTCCCTTCATAGGGATTTTTTTTGATTTTTTAAGGCTATTGGGGTCATTTTTCCCTATTCACATAAAAGTAATTGAAGATCCGTATGAAACAGAAGGTAATGGTTGCATCAGAATAGCCAGGATAGTTAAATCTATATATATATATATATATATATATATATATATATATATATATATATATATATATATATATATAAATCTCGCGTCTGTTTGTCTGTCAGTTTGTTCCTTATACAAATCCACACCGATTTTGACCAGATTTATAGCTCTAAGAAATATCAGGGATGAGATCTTTATTTCAAAAAAGAGAGATCACTCTTTGGTAGCGTTCGTCAGCTAAAATGACAATAACTGCTTATGTTTATTTTCTGTTTATTAATTCTGCATTTTCATGTTTCTTGTCATTTTAGCTGATGAAGGCTACTAAAGAGTAGCCGAAACGTCCTAAATACAGTTTTTATTTCAAAAATCGTATAGATGTTTTCTTAGCCGAATCCCAACTAATCCCTGATTGCTATGAAATATATATACAGTGGAACATGGATAATTCGACCTTCGATAATTCGAAATCGTCGTTAATTCGAATATTTCTCTCGGTCCCTAGAATTTAGGACGTAAACAATGTAAAAAAATCGTGGTTAATTCGAATAAAATTTTGGATAATTCGAATTTTTTCGAGCCTGTGGCTCTAATGAAAGAGGACAGAGAGGCGGTCGATCTTAAATCTTGTGAAAATATTCTTCCCTCGGGTAAGAAGGATAGTAAGATACGGATGGTAGGGGTTCCGGGACAAGAAGCGCGGCGGCCTCATAGTCTAGTTCTTGGACTCTAGGAGTTCTGCAAAGTGGTGGCTTCCTTCCTCCCAGGGGTTGTTATAACATCCTGTCGTTTTATCCTAGAATTCCCTCCCATTTTCATTTCTTATTCAGTTATTAGACAGTCAGTGCCTAGATCTGTTGTATTGTTTGTGCCTTGAATTTCTGGTGTACAGTGCAGTTCAGTGAGTTGTTGATTTAAGATGTCGAAGCCTAGAAATTATAAAACTTTAACGTTGTCAGAGAAAATAGCTGCGATTAAAGAAGTTGACAAAAGGGATAAAGAAAAAATCTGAAATTGCCAAGGACTTTGAAATTCCTCCTAACACTTTACCAACTTCAAAAAAGAAAAAAAATTCTTTCCCATGAAAATGACTTTTTTTCAAAACAATAGACTTTTATTTTTACTTTTTTGATAAAATATTTATTACTTATGTACGAAATCATGAATTCATGAAATGTTTGTTTTTCTTTAAATAAAATGTATTTTTTTTAATTAAAAAATGTGAAAATATAAAATTCGATTTCTTAACCCTTTATTTTCAATAACTTTTGTAATTCGAATTTTGGATAATTCGAACTTTTTTATCGGTCCCTAGTGGTTCGAATTATCCAAGTTCTACTGTATATTATTTGCTTACGAACACCTGTCGGAGTAGAATAATAATAATTACATAAAACTTGAAAAAAATGATAAAACAACTTTCATGTTTTTAATTTCCTATGTCTACAATTATTGTAAACATAGGAAATGTTCAACATGAAACTTGTATTTTTCTCCAAATTAATTTTTAGTGACATTATCGTTTCCCCCCTGGCACTTCAAATTGTTGATTAAAAATTAAACGTTTATCTCCAATTTTTAAATTGAGTGGTTTAAAATTGAGGCCGCAGTATCTTCTTTAAAGGAATAAGGCGAATTGTTTTATTAGAAGATTTGCATTTATATAAGAAGCAGGGGAAAAGAGGGGGTGAGGGTGAGGGGGAGGGGGGGGGGTTAAAAAGGGGATCTGAAGGAGCAATAACCAAAATGGCGGGAGAAATGTGTTCTTGTAACTCTTATGAATAACTGAGCAGCTTCAAAGTTATCTTCCTCGCGAATTTTTTAAACTAATTTTCCTTATTTATTTCTGGGAATATTTTATTTTTAATTTAAAAAGTGCTTTTTAATAGCGTAAAAAATTACTAAGCCTTATACAGTAAATAACATTTCCAGAAAAGAAATGGACATTAGAAGTTTCCAGAAAATAATTCTGGCTTTGGCCAATTTTCTCATTTAATTTTGATGAGTATATATATATATATATATATATATATATATATATATATTTGGTACTTACGTATTAGCGTCAAAGCAGGTTAAAGAGCCGGGTCTCAGAGAACTGGATCTACACCGTGTCAGAGATCTGGATCAAGGAGTCAAATCAGATTTCGCCAATATGGCGACGGGATTATTAACGATTTAGGTTAAGATATAATCTTTAGCTAGCGACAACGCGTAGCACTTATATTAATAGCATAATTGCTATGCGTTTCCGCTCGCTACGCTCGCTCAAGATTATATCTAAACTCTAGTTAATCCAACTCGTTGATAATATAGATCAAGGATGGGTTTTCGCTGGATAATGGACTGATACACAATTTGGCATCGCTTCGAAAAAGTAGCTTTCATCCTAGCTATTCTGATGTCGCTATCTCGCACAGAAACTGAAATCGCGTAACAAAAAAAAACAACAATTGCGTGGGTAAATAAAGCATAAATGAATTGCGTTAAAAAGACAAAGGGAACAAGATGGATACTATAAACACGATAGATGATATCTCTGATAGTGATTGACCAATAGAAATGCGTTATCCATGATCCAGATCTCTGAAAGAGAACCGCCTCTTTAACCTGCTTTGACGCTAATACGTAAGTACCATATTTTTTTAATTAGAATTATTATTCTTCGAATAATTCTTTTGTACTTTTAATATGCTTCAACCGGCGAGGGGTTTTATTTAAATTATTTGATTTACATTATTTGCGGGTGTTGGCTCGATTCATGTGTCACATATTAATGTCGACCTAATAAATATTAAAGATTTTAATAAATCTTTAAAATTAAAATGTTGAAATTTTTCGAGTCAAAAATTCTATAATTATACTTATCAATTATCGTAAACGAAGACCGTTAACCCTTTCGGTGCTCTGAACGAGTTAACTCGTGTTCGGCTAGCAGGGCTCCAGACGCTCCACACGAGTTAACTCGCGTTCCACTGTCAGTGCCCCACACGCTCCACACGAGTTAACTCGTGGCCAGTATTAGACCCGTATGTAGCTTCTCCGGCCGTGTTTTTAACCCGTATAAAATCAGTGGGACCTCTTAAAATCTTCTTCGTGTATTTATTGAAGTTATGCATCGTGAAAGCCTATTATTATCTATGAAGAAAGTAGAATGTAAAGTCCTACAATCGAATTGTTATAGTAATTGTTGGAGGTTGAAGCTGCCACGCCTCGCCGCCTATTTGCAGGGTCATACTCAAATTTATCTCTCTAACCGTATTGTTGCTGTCTATATCTTTCAGTCACAATTTGGATCTTGTTTAGTATGATCGGTGTAAATATCCTCCTTATATTATTATATACCATACATGATATCAATGAAGTAATTATCTCATCATTTCTTATATGAGTAATTTTCTTTTTCATGATAGAAAATGTATTTTAGTTTAGTATAATATTACGAATGTAGAAGATATATGAAATTATAAGTTAATATATAACAACAAGATGCTGAGAGATAGGAAAGAGTCGAACGGTAGTGAGGTCGAGATGAGGAGAGATTGGCTAGCGTACAGGGGAAGCTAGGCGGATAAGCATCGAGCGTACGGGGTGCTGTGAGTCGCTTCATTCGTCAGCAATGAAAGGGTTAAGCAAAATTGTATGAAGGAGACGATTTCTTACAGCAGTGTTATGAAAAACGCTTAAAGCCAAAGTGCCTGTAAAATCCTAATAAGCTGAGGGTCAATACCCAACAGGGAGAGAGGAAATTTAAATTTGGAGTTTTTTTTAGGTTAACCACGTTTTTCGTTGAGTAGAATTGAACTATACAAATATTATAAAAATAAATTACAAATCAGAAAATCTGCCCCGTCTGAAATACCAATCAGTTAAAGGATATTTATCATATATTAGTTATATGGTAAATTTACAATCTATACATATCATCCTACCTTACAAACATTACAAACATCCCTCCCAAAAACCTATTTATATTTCTCAAAAATTTAAATGAATATCAAGCTCGAAAACTGTACTATTTCACGAAAACGTCCCTAAGCCTCCGAAAATTCGCTCTGGAAACTTGAAAATGTATAACAGTCAAAAACTGTGTCATATATTATTAAAATTATTGCTAGTTGAACCGATCTCGAGAAGTGGGTCTCATCCAGAGATCTGGATCATGAAATGAGAACTTATATGAAACTTTTTTATTGGTTCATTCCTATGGGCAATTCCATTGGCGGTTCTTTCTTCCGTCCTAGTACTTACTGTTTGGCTTGTGTTTTTACAAGTTATATTTATTGTTTCTTGTTTCACTTTTTAGTGTTGTTTGTGTTGTAGTTTTCTTTGTGCTATTCTTTCGGCTAGGAAAATGAGTATTTTGGATTTACCAACGACAGAAAAAGTACTCTTTTGATGCAATCTGAAATTGCAAGTCGGCCCATTTTCCACGAAAAACCAGTGATCAATATTACCAAAGAGTTGGATCGACTTGGAGCGACCATAGCGAGCGGAAGTGCATAGCAATTATGCAATTACATAAGTGATAATGTTATATAACCTAGGAAACCAGTAACACTTATGTTAGTGGCATAATTACTATGCGTTTCCGCACGCTACGCTCGCTCAAGGTTATATCGAAACTCTAGTCAATCCAACCCGTTGATAATATTAATAAATGGACGAGACCCACTTCATTAATTTGTTCAATATTAACCACACTCCCCTTTGTAAATAAATAAATAAATAATATATATATATATATATATATATATATATATGTATATATATATATATATATATATATATATATATGCATATATACCTCTTCCACATGTATTTTCTTCCTCTTTTAGTATGATTTAGAGGCTGTAGCAATTTTTGAACCAATAAATGTCGTTTGGCCACACTGTGCGACGTAAACCGACATTACGGGATGACCTAATAGTATAGGTAGGTTATTGTATTTTCTGAGAAAGAAAAAAAAACTTAAAAAAATGTAAGAATTCCTTGAGAAGAGTGACCGATATCCATCAAGCTGTAGCTGAGGAGGCAGATGGTGATAGATGTAGTCATAAGGAGAACGGGATGAAGAAGGAAGAAGTGAGGTAATTATGTCCAATAACCGGGAGCTACCCGGGTTCGAAGGATAAATCAATGCTGACGTTTTGAAAAGAATTAGCCCAGATCCGTTTCTTTAATGCCGCTCGGTATATTCATGAAATTGCACCATCAGTATTCTTTTAATTTCACCCGCTCTTCTCATAAATATCCTACGAGTATCATCTTTTACCCGGAGGGAGAAAGAGGGAGGGAGGGAGGGACGAGCCTCATCATCTCACTCTCTCTCTCCCTCCCTCACTCGCCCCTTTAGAAAAATTACAGGGCATTACCTGCCCTAATCATTTACAGTAAAAATCGCCTTTTAAATTAAAAGCTCCCGGGGCTTCCGGGAGTACGGGAGCTGAATGGTTGTCTGTCAGGATCTTAAGCACACAGATTTAATGAACGACGGCACCCGAGGAAATAACTCTTTTAAGTACACCTTAGTCAGGCATTAATTTCTCGAGAGGAACATTAACAATAAATTGTCCGTCACGCTGAGCCGCATAACTCAGCACCATTTGCTTAAAATAACCTATATGATTACATATTAAGCATAAATATTTTGTCTGTTTCCTATTTGCAACCCACAACTGATTCAATTATTTAATTTATTTAGTCATTATTTTGTAGTTAATGGACAATTTTTTTTTTTTTTTAAAGATTGGGGATTAGTTTTGAACTGGTTCAATCCTAATTTCGACAAAGACCAGACATATACCCAAATTCCTGGCGAAAAAAGAACGTATATAAAGTCAGGAGCAAAAACCCGGCCTCTCAAATTATTTTCTGTTCTGTCCAGAAACTCCATCAAATCTATTTATTTTTTAATTTATAGAAAGAATCCGATGTATTAGGTTTAACTAGATTTTTATTATTAAAGAAAAATTACAAATAATTAATTATTGTCAACCATTTCGTGTCAGGCATTTCGTGTTTCATTAAAGGCTACAGCCTCCAAATCTTAACCGATTTTAATGCACTTTTTTTTTTTCTTTTTTTTTTTTTTTAATGAAAGCTTAGAAAATTTGAAACGCTTTCTTTGATGGGCAGGATTTTTCATTTTTGTTTCCCCTGTTTGTTAAATTACGTGTGAATAATTCACGAACTTTTATAATTGAGCATAAAAAATTATTTTATTTTTCACCTAACTTAATATCAGCAGAGATATCGCCAAATTTAAGCATTCAAATCCTGTCTAGTCTTGAAAAAAATCAAAATATATTTTCATATTATTCAAAAATCATATTATTTCAATTAATCTCAATGTTGAATAAGGATAAATTTATGTTTTGAAGATGTCAGTATAATTTTTTCTAAACAGGATTTGAATGTTTTATTTGCTGATATTAAGTTAGATAAAAAATAAAATATTATTTCAGGCTCAATTGTAAAAGTTCGTGAATTATTCACACATAATTAAATAAACAGGGGAAACAAAATCGAAAAATCTGGCCAGAAGAAGTCGTTCTAATTTTTATTAGCTTTAATTAAAAAAAAAAAAAAAAAAAAACATGCATTGAAATCGGTTAAGATTTAGAGGAGACTGAAGCCTTTTTTGAAACACAAAATGTCTTTTGGCCCCACTGTGAATAGAACGATTCCGTGCATATGTGCACTGGTGCCAACGAACAGAACTGTTTCAGTTGCTCTTTCATTTGACGTGTCACTTAAAACTGTATGTGTTGTGTAATAAATATTACAAATAGTTAACCCTGATATTTATGTCGAAATTCTTAGTATATATTACAATTTTGTTTAGGACGCGAGGAACTTGGACTTGGTCACCAGTGCCAGCCAGATACCCAGTGTCTCATTAACCACTAGATACACAGCTGTGATGCTGGTCAGTATCTCTACATAGACAAGGATATCGACTTAGTGTGCGTTTACACCTGAAGGATATTTATGTCAGACACAAATCGTTTCTAATGTAAACTGTGAACAATTTATGTCTGAGATATATATTTCTATCGCGAGCTATAAGTTTTTTTTTTTTTTTTTTTTTTTTTTTTTTTTTTTTTTTACAGCGTATCTACAACTTGGCCATTAGCGCCGGGCTATCTGCAGGTTGCCACCCTTTTATAATACCAACAGCACGTGGTCGGTCACCCATTCAGGTTCTCACCACGCCCGACGTTTCTTAACTTCGGTGATCTACGGGAACAGGTGCATTCAACGTGACTATGGCAGTTGGCGCGAGCTGTAAGTGTCGACACTTCTATACCGTCAGGTGTAAACACTGATTATAAAGAGAAGAATAAATGTCAGAGATAAATATCTTGGCTACTAGCTGTATTGTCGACACTTCTATACCGTCAGGTGTAAACACTGATTATGTACGACACAGGACACAAATGTATGTGTGCAAACGGGTCGAACATTTATCGCAAATTTCAACAAATCCAGAACTGTCCTATACATATCCATGACATAATTGTCTAGCTATTTCTGTCACTGTAAACATTGAGGCGAATATCTATCCGACACCTGACATATATTTCCTACGAGAAGTGTCAGATGTAAACGCACCCTTAGGTAGTTCTTGAGTTATTTACACGTAATTTAATAAACAGGGGTAGGTAACAAAAACAAAAATCTGGCTAGACAAAGTTGTTTAAAATTGTATTACCTAGTTTTCATTTAAAAAAAAAAAAAAATGCATTGAAATTGGTTAAGATTTAGAAGCTGCAGCCTTTTTTGAAAAACGAAATGTAGTTTAGTCCCACTAAGCGTCAGTGAACCGCCAAACAAACTTCATTTGTGCTAGCCTTTTCACTTTCTTCACTTTACTGTTAGTCATAGAACACCAAAAAAGTTATTTTGTATTGCAGCTCATAGAGCCAATATAATTTACTTTAATTTTTTACATGCATTTATACATTTTTGAGTAAATATTTGTATATTTAAATGTTTAGGAGAGTTTGAATATTTATTGGACTTAAATGTATAAATGTAAAACCGCTTTCATATCTTTTATATAAAAATATATGTGTATAAACATTAGTTCAAAATTGCAATCAACAATTTAAAATTTAATAGCATAAAATGCCATATTTGCGTTTGATTCACTTTTCTATTAGTCATAAAACACCAAAAGAGTTATTTTGTATTGCTGGTCATGGTGTCAATATAGTTTATTTTAATTTTAAATTTCCCCCTACGATAACACACACGGAAAGGGTTAATTTGTTGTGACCCCTTTGCAAGGAAATATTGTTCCCAATGTCCGCATAAATCGCTTTCTGTCACGACGGAAAACATACACAGACAATTGAGTTGACAGCTTAAATAAAAGTGTCAGTAACAAAGGTTCGAAACACAAAGCCCTTCGAGTAATAAACTAATCGCCTGATCATGGAAAAGGTATTCGCTCTGTCAAAGAGAATAACTGAGGGATCATTCTGACATTCCGACCCTGTCAGTTATTTGACAATCTATTGAAGGTAGGACGTCAAATTCATAATCCACAGCTGTCAATAGACCGATGGACTTGTTAATAGAAAATACATTCTAACTTTGTGGGGCAAGGTTAGCTCAGAGGTAGAGCACTGGACTGATATGGTTGAGGACCTGAGTTCAAATCCCGAGCATAGTACTAAATATTTTTTTCATCTAGTGTCTTCGTTCATGGGTTGAATTCAGCCTCCCTGTCCGTCACTTGGCCAACCCAGCCTTTAATTAATTTAATAATGGGTACCTTGGGTGCTAATGACTCTAGCAGTCGAAGCAGCCTAGTGAAAACTCAGGCGGCCGGAGCGTAGTACTGACCACACTATCTCCCTAGAGTTCCGTATGGTCATGAATCAGATACCTCTATAGTATCTGCTATGAAATAAAAATATAAATCCTATTATGTGTTGCCTAAACTATGACAGACCTTAACATAACATTGAAGGAAATCTACTTACTGTGTAAAATCTATATAGTATATAAAAATCACGTGTCTGTCAGTTTGTCCGTTTGTCTGTTTGTTCCTTATACAAATCCACACCGTTTGACCGATTTTGACCAAACTTGGAACACTGGTAGGTCTTGATACGGGAATTTTCGTAGGCCAACTCAAAAATGTCTACCAACTGTCTTTATGTATGTTTGTTCCTTATACAAATCGACACCCTTCGTCCGATTTTGACCAAACGTGGCACACAGGGAGGTCTTGACACGAGGAGAGTCGTAGGCTAGGTTAAAATCGTCTATGACTCGCAGTTCGGAGATCACAAGTTGGAAAAAATGAACCCAAATAGTTACAGATTTGCGTTATTAGATTTTAATATTAATTATTTGGTTTCTAATTTATTTTTGCTTTAATAGATGCAGAAAGTAGGTGTAGCATGGCACTCCGGGCAACAGCAAGTAGGTGTAGCATAGCAGGCCGGGTAAAAGCTAGTTTATTATATTTTCTCATTTTTTTTGGTCCTAAAAAGTAGACCATGGAATTCCTTCAACGGGCCCTCATATGGAGAAACTCAAGCAATCCCAGGTGGGACTCGAACCACGGTGCAAGAAATGGCTAGCACAAATGAAGAGTGGAATCGCTAAGGGATTTAAGTGCTATTTTACAGTTTTTCATCTTAATACTGCAATGTAATCTATGTTCGTGCGTTAAGTGCTAAATGTGATAATCTTGTTGGTTCTAGTTAGTTGTTGGCAGTAGCATGGCATCGGCGTAGGAATATAGATTACTTTGCAATCAAAACATGAAAAATTACAAAATGGCCCTTTGATCCCTTAAAAATGCCACTCTTCAAATGTGTGCTGCTCGGGAAGGTGTTAAGAGATCGTATACATGTACCCAAGTGCAGAAGTTGTATTGACTGGCAGATACTCGATGGGTTGATAGCATTTAGCGATGGTCCTCGAATGGAGTGCTTGGCAGTACTTGCTCGCCAGCTCATTTGCTGAATTGTTCTCCGAAGGGTCGATAATAGACAACAGGACTAGAGATGTTACACTAAAACACTACTTCGGAGTCCTTATCAACACTTGATTCAGAGTTTGACACTACAACCAATAACACTTATTATTGGCCAAAGGATACTTCTCAAGATTAATTATTCATTTAATTAATTAATATTTTGAAGTTATAACACCTCAAGTAGGCCCGATGGCCGTGAATTTTAAGGCGTGAGGACTCAACAGGGTCGTGGGTTCGATTTCCACTATGGGGAGGTGGCTTTCCTTTAGAAAAAAAAAAGGCATCAGCCCTATCCTAGCTAGAAAAGAGTGGTAACCTGTAGATAACCCGTCCTAAAGTTTTTAGTTAATAATAATGGAATTTAAAGAATTAAATAAAAAACACCTTAAGTTTCAAGATTGTTAGCGCATTTTGAAGAATTGACGCAACTGAGGAAGGAAATTATGAGCAAATTTTCACTAACCGAAAGTACGCATTAAATTCTATACACCAGACTAAAAATAACAGTATAGTGTTTCAATTTTTAACTTTTTTTTTTTTTTTGTTTATAGAATAATCCATCTAGGACGTTGGTCGACCAAAAGCTCGTGCCGGGGCTTTTTTGCCAATAGAGCAAATGCAGATGCTGAGGTCAGATTTGCTAGTAAAAATAACAAACAATGGATTTTTTATTTTTATTTTATTTATTTATTTTTTTTTTTTACGGCGCTTCGACATAAATCTTGGCCATTAGCGCCGACGTCCAGGGTGCAGCCAGGAATTTTCTCAGCGAGCCCTGAGATGAGAAAATTTCTGGCGCCGGTGGGGATCGAACCCACCATCTCCCGCTTATGAATCTAGCGCGCTAGCCACTAGTCCACGGGAGACCCCAACAAACAATGGAGTTTCAGTTTTTGCCTGAAATATAGTTACTGAATCTTTGTAGGAGTTAGGATACTTCCTGATAGGCCCTGAGAACTTTTTAATTTTCCTCGTCCAGTTTTAAAACCATCAATATTGTGTGAAAACGTGCAACATTTTCTGTGTTATACTGTGGTGCTTAGTAGAAAGGTTTTTTCACCTTAGAATTTGTAAACAAAAAAAAGTTAAGAATTGATACCCCTAATAGCCACACGCTAATGGCATAGATGCAAAAAACGAGAAAAAAAATAAAAATAAAGCAAAATATAATACATTTTATATATTAAGTATATTTTCTTTAATATTATATTAATGTCTGTTATAATTCAGCCAGAACATAATAGGATTTATATTTTTGTTTTTTTTTTGGGGGGGGGGGGGAATCATTCCCGTAACAGGCCTCGAGAGCCTTGAGTGGCAGATTCTATGGAGGTATCTGATTCATGACCATACGGCAAACTAGGGAGACAGTGTGGTCAGTACTATGTTCCGGCTGCCTGATTTTCCCCTTGGCTGCTTCGACTGCTAGAGTCATTTCCACCCAAGGCACCCATTATTAAATTAAAGTAATTAAAAGCTGGGTTGGCCTAGGGACGGTCAGGCAGGCGGAATCTTCCATGAATGAAGACACTAGAAGAAAAAACCTTTAGTGCTTGCTCGGGATTTGAACTCAGGTCCTCCAACTTATTAGTCCAGTGCTCTACCACTGAGCTAACCTCGCCCACCAAAGTTGGAATGTATTTTCTATTAACAAGTCCATCTGTTTATTGACACGGCTGTGGATTATGAAATTGATGTCATAACATCAAAAGATTGTCAAGTATTATTAATTATTCTCTTAGACAGAGCGAATACCTTTTCCATGATCACACGATTAGTTTATTGCTCGAAGGGCTTTGTGTTTGAAACCTTTGTTACTGACACTTTTATTTAAGCTGTCGACTCAATTATCTCTGTACCTTTTTCCTCCATGACAGGAACCGATTTATGCGGACATGGGGAATAATATTTCTTTGCTAAGGAGCTTCAAACAAATTAATTGCTATCGGAGGTTGGCAATTTAAAATGGATAATTTTTAAAAGTTAGAATACTGTATAAATTTAAAGATATACAATCCCTTTCCATGGGATAGGGTACATCTTGCTGTTTTTAGCTCAGGGAGGTGAATGAGTGAGTGGACATATGTGTGGAGAATGCGAGGGGTTACAAATGCAACACTAGTAGATAATAAAACTATAATTAACAATAACTCCTTACTTTAATAATAACCATGATGATTAGATAGTTAGCCGTCGAGGTGATAAGTAAAGATGGAATGGTTGGGATTCGGCTAAATAAACCTCAATATGATTTTGTTTTAAAAAAATCTATATTTCGGACGTTTCGGCTACTCATTGGTAGCCTTCGTCAGCTAAAATGACAAAAAAAAAAATTAATACAAAAACAAAAAAAAAATTATAATTCTGATAGGTAACAGAACTATAGATACAATTAACTTATAAAAGAACATATCGTCTTAAATTCTTAGAATGAGTAGAATGAAAAAGTAAATAGGTACAATAATTGATTTTAATAGTAATTAGTAACATTAATTGATTTGACAAAGAAATAAGAAACTACATACCAATGACAAATATAGTAGCTAATAGTAACATTAATAAATTTTACAAAGAAAATAAGATACTACATACCAATGGAAATGCCGAGCGGCAGAGGAAGACCAAGGTTGGCAATTAAGTAACCATTGTGAAAGTGTCTAAGGAGAAAGGAATCTACTGGGGTATATGTAGTTGAAAACAGCAGGTGGTGGGAGAAATGTCGGTAAGGATCAAAAGGCATGTTTATGACAGGAAAGGAGAAAGAGGTGTTAATGGAAGGATACCCAAGGGGCATGGTAAAAATCTAGGTGGGAGGTCGGGAGAGTATTTGGAAAATATTAGCGTACATAGGAGAAATGCCTTGTTAGTCAGTTTTGTAGTTTATATTGTTTTTGTTTAAGTTTATGTGTACACATTCCGAGATCTGTAGTCTTTTTTTGTTTCGTTGTGTAGAAAGAATTTTCGTGTCGTCGAAGTTAAAAGTGTGTTTTTGTGTAATGGTGTGTTTTGCAAGTGCAGATTTATCTATTTCTTTATTAGTGATGGTTCGTTTATGTTGGGTAAGTCGTGAGTGAATGTCATTTATGGTTTCTCCTATGTATACACCATTACAGGAAGGGGTTTGGCAAGGGACTTGGTAAACACAACGGGTGGTTTGTTCAAAAGGGATGGGATCATTGAGTTTGGTATAGAGGGTTTTGAGTTTGTTGGTAGTTTTCAAACCAAAATTTAGGGAAGGGTAGGATTTTTTTATTGTCTTTGTAAGTTTATCAGTCAGTCCAGGTGTAAATGGTAGAGATCGGAACATTTGGGAACTGGGAGTTAGGGAAGAATTGGGAGAGATAGTGTTGGAAGGTTGGGATTTTACTTTTTTAACAAGGGATTTTATGAGGTTGGGGGGAAATTGGTTGCGGGCCAATACATCTGAGGCGATATTAATATTTTTATTGTGGAAGGAAGCATGGGATAGGGAGAGGACTCGGCGAAGGAGATTTCTGGCTACATTAATCTTGAGGTGGTAAGGATGGGATGAATGAAAATTAAGTAACCGTCCCGAGTATGTGGGTTTGGTGTACCAGCCAGTAATAATAGTACCGTCAGTCTGTCTGATTAGTTAGATGTCCAAGTATGGAAGCTGTCTGTCCTGTTCTATTTCGACTGTGAATTGAAGCCTAAGGTAAAAGGAATTGAAACAGGTAAGTATGTCTGTTAGTCTGTTAGGGTTAATCATCAGCAAAAGATCATCTACGTACCTGTAATGGTGTATACATAGGAGAAACCATAAATGACATTCACTCACGTCTTACCCAACATAAACGAACCATCACTAATAAAGAAATAGATAAATCTGCACTTGCAAAACACACCATTACACAAAAACACACTTTTAACTTCGACGACACGAAAATTCTTTCTACACAACGAAACAAAAAAAGACTACAGATCTCGGAATGTGTACACATAAACTTAAACAAAAACAATATAAACTACAAAACTGACCAACAAGGCATTTCTCCTATGTACGCTAATATTTTCCAAATACTCTCCCGACCTCCCACCTAGATTTTTACCATGCCCCTTGGGTATCCTTCCATTAACACCTCTTTCTCCTTTCCTGTCATAAACATGCCTTTTGATCCTTACCGACATTTCTCCCACCACCTGCTGTTTTCAGCTACATATACCCCAGTAGATTCCTTTCTCCTTAGACACTTTCACAATGGTTACTTAATTGCCAACCTTGGTCTTCCTCTGCCGCTCGGCATTTCCATTGGTATGTAGTATCTTATTTTCTTTGTAAAATTTATTAATGTTACTATTAGCTACTATATTTGTCATTGGTATGTAGTTTCTTCTTTCTTTGTCAAATCAATTAATCTTACTAATTACTATTAAAATCAATTATTGTACCTATTTACTTTTTCATTCTACTCATTCTAAGAATTTAAGACGATATGTTCTTTTATAAGTTAATTGTATCTATAGTTCTGTTACCTATCAGAATTATAATTTTTTTTTTGTTTTTGTATTAATTTATTTTTTTTGTCATTTTAGCTGACGAAGGCTACCAATGAGTAGCCGAAACGTCCGAAATATAGATTTTTTTAAAACAAAATCATATTGAGGTTTATTTAGCCGAATCCCAACCATTCCATCTTTACTTTAATAATAACGATATCGTCGATACAAAAGCAAACTAACGAATATGAAAAAATGCATCTTTCATTGTCCATCTTTAATCATTTCTGCTGGACTTATTTACGGCAAATTCTTCAATCTGACTTCACTCTATTAAAGGGAAAGTATTCCACTATCAAAAGGTCAAATCTGCCGAATATTTGACTGTCCAAAAAAAAGTTATGAATAAATACTTTTCCACTCTGAAAAGTGGTGATTTTCATATTCGTTAGTTTGCTTTTGTTTCGACGATATGATGCTTCTTGTGAATCGGTGATGGGTTGGTATTTGGAAGTAGGGTTGCTTGAGATTCTGAGTTGGCATGCTGGCTGGTTACTCCACGAGTCCTGGCTTGTGGGTTGCTCTGTTTCTAATCCATATTAATTAATTAAACTTGCTGAGAGAAATGCACTTGGAGCTGGTGTCCATTAAACTTGAAGAGTAGTATTGGCCATTTTTGACAGGAGTATGCCGAATCTCCATGGCAAGGAGGTAGGACCAAGGTACTTGTGATGAAGTCTGGGCGTACGTGTGATGATGATTGAACAAATACTCTATATTGACACCATGCAAAAAACTCTTTTAGTGTTTTATGACTTAAAAAAAGTAAATTTTGCCATTTTCCGCTAGTAAATTTTAAATTGCTAATTGCAATTTAGAATTTTTTTTTCTTACGTAACTCTACAGCCCTGGACGGGCCTTGGCTTCCTTGACAATGAGACTCCAAGTAGCTCTATCGGTTGCTTTGTCTCTCCATCTTGACACACCCAGCTTACTCAGGTCCACCTCAGCGTCATCCAACCATCTTCTTCGTGGTCGTCCGACTCTCCTCATTCTTCCAATGACCTTACCATGCAACATTTTGCTCGGCATTCGGTCTTGTGGCATTCTTTC